>CM028669.1:71129353-71729353 GCA_016760335.1 Gastrodia elata
ACAACACAATTTTGCTTTAGTCTATTTTACTTTACATTCAGTCCTACACAACTTTATTTTTAGTTATTTCAGTGCTTTTTAGCAATATTGTTTTGTTACTTAAATGTTAATCTTTTTAAACTATAAAGGAATGTAGTAGCTTTTAATGTGTAGACTTATTGTCTAACACGATGTACTTTTCTTCTTTTTCTTCTTTTCGGGACACCAACATTTTTTGGATCCAACATTTTGTTAGATCCAACGCAGTCTGAGGAGCAGGCTCTGGAGGCTTACCAAGAGATCTAGGAGGAGTTTACTGAGAACTAGCTGGCCCAGTTCTTTTACTTATTGCTTTAACTTCTATGATGATTGAGAGATAATTACTACCTTTTTAAAATTTTAAATTAAATTGTTTGTAATAACTAACTCTGGATGTATTTTTCTCTTTCTTTTCTGAGATGAATGTTTTCTTACTTATCTTCTATGATGAATGGTATAGATGAATGCTATAGCTTCTGCACTCTGTCATTATTGCTACTTATACTTAGTATTATAGTGTGATCAGCATGTAAGTGATGCTAAAACTTATATATATTAGATTCCTATTAAATCTACCTCTTATAATCCTTGTATGTAAGTACAAATATAATACTTAAGATAAGCATTTTACACTTATATTAAGGATTATATTTTAGTTATACCTTAGGTAGAGCTTCAGTAGTCCCAGCAGCAGCATTCAGGGAGGTTCAGCAGTCCTTCTCGAGTAACGCACTATTCCACCACCAATTATTTAATTTATAATTCCTCGGTTGCGCGCAGTGATGGGACGGGGCATTACAATTGGTATCAGTGAAGAATCATAAAGTGTCAAATAAAGAAACTATTCCTATCTACTTTATGAGCTATTTTCTAGAGCAGATATGATCATAATCACTAAGTGTAAGAAGGCATCATCCTTAACTCATTAATTTGATTCTCATAAATAAAACTAAGAGTATCTGGAAAGGATATCATAGGACATGAACTAACTATACAAGTAGTAAAATACATATAAAGTAAAATCAAGACTGATATTCAAATGAAATTTTAGAAATGGAGTATCAACATTATGAGGTCAGATACTATCTTAGACTCTTCGATGATTATTGGACGGATGATTTCAAGGATGGTAAGGTTTTTGGTAGGACTTTAATGGAGTATCTCCCATAGGAGCAGATGTGCTTGCTAAGATCCTAGTTCACTTAATCATCCGAGGAACTAGGCTTCCAGTTCTCGCCAAAGAGTGGCTAGACCGTGTGACTACTGCCATCTGAGAAACTGCATATACAGATGACTATCGCCTTCAGATCCTGGGAGCCTTACTTAGTGGACCAGTGGAGAGATGGTGGTTTTGTAAATATTGAAAGCTAGTGAAAAAGCACTTAGGAGAACATCGTGTAGTCACTTATGATGACTTTTGTACTGCTTTTATAACTAAGTTATGTAGTTGATATTACTGATAGTTTCTTTTACTCATCTTTCATATCAGTTCATCTTTTATGCATATCCATGTAACTTCTTTTTTGAAAAGTAATGATTAAAAAAATGTTATCTGCTTCATTCTCTGAATATGTATCCTTGAAAATTGCAGCAATAATATCAAGATCTCCCTCAATGACTACTCTGATTAAGAACACTATCTCATCATCCAGTGCGTCTGATGATATTAATTCATTGGTTGGCTTGGTGAAGACTCTAATATTTAGAGTCATGCTCGATAGGCCCAAGAAACCTATAACCTCTTCACTGCGCAACAGCCACCCGTCATCCATATGGCAACCCCATCTGCCCCACAGTTTTCGTAGATGGATTCCTTCATTGCATTTTAAGGTTAAGAACACCATTAGTTGGCAAAAATTAGAAGAGAAGAACCTCCCCAGCATCAAGTGTCCCAATTTTGAAGCCATCCACTTGGACACAATTGTTTTAGGATGAAGAAGAATACTGGTAGGAGAATGAGAGGAACACTAAGTTTTCTGACTGTAAGATCGAGGACATCCCATGGGAATCGTTTCTGGAAGCGTTCAAAGAGGCCTTCATCCATGTGTATGCCCAAACCATCCTGGAGGACAAATTTATTAACCTCTTTCAAGGTGGAGGATCATGGAGGACAAATTTTGGCATCTATTTCGATTCACCCGGAACATCATAAGATCAGAAGCATCGAGGTGTAGCAAATTTTTTAAAGGACAGTGAGACTCAATTTGAGCGCATCTAGTTTCCCATCAACTTAAACATTTTTTGGAGCTGGTTGAAGCGCTTGAATTTAAGAGCACTTCTAGAGTCAAATGGTTTAGAAAAGAAAAGCTCATTTCACGCTGATCAAAAAGGTAACCATTGTACATCGAAAGGTTGCCAAAGTCTTTCATATCAAAGATGATCAATCTCAAGCTGATGCCTTGGGATGTAAGCATCCCCACCCTTTTGGAAAACGCTATCATTAAGGGATTGTCTACTTCACTTACAGCAGACCTGGTCATCACTTCTATTGGTGCAATGCTGAGAAAACTACCGATGGGGTGCCCATCATCCATTCAAAGCAAGATCAAGTATTCTATCCACAACCTTTGAATAGCCATACTCCTGCCTTGGATGTAATGCCACCTTCTGCTCCTGCTGTAATAGCCAGAAATGCACTTGCTTAATCATCAGGGGCGAGCACCACAGAATCATCAACCCTTTGCTCCTACTAGAGTCTATAAGCTGACTCTTGCATCTGCCCCTGAAGACAATGATGTTGCATCGGGTACATTTTAAATTCAGTTTTAAATCTTGTTTCTGTTTGCTACCTTATTCCTTAAATATGCAAGTAAAATTTTATTATTATTTTAAACATAGGCACTTTAGAAATTAATGGAATATCATGCAATGCTCTTTTTGATACTAGAACAAGTCACTCCTTTGTATCAGAAAGTTGAGTTAAAATTCTATCGATTAGAAAATTCCTTAAGCCTAGGGTTACCTTCTAGAGCCCGTATGCAAGCCCAACAGTTTTGTAATGTAGCAATCCCCATTGGCGAGCAAAACTTTGAAGCCAAGTTGATCGTGCTACCCTTTGCAAATTTTGACGTAATTCTTGGAATGAATTGGCTAAGTAAGCATGGCACTATAATTAACTGCCAAAAGAGGAAGATTGCATTAGGTAGTGGAGGCCAAGCCAAGATATTCGTGGGCAAGTTCAGCACCTAAGCCTTGCTGATCAATGCCATGATGGCTGAGAAGTTAATCATAAAGGGATGTGATGCCTACTTAGTTACAATTATAGGTGAGGAAAAGAAGAGTGCCCCACTCAGTTCAAATCTTATAATTTGCAAATTTCCTGATGTATTCCCTGAAGATCTACCTGGTCTTCCGCCAATGGGAGAAGTGGAGTTTGCTATCGAACTCATTTCTGGAATGCAACCCATGTCCCAGGTTTCGTATCAAATGGCACTTAAGGAGTTGCAAGATTTGAATAAGCAACTTCAAGACTTGCTTGAGAAAGGAGGTCTCATTAGGCCAAGTTCATCTACTTGGGGAGCACTAGTACTCTTTATCAAAAAGAAAGATGGTTCTATGCGAATGTGCATTGACTATCGATAGCTCAACAAGGTGACAATCGAGAACAAATATCTATTACCGAGTACCAATGATCTTTTCGATCAATTATCCGATGCTAAAGTTTTCTCAAAGATCGACTTGCGGTCAAGATATCATCAACTGCGTATCAAAGAAGAAGATATTGAGAAGATGATGTTTAGGACTTGCTATGGACATTATGAGCTTCTAGTTGTGTCCTTTGGCTTAACAAATGCACCATCCATCTTCATGAACTTAAGGCAGCATTTTCTTAAACTGTTTCTTGATAAATTTGTCATTGTATTCATCATTGATATTTTGATCTATTCCAAAAGTAAAGTGGATCATGAAGGTCACTTGCAGACCATTCTTGAGAATTGCGCAAGTATCAACTCTATGCCAATTACTCTAAGTATGAGTTCTGGCTTGATTCAGTAGCTGGGTCATGTCATTGATGCCCAGGGTATTATAGTAGATTAAAGAAAGGTCAGTGCTATTCAAGATTGGTCACAGCCAAAGTCAGTAACAAATATTAGAAGCTTTTTAGGTTTAGCTAGCTACTATAGAAAGTTTGTTAAGGGCTTTTCTTTAATTTCCTCTCCATTAACAAAGCTGAATTAGAAGGCTGTACCTTTTATTTGGAATCCTTATTGTGAAGAAGCATTCCAAGTATTAAGAGATGCACTCTCTTCTGCCCCTGTGCTTGTCTTGCCAAAAGAGGGTCTAGACTACCAAGTCTACATAAATGCTTCTGGAATAGGTTTGGGATGGTGCTGATGCAAGAAGTTAAAGTAATGGCATACGCTTATTGCTATACCAAATGAATTATTCAGTGCATGATCTAGATCTTGCCGCCATTGTGTTCTCATTAAAGATTTGGAATCACTATCTTTACGACGTTCAGTGTCTCATAATTTGGGATATCAACTCCATCCAAGAAGCACAAAAATGTATCAGTATTTGAAGCAATCATTTTGGCAGCTTGATTGGAAAGAAGCGTGATATAATTTGTGGCAAAATGTCATGCCTATAATCTTGCCAAAGCCAAACACCAAAGGCCTTGGCGTCTCCTTCATCCTTTGGCAATCCCTGAAGAAAAATGGTTCGATATATCCATGGAATTCGTCATGGGTTTGCCTAAGTCAAGATTCAGAGTTGATTTTATCTGAGTAATAATCGATCGCTTAACCAAGTTAGCTTATTTTGTTCCTATACATCAAACAGATTTGGTGGAAAAGTTGGCAAAGATAAACATCAAGGAAATAGTCATACTCCACGGTATTCCATGATCGATATTGTCTGATCATGATAATAGATTTACATCTATGTTATGGCAAGCGATACATCAAGACCTGGGAACTACTTTGTCCGTGAGCACTACCTTTCATCCCCAAATAGATAGAGAGATTGAATGAGTCAATCAGGTTCTTGAAGACCTCCTATGCTTATGTATTCTGCATTCTTGCAGTTTCTAGGAAGACCACATCCCTCTTATGGAATTTGCTTATAAAAGTAGCTATCAAGTAAGTATTGGCATGGCACGATATAAAGCCTTATATGGCAAAAAGTGCAGCACTCCACTTGCTGGGTCTGAAACTGATAGTGTTCAACTTATTGGATCCAATCTAGTGGATGAAACAAATAGAAAGGCGCAGTTAATTCAACAAAGAATTAGAGCCATGCAAGATCACCAGAGTAAATATCCGGATGCTCATCTTCATCCATTGGATTTCATTGTTGGAGATTTTGTGTACCTTAAAGTCAGTCCATTGAAGTGTGTTTTCTATTTTGGTGTGGTCAAGAAGCTTAGTCCTAGCTATGTTGGACCTTTCAAAGCAGCAAAAAAGATAGGCCCTGCTGCCTCAGGTTAAAGCTCCCCAAAGACTTATTTGCAGTCATAATGTATTTCATATATCATAATTACAGAGATTTCTTCATGATTCATTTTATCTAGTTCAACTTAAAGTAGTATCACTTTAGTAGGACCTTTCATATGTGGAAGAGCCCATCAGAATCTTAGCTTGCAATCAGAAAAAGTTAAAAAATTGCTCTATCCCCATAGTGAAAGTTCAATGGAGGAATCGATCTCTCAAAGAATCAACTTGGGAAAAGAAGCTGTTATGCAGCAGCAATATCCAAGTCCCTTTAAAAATTCAGGTACTCTTAATTTCTAAGTTCCATTCTAAGTTTTTGCGTCTCCCTTTCCCTTCTTAAGATAATGTTGAGGACGACATCGCTCTTAAGTGAGGGAGTCTATAACAACCTTTGGTTGTTACCAAGCTTAACCTAAGCTTCATTACAATTTGAAACTTAATCCATTATATTCATATGATTATTTGGATCTAACCCTAAAATTTTGGGGTCAATCGGCCCTCCCTAAGTCAAAATGTCAATTTTGCCAAAAATAGCCAAAATATTTTGATCTCCAAATCAAATTATGATTGCATTTTTGAATTCTTCACCCCCAAATTAGTTAGGGGCATAAGTTTGGAAATTTTTTGAGGTCATTTAGAACTTAATTGAATTTAATTTAAATAGAGAAAATTACACAAAAATGTTCAAAACATTTCATAATCGTGTTTAAGCCCTCAACGACTAATACTAGTTCGGGATCCGATGTATGAACCATGGGTGATCCGCTACGGTGCCCGAGTCCCATGATAGCAGATACAAACCCCATTCGTCCATCGCTCTGTGCATCGAATGGTCTAGATTTTATTCATGCAACACCTAATTCTGAGCATTGGATCTTACCCGTTAATCAAGCAATCAATCAGATGGCTAGCACCCCTCCCATGACTGTGGATCTTTGTACCCACTTGCACAATCCCCCAGCAGATGAAAATTGATCATACACCAGCTGCCAGTCCTACCCCCCATTCGTGCATCCATCTCAGCATTGTCGCTAGGGATTTTCTTAGATGGCCAGGTGAACCCACTCAGGCCTCTTCGACCCAATATCTCTCTTCAAAAAATTCAGAGAACTCAGCCCTGACCCAAGATCCCAAGTCAGGCCAAGCCTTTAGATGCTTCCATTGCATCCCCTGAGGCTATAAATAGCCTCACCTTGACATCAGTGGGTCGTTTGCTCACTGGTTTACTTTGGAATTTCCATTTCCCCAATTACTTCCCTTGCAGGCATCTCTGCAATCCCAAGCTCTCCCTGCATCTCTAGCCATTGCCAGTGATAGCCAAGGGCTAGTTCTGGTGTTCAGGACCAATCTCTTTCCTTTAGCTCAGTCAGCCCTCAGAGTCACCTACTATAGTGTTAGCAAACCTTCCCAAAAGTCAAACCAATTACCTTATCCTCATAGTGAGCTATGTGAGCTCATTGCTTTGCTTATAGCCACTATCTGCAAATGCCGATTAAAAGCATGTGAATTAGGATCGTCTAAGGTAGTTCCAGCCCCGTCTGTGAGTGACGAAGGCTCGGCAATGCGGATCATATTCGAGCTGAGCTGTCATTTGGAGATGGAGATACAATTCCATCCCTAGCTTTTTGCATGCCATTGAAGCATCAATTTTCATAGGGTTGTATCCTGTATCGATCTTCAGTCTATCGATTAGGTGGGTGCAGCCCGAATCTATTGGGTGTGGCCATTCCCTACTTTAGCCAACTCTGGTATGGCTCGAGTAAGGATCCATCGATTAGGTCACCCTCAAAACCCAGCCAAATGAGGGCTTAGCTTCCCCATTATCTTGGGATGGTGTATGGATTGAGACGGGCTAGTGTGATGGTCTATGGAGAAAGAATTCTCCTCCCTAGTGAGCTCCAGAAGCTAGTCAAGTTCAATTAGGGTTCTCGCAAATGGGCCGTCTTCAGTATGGGCTTTAGGGTTCAATCAATGAGTCATGGCATGGTGATGGTGCATAAATCATCTGAAGGCAGTGATGTAGTTAGGATACGAAGGGTTTGGCAGATTAGGGTTTTCCTTAATCGGTCAGCATCAAAAGAGGGCAAGAGGAAGAAGATGCACTATGCGGGTCAGGCCGACCCATGACCCACGCGGTGCGATAGTGGCTAGCCATCGGGACGGCTGACCCGCCACTGCGCCTTTTGTGTTTGGTCTGCCTTTATTAAATAATAATAAAAAGTTTTGGACTTATTTTCCTAATGGAAAATACATCATAAATTTAAATTTTAATTAAAATCATTCAAAATAAATTAATTGAATAACTTTCTGAATAGTTATCTAAACGATTTAAAATTATATACTATTTTGTTCATAAGAATATAAGAAATACGAATATACAAAAAATATTTTAGTTTCTGTCAATATATTTTCTAATTTTGTCTAATTACTTCATAGCTTAATTATGAGTATTTGCATAATTAGTCACCCAAATTTTATGATTACAGTTTCATTTGGTCACTTGGGCCTTGTAGAATGCATGTGCTAAGTTGGATAATATTTTGATTATTATTTTGCTAAATATGCCCGAATCCATATTTTGCATGATTTGTGAATATTAGGGTTTGTAATTTACCAAACTTGCAATTTTTTAATCCCTGTTTGTTCATATGATTAAGAAGAACTTAAATTCCAAGTTGAATAGAAATCTGATTAGTATCCTTGCATTTATGATCTAATCCTTTTAGTGCTTGATTAGTGATTAATTAGTATTTAATATTCTCTGACTTGGTTAATTAAACCTATATGTTCTTTTTATTCAGTAGTATGCAAAATATTGAACCTAATTGATAATTTGGACACTTTGATTTCTTAATTGGCCTTAATTAGGAAGAAAATCCTAATTAACTTAATAGAGTACTAGAATTCATTAAGAAAGAAATTATTGCTGATTTGAAAAAAATTAATCAGTAACTTAACGATGATCTGGTGTGTAAAATTTTATATGAGTAACCTTAATCATGTCTTAATTAACTTCAACTCTAAACTAGCCTTAATTAAGTTTAGAACTAATTTAAACCTAAGGAAAAGTTATATACTAATTTTGTACCTTATGATATTGCATGAACTCATTATTTAACACATGTAGATTGGACATTGATTCTAAGCTAATAAACTACAGGTTCTTAAATGTTAAAATAACTCATGTGATTAATTGTCATAATTTGAATCTTAAGATCTTTAATTTTCTCTTATGTAAGACTACTAGCTTAAATTGATCTCTAAAATAAATTTAATTGAAAAACAATCAACTCTCAACAAGTTGTATGATTTCACCCCATAATTGGATTGTTGGAATGAATTGTAATATGATAGTTCTGCATATTTTATTAGTACATCCAAATCAGGTGATTGAACTTATAACTTTGCATGGAGTTTCATCATCTTACAAATTTACTGTAATTAAAATGTGATGATTAATACTTTAGTTCCTTAAAATATAAAGATAGTTCTAAGTTTAAATAAATAAAATACTTTAAAGTAAGTTAATTCTTGAGGTAGGAAAGGCTTATTTGTTTAATCTTGAGATAGGACCTTAGGTGGACCATAATAACCATAGATGATTATCCCTAAAACTAGTGGTAGAATAACTTAGGAGACTAGATTGAGATTAATACTTATTATAGTATCCGAAGTTGAGTGGCTTTGATGCCCCATCCATGGAACCTTTTTGTATAGGACTTACCCCAATGGAGAAAGGAATCATTGGCTTAAAACTCCTTGTTCATTAAATAGACTGATAAAATTAGAACCTTAGTATTCTCATATGGAGATCATAGTGCATATCCATTGAACTGATTTATTCAGTAGAATATGGAATTGGTTGATTTACCCTGAAAAGAATTGTATAGTCTTAATCTTATCTTAGGTAATTAGATAACTACAACTCATTTCAGGATAAGCATCCCAAGTGCAAAGTGTGACATAGGTTGGGTACTTAACAACTTAGTTTGAGAGAATATACTATAAGAGGATTATGCCTCTTGTCCTTGTGCGCATTGATAAGTCCAGTGAAATAAACAAAGTGCTAAAGTCACCCTTCTTATGATATACTAATCATGCATATGTACTCTTTACATGTGGTGAATTAGGATGTTGATATGGAATATATGCTGAAATCAGTAGACTTAGAATAAGATGACGTAATTCATTTATTTAACTTTTGATTTGTGGAGACAAATGAACATTACTTTAGTTTTGATTGTTTTCTAGTTTTCAATGATTTGTAAGCATTCACTTATTAAAATATTGACATATCTTAAATTGCATAAGTATTTCACTGCATTTGCGAAGCATTGTTCTCACCTAAGATCTGTTAGCAGAGCGTTGTGCTCACTTAAAGTTTGTTAGGCGGGTGGTTCTACTCACTTTGGATTTTGTGGGATGTCATGTGACACCAAGGTTATGCATATTTGAGGCATAATATTCTGTGGCATATTCAGTTATATATACATATATCTAGTGGCATACAATATTATTTTGTTTCAATATTTTATTTAGTTTTAGTTTCTTTACAGATTCCTATTTTTAGAACCTTGTCTTTTAGATACTATTTTACTTTACTTTCAGTTTTGCACAGCTTTATTTTCAATTATTTCAGTGATTTTTGCAGTATTATTTTGTTACTTAAATGTTAATCTTCTTATGCTATAAAGGCATGTAGTAGCTTTTGATGTGTTAGACTTATTACTAACACGATGTATTTTTTCTTCTGCCCAGGAAACCGGCATTTTTGGGATCCGACAATTTGTCAGATCCAACACAATCTGAGAAGCAGGCTCTGGAGGCTTCCTAAGAGATCCAGGAGGATTTTGTGGAGCACTAGCTGGCCCAATTCTCTTACTTACTACTTTACCTTACTTTCTGTGGTGAGTGAGAGACACTTACTAACTTTTATTTTTATAAGCAAATGGTTTCTAATAACTTAACTCTGAATGCATATTTCTCTTTCATCTCTGGGATGATTATTTTCATACTTAGCCTCGGTGATGAATGATATGGATAAATGCTATAGCTTTTGCACTCTATCATTATTACTACTTATACTTAGTATTGTGGTGTTATTAGCATATATGTGATGATAATACTTATATTTATTATATTCCTATTAAATTTACCTCTCATAATCTAATGTATGTAAGTACCATATTTAATACCTAAGATAAGAATCTTACACTTATCTTAAGGATTAGATTTCAGTTATACCTTATGTAGAGCTTCAGTAGTCCCAACTGCATTATTCGGGGAGGTTCATGAATCCTTCCTGAGTAAACGACTATTCTGCTGCTAATTATTTTGTTTCTAATTCCTTTGTTGTACACAGCGATGAGATGAGGCACTAAACATGTGCTTTCTTTTGAGTCTTCAATACGTCCAGAACCACTGTTGAGCAACATTCCTTAGATCTGCAAACTCTAGTCGTCAAGACATGCAGTTTCTATGAATGCAGTAGTTACATGATATAACCTTTCTCAAGCAAGAACTGGATGGTTAGTTCCTCATATGATTGGAAAAACTAAGATCTTATCGAGCATGTCTACACCAATTGAAGATACTCCACTAATGGTTTTACTATAAATCTTGTCGTCTTTAAATTCTTCTGTCTAGTCGTTGTCGAAGACCCTAAGGTAGTGATTGAAACCATAACAATGATTCTCTTTTTTTAAAATTTCATTTTATTGAAGATCAGGATCTGAGCTTACTTTAACTTATTTAAGTGTCTTTTACTTCTTTAAGTTTATTCAAAACCTACGGTGTCTCTTTCAGAAGATCTTATGTTCATTTCTGAGATTTAACTTGATGAACTATGGATGATACTTTCCTTACACTTAGTGATTGTGATCATATTTGCTTCAAGGAACAAATCATAAAGTAGATAGGTACACTCTCTTTATCAGGCACTTTATGATTCTTCTCTAATACCAGCTGTAATGTCCATCTCGTCACTGTGCATAATAGAAAGACTGATGATAACATTTTTGGCGGTGGAACAGTGCGTTACTTAGGAAGACTGAACTTCCTATAACTTGTCCTGGTGCTAGGTTCCTAATTCTTAAGATAAATATAATATCATTATCTTAAGTATTAGTTGAGGTACTTATACACATTGGGTTTAGAATAGAAATTGAGTAATTATCCAATGTATATGAGTATCTTATATAATTTTATGTGGATCACATCATAATATTAAGTAGTAATTATTATAGAGTGCAGAAGCTTTAGCATTCACCTATAACATTCATCACAGTGGCTAAGTAAGAATATATATCCAGAGTTTAATTATTATAAACCATAGCTTAAAATAAAGTGAGCAGTAAAAAAAAAGTCTCTAATCTCACACCAAAAAGGTAAACTAAGCAAGAAAGTAAAAGATGTGCTGGTTACTGCCCCTCTTACTCATCCTGGATCTTCTTAGATACCTTTAAAGCTAGCTCCTCAAATACTTAGGTTCTGACATTATCAGTTTCAAAATGCCAGGGCCCCACTCAAAAAGAGAAGAATATTATTAGACAATACATCTAAGTATATTTTTGGATACAATTAGTATTTTCTTAAATTTAAAGGATTTTACTTAGTATTTAATAAAATAGAAATCAAACTGTAGAAAATAGAAGTAAATTAGAACTATAAACCAAATCACTAAAATATAAAGTAGGAAGGCTGTAACTAAACAAAATACTGAGAGTAAACTATTGGTGATAAATTAACTCAGCTCTATAGAGTGCAGAACTCCTTCTCACAGTGGAAGCCATTGACAAGATTGTGCTCTCAGATTTGAGGACCAGGGTCACGTTGACTGTTACCAAGCAATCTCAAAATCATAAAACAACAAGACTAAAATCACAGCACATGCATGCAAGTTCACAACATACAATGAACATCCAAACATAAGGAAATACATGGAAAACCCAAAAATGGGAAAACCTATAGAGCCACCCACAAGAAAAAATCCACTAGAATAACTTGAAGGTTACAAAGTTACAAAGAGCTTACACCTTAGCACAAATGCTCTAACTATTACTCTAGAATGGAGAGGAGAGAAAGCAGCCACCACCTGGAGTATCTCCTCCAACATGCAAGGGCTAACTTGCACTACAGCTTCCTTAGGGTTTAACCTAGGGTTCTTCTCCTCATAGCAGCTTCCAACCTCCAACCTAAAAATGCCACCCTTATTTTCTCCTCCCAACTAATTAGCCTAAGTACCTAGTAGAAAAATATACCCTAAAAGGTCCAAAATTTCTCCAATTTTCTTAGGGCAAAAGCTGGACGGAGCAGATTTTCGTCAGGTGCTATGGCACGCCGTAGCGCCTAACTCTTGGGTTGAGACCCAATGCGATGCATTGTAGCACCCGAGTCTCGAGTTGAGACCCATTGCAGTGCGCTGCAGTGCCTGCATCTCCCAGGTCTTGGGATGGACCCACTGCAGTGCTAGTTTTTGCTGTAGCGTGCTGCAGTACCAATTCCTGCTGCGGTGTGCTGAAGCATCTGCTTGATGATTGCTGATCGCTGACGAGCGCTGTAGCACCTCCGCCTCGAGTTGGGACCGCCTGGGCGCACTGTGGCACACCATGGCACACTGCAGTATCTGTGTTGTTTCTGTACACTCAGAGGTCTCCACAGCACAACAATCTCCCATTTGGAGACCTTTAGGCAATCCTCCACTCTTCCTCCATTATTCCTTCACTATCTTCTTTTATGTCTATCAAGAGATGTGGTGTGGCTCACCCTGCTCTTTCTTCACATATCGAGGCCAACTAAAGCTACATATGGCTTTTATTTCTCCACTGTTACTGCTTTGGTAAGCATATTTGCTGGATTCTTTGAAGTATGGATCCTCTCCAATCCTATATGTCCTTCCAATAGTGTCCTGATAAAATGGTAACAGAGTTGAATGTGCTTTATCATGCATGAATAGCTACATTCTTTGCCAGATGAGTAGCGCTCATGCTATTGCTATACAGCTCACATCCTTTTGCTCCTTGCCCAATTCTGCCATGAAACCCATCAACTAGATCATCTCTTTGCTTGGCTCCATAATGGAAACATATTCTTCCTCCGTGGTTGAAAGTGACACAATGTTTTGTATCCTTGAGATTCAGCTCATCGCTATAGTTCCCAATGTATACACATAACCTATAGTGCTTCTCCTACTATCAACAAGATTTGAATCTACATATCGTTGTAAAATAATGCAGATCTCCTAAAGCATAAAGCTTTGCCCAGTGTAAGTTTCAGATACCTTAGGATCCACTTGACTGCTTCCCAATAGTGTTTCTTTGGGTTTCCCGTGAACTTACTGACCACTCCCACTTCACGGGCAATATCCAGTCTCATGCAGATCATTACATACATCAAGCTCCCAACTGCTGAAGCATAAGGAACCTTCAACAAATGCTCTTTCTCTTCTTCAGACTTTGGCATCTATTCCTTTGATAAGATAAGGTGACTTGCTAGGGGAGTGCCGACTAATTTCACTTCACTCATGTTGAATCTCTTCATCACCTTTCAACATATTATTTTTGCGATAGCTTCACAATTCCTGCACTTCTCTCTGTTTTAAATCTCATCTCAAGGATCTACTTGGCCAGCCCCAAGTCCTTCATGTCAAACTCCTTTGAGATCATTTCTTTCAATATCCTTATCTCCTTCATGTCTAATCTTATGATTAATAAATCATCCACATATATTAATAGAATAATATAGGAGGACTTATACTATTTTATGTAACATCAGTGATCCACCTGGCATTTCTTGTACTCTAATTCTGACATGAACTTGTCAAATCCTTTATAACATTGTCATAGTGCCTTCTTCAAGCCATAGAGGCTTTTCTAGATCCTGCACACTAGCTCAAGCTTTCTTTTCTCTTAAGCATTGTACCCTTCAGGCTATTGCATGTATAGCTCCTCTTCCAGTTCTCCATGAAGGAATGCAATTTTAACATCCATTTGCTCCAGATGCAAATCCTCAACTACAATAATATTTAGCACAATGCTGATGGTTGTCATCTTCACAACTGGGGAAAATATCTCACTATTGTTGACCCCATGCCTTTGCTGGAAACTCTTAACTACAAGTCTTTCCTTGTAACACTTGCTCCTATTCAGTTCTTCCTTCACCCGATAAACCCACTTGTTCTGAAAAGCCTTCTTCCCAGCAGGTAAGGGCACCAACTCCCATGTCCTATTTGACATGACTGTGCCATTTTATCATTCATGGTAGCCTCCCACTTGATTGAATCTTTAACATGAAGTGCTTCTTCAAAGCTTTCTGTTTCACCTCCATCCATTAATAACAAATAAAACAAAGGAGAGTACCTTCGTGGTGGTCTAGAGATTCTTTAGGATCTTCTTAGTATGACTATTTGTGGTTCAACATTGACACCCTCCTGAGCTTCTTCATGTTCCCCAACATTTGGCTCAATACTGTCATCAATCTCTATGTGCTGGGGTACTCCATCAGAAGCATACTTGGAGTTAGTCTTGACTCACATACAATCCTTATACATCACACTTTTATTGAAAGTGACATCCCTACTTCTGATGACTTTTTTGGTTCTGATTGTCCCAGAAACTGTAACCTAACTCACCCACACCATATCTAACAAATGTGCACTTGATCGCTTAGCATCAAGTTTGCTCCTGGATCCTGCATCAATATGCACATAGGATGAGCAGCCAAATACATTGAGGTGGTTCAATTTCACCTCAATTTTGTTCAAAGCTTCCTTAGAGATCCGTTCATTCAAGGGTACAGAAGGTACCCTGTTGATTAGATATATAGCCGTGTAAATGGCTTCAGCACATAACTGCTTTAAGAGACCCGCAGGTAACCTCATGCTCTTGGCTCTTCCTATAATTATTATGTTCATCCATTCTGCAACACCATTTTGTTGTGGTGTTTTAGGGACTGTAAACTCCCTCTTCATTCCTCTCAAAGCACAGAACTCCTTGAACTCCTTATCATACTACTCGCTGCCATTATTAGATCTTAAGCATTTCAACATTAATCCTGTCTCTTTCTACACCAAAGCTAACCACTTTTCAAATACATCAAACATATTAGATTTATATTTTAGAAAGTAAACCCATACCTTCATAGTATGATCATCAATGAAGGTGACAATTTATGTTAATCCACCTATGGAAGAGGTAGGAGCTGGTCCCCATACATCTATATGCACCAACTCTAATTTGTTGCTTTTCTGCTCCCTTCCAACTTTTGAGAATGAAACCTTATTCAGTTTGCCCAGCATGAAATCTTTACAGAAATTCAAGTCTGTTAACTCTAGTAATTAGAGTTTCCCTTTTGACTATAGGGATTTCAACCCCCTCTAGCATATATAGCCAAGCCTCCAGTGTCATAGATCCGCATCTATCTCTTTTGCAGCTACAATAGTATTAGACACTTTATTGATCATGCAAAGTGTACCTTCTTTATTTCCCTGTGCAATAATGAGTTCACCCTTAGTGACCTTCCACGAGTCTCCTGTGAAACAAGTGCTGCAGCCCTCTCTATCTAGTTGGCTCATAGAAATTAGATTTCTTCTTAGATATGGCACATGTATATTATCCTTGAGCTTCTAAACTATGCGGCTTGGTTGCTTAACATCCACATCACCTCTGCAATGATGTCACACACCTTATCATCTCCAAGATACACTTTCCACAAGTCACCCTTGGTGTAACTCTTGAAGGCACCCTGGATGGAGTTGCATGAAAGGATGCTCCCGAGTCCATAACCCAGTACTCCATATTGACAAGTGTGAGGATCAAAGCATCCTAATCATCCTCAGTTAAAACATTCACAGTGGGGTTCATCATTTTCACACCACCACTTGGCTTCTTTAAGGTAGGGCAGTCCTTCTTGAAGTGACCTACCTTCCCACAGTTCAAGCAATCTGGCTTTGCCTTTCCAGGTCTTAATTTTCCTCATCAAGACATTGACCTATTTCTATTATGTATCCTTTCAGAATGTCTCCCTCTGCTCTCAACATTCAGTGCTGAGGTAGATGCGTCTCCATGAGATTTCTTCTACACCTCCTCATTCAGCACAAGCCCAACAATATTATCAAATTTCACTAACACATTCCCTGATGAATTGATGATGGCTATAACCAACCCATCCCAGCTGTCTGGCAATGATGTGAAGAGTAATAATGCTCATACCTCATCATCAAAATTGATGCCCACTGAATTTAACTAGCTTGTTATGGTGTTGAACTCATTGAGATGTTCAGTCACTGAATAGCCATCCATCATCTTCATATTAAACAATTTCTTCATTAAGAAAACCTTATTTGAAGCTGAAGGCTTCTCATACATCCTCATCAGGACATTCATGAGATCTATAGTAGTTTTCTCATTAACAATGTTAAATGAAATAAAAGAAGATAGTGATATACGAATCAAACCCAGTGCAGTTCTATCAAGAACTTCCCATTCTTCATCAGTCATAGATGTGGGTTTCCTGTCAGCTCCTTTCAATGGAAGATACAACTTCTTCTAGTAGAGCAAATCCTCTATCTGCATTTTCCAGAATGCAAAGTTTGTTTTGCTGAATTTGTGAATCATGTATCTCATCTCTTCAGCCATTGCTCCTACTCAAATAAGAAAACCCTAAGACTAAAAAGTAAACCTCGCTCTAATACCACTTGTTGGTGATAAATTAACTTAGCTCCACAGAGAGTAGAACTCCATCTCGCAGCAGAAGCGATTGACAAGAGTGTGCACTAAAATTGATGACAAGGGTTGTATTGACGATTACAATGCAATCTCAGAATCACAAAAATACAAGGCTAAAATCATAGCACATGCATGCAAGTTCACAACACACACAGAACATCCAAACACAAAGAAATACGTGGAAAACCTAAGAATGGGAAATACCCCGAAGCCACACCATAAGAAACTCCACTAGAATAACTTGAAGGTTACAGAGTTACAAAAAGCTTATCACTTCAACACAAATGCTCCAGCTTTTACTCTAAAATGGAGAGAAGAGAAAGCAACCACCACCTGGAGTGTCTCCTTCAACATGCAAGGGCTAACTTGCACTGCAGCTTCCTTAGGGTTCAACATAGGGTTCTTCTCTTCCTAGCAGCTTCCATCCTCCAATATGAAAATACCAACCTTATTTTCTCCTCCCAACAAAATAGCTTAAGTATCCAGCTAAAAAATGGACCCTAAAAGGCTCAAAATGCCTTCCAATTTGCTTAATGAGAAACCTGGACGGAGCAAATTTCCACCAGGCGCTACGGTCCGTCACAGTGACCGGCTCTGGGGTAGAGACCTACTGCGGCACACTGTAATGCTTGTGTCTTAGGTTGAGACCCGTTGCGGTGTGCTGCAGTGCCCGCATCCCCCGTGCCTTGGGATGGACCCACTGTGGTGCGCTACGGCGCCAGTTTCCATGGCGGTGCACTACAACAACAATTTCCACTATGGTGTGCTGTAGTATCTACTTCTCGGTTGCTAATCGCTGAGGCGCGCTGTAGCACCTCTGCCTCGGGTTGGAATCGTCTGGGCGCGCGGTGGCACGCCGGGGCATGCTGCGGCATGCAGCAGCGCCTGTGCTGTTATTGGGCACTGAGAGGTTTCCACAACACAACATAAAATAGCTGAAATGGAATAGTAAACTAAAAGTAAACTGAAAGTAAACTGAAAATAGAACCATGCTATATGCTACTGTATATGCATCTTAATATGCCACTAAATTTATGCTAAAATATGCATTTGATGCCACACTGCATCAAAAGAAATCCTAGATATTTAGATGCCTATTACATTCTATAGTTCTCATTCAACCTTGATGCATGTTGCATCCCGTAGTTCACAAATAATCTTGATGCATATGCTTATGCAATTTTTATCAAATTCTTATAGATAGTATAAATTAGAGGAAAATAAATGTAAGCATCCCTTCTTATTATCAAGCTATTTAACATGTTTTCCTAATATGCACATTCTCTTCAAATGCCATGTAAATTAGAACACTAAGTCAAGTATAATTTATCTTAATTCATATTTAACTCAATTGAAACTAGCATTATTCAAAAATATACTCTTATATTTCTTAAGTTATCACATGTTAAGAGTACATTTACATAATTAGTATGTCCTAAAAAAGGTAATTGAAATATTTAGTTTATTTAACTGCACTTATCGATGTACACAAGGATAAAAGATATAATTCTCTTATAATTTATTTTTTCAAACTAAGCTATTCAATGCCTAACTTTTAATATACTTTGAAAATGAAAAATTTATCCTGAACTATACTTATCGATTAATCTAAGATAAGACTAGAACTCTACAATTCCATTTAAGATGAATTAATCAATTTCATATCTTACTATACCAGGCTAGCTCTTTGGATATGCACAATAATCTCAATATGATAACATTATTATTATCATCACTTATAGTTTTAAGCAAACTAAATTAAAATTAAGGAAATTCAAACTATAGAATCCAATCTCCATTTTAGTAGGTCCTACTCAAATGGCTCTAAGGAAGTGACATAACAGTCATTCAGTTTAGGTCGACTACCTCAAAAGATAGCTCAATTTAAGTCTTTTTGGGTTATCCTTCCACAAGGCATAAGATTCATCATCTAAAATTTATAAGGTTAATCTAAGGTTCTACCTCAAAATAATACAATTATGACATTCCAACCTTAAAGTTATCTTATTTAAGGATGCAACATTCACTTAAATATAAGACTAGCCTTACATTCAATAAATCTAAAGTTTCTAATTATTATATGTAAATCTATACTTAACATAAGTTGATTCTAGATTAAGTAATGTGATTACATGTAGACCTTAAACAAGGTAATTGAATATTTAAATATGCTAATATTAACAAACTAAGATATTGGAGTAGTTAGAAAAAATTAAGAAAATTAATCACAAGAACTAAAATATTATTACAGATTATTATTTTACACTTTTTTTTGTTTAAAATGATATATAATTTTAAATTTTGTATTTTAATTGACCAAGATATTCTAATAATTTAAATTGAACATTTTTATTTAAACAAAAAAAAATTCTAATTTATGATTTAATTTCCTTAAGAAAATTAAATCCAGAAATTCTATTATATAGAGTCAACTCGAAATCCTGCCAGACTCGACACTGTGCTTCTCCTTCTCTCAACGCCTTCTCCCGACTTTAGTCGCTTAGGGTTAGAGTTAAACTCTGAATTCTCCATCGATACCCTTCCACACAACCTGATTTAAAGCGTAGAACACTCCCCACTGTGCGACACACTAATTGCCTACAGAAGCCCTCTGTGGAAATTCCTAGATCCTCGAGATGAACCCTAGCCTAAATCAGTCTCTACACCCTTCTAGGGTTTACTATGGGGAGTAAATTCTCCTTACATAAGCTACCATCGGGCTAGTTCTTGAATTCTACATGTTCATCATGAGGCGATAGAGCTAAGCCCAATGATGGCTAAGCTCAGCCACATGTCATTCGGCAGGTCTTCACTAGAGCCAGGCAATATGCGGTAATGTGCCGGCTCGAGTAAAGATGGCTGATTGGCTGAGCCATAGCTAGCCAAACCATATTGATATTTTAAATATAGATACGTGATCACTTCCTTTAGAATTGGTAACCCAATTGAGTGTCCATTTCTCCCAGAATGGAAAGTGAGCCATCACCGAGCCACGACCTAGTTCAGGAAGTGCTCCACACAGTCTGAACCTTTGTCGACTCATTGATACCTCCATTCCACTCCTAATTGAATCCAAATCGCAAGCATCTACATGCCGCAAATAATCAAAGTTGTTTCAATTGGTAGTGAGCTCACTCATCTCACTAAAATGGGAGAGAGGTACTTGGATCATCGGTTTGCAATGACCTGAGCATCATAAGAGGAATCAAGAGCTGGCTGCACTTCAAAAGCTATCTAGGGGTTTCAAACATCGAAATCAGATGGCTGAGCCTGGAATAGGAATTGCCGAGATGAATCATCGAGCACCTCGGAGCAGGATTTGGGGAATTGAATTTTACATAGTGAGCAAAAGGCTCGCTGTGAAGTTTTAGAGGCAATTTATAGCCTCAAAGATCCATTGGAGGAAAAGGTTGGTACCCTGAGCGGTTGGCTCAACCCGAGAGCTTAGGCTGAGTCTGAGCTCTCTAAATTTCTAATGGAGGGTGGTCGGGCTTCAGAGCTCGATCCATAGTGCCTCGCCTAAAATGGGAAGATCCCTACAACTTGCTAATGTGGATTGGAGGAGTGGGGGATAGGGCATGCTGCTAGAGGACGATAATTTTTTTGCTATGAATGGGGTTCTTTGGGGACAACGATCCACTATACAGGATCCGCACAAATCATCTGATTGATCGATCATAATCGCAAAATAGTTCTGATAAACAAGATCCTAACAGCCTGATCAAGAAAAAATATGGGCCATAGGATCCATGGGCGTAATCCAATGTACGGTTATAGCCATGATGCTATCGAATCCAAGCCACCCAATACGCGGGAGTGACGGCCGTATGAGGTGGGACTCCGCTGTCATTGAACACGATCTCCAGAGCGAATTGCCCATGGTCTGCATAGTGGATCTCAATGGTTGGCGACCATTTGGGGAATCTAATATGTAATTATAAATTATTCTAAACCCTAAATTAAAATTTTTCACTTTTAACTAAATTCCAAAAATGGCTTAAATAACCTCCAAAAATTTCCAAACTTGCAACTCTAGCTAATTTGGGGTTGAGCAGTTAAAAAATAAAGTCAGAAAATGATTTGGGGATCAAAATATTTTGGCTAATTTTAAGGGTTCCTAAATTGGCAAAATTGCCAATTTGGCCTAATGATGTTCAATTGACCCAGAAAACTTTAGGGTTTGGTTCGAATGACCAGATGAACATAATGGAATGAAAATTTAGATTTGATTAAGCTCAGATTAGGCTAGGTAATAACTTAAAGTTGTTACATAGTTATTCTGCCTCCATAATTTTTATTGGGGTAGAATCGACTTAGATCCAGACATAAGTGGTTTGGATGATATATGTGCAATTTTATAGTTTGGCTCAGATCTATCCATGAGTCGCCTAGATGATACATGTGGGAATTTTTGTTTAGTGACTATGTTTAGCTAGTTACTATTATGGAAGGCTAGTCTAAGAATACATCAATTAAATAATGAATTCAATTCAGTTTTCTTTCAATTCAGTTCAGTTCAGTTGCAGTTTTAGTACTTTCTATGTTTGCAAGACTTTCAGCAATTTCTTAGCTTTATACATGTATAATCATGTTAGAATGCTAGTTGTTATTTGGGGATTTCCATGTTTAATTTTTCTTCAGTAGTTAGAGCTGGAAGTAAGTTTTTTTCTTGTCTCATTTTGTTTTAGTTATAAATGCTTTATTTATAGCTTTCCTATTGTGTTGAATGCTTGTTGCTCCTTCCTTACTTAGGATAATTTGTCATATTTTAAAATTCAGTAATATTTAATAAGCCTAAATTGTACTTAAATAATTTGTCTAACATAATATCTTTTTTTTTTCTTGGCTGGTGCCCTGGCATGTAAAAACCAACAGTCAGATCTAGAGCTTTTTGAGGAACTTGCACCAGGTGAGGAAAAGGGGCAAGAGGATGATCATACTATGACTGTTTAGCTTTAGTTTCTATTTTATTTGGAATTGAGTGATCTTTAGCTTTTCATTCTCTTTATTTTCTTTATATTACAATTTGTAATAATTAAATTCAGCACTTTTGATTTCTTATTTCAGTATTATATTATCTGAGATGTTTATTTTATATAGTTTCCTTTTTATATTACTTGAATATTATGGATGGATGTTCACATTTTCTTTTAGCTTCCGCACTCTATGATGAATGTTTACATATATCTTCTTATACTTCAAATTATTATTATCAATACATGGCAATTCAGGGCACAATCACATGTTTAAGAACTTCACTACTTAGACTTTCCAATAGTATTAGTGTGGGCAACGTAAGTATCTCTCAGAAGGCATTTATATTTTCAGCACTAATTCAGGGTTACTATTTAGTGATGACCCATCCCTTCACTAATTATACTTTATTTGTGCAAGCAGTAGGGTGGGCACCACAGATGATAACCTTCCCTCAAATCATTCATCTTAGGAGTGCTTCCACCTGAGCACACTTAAATTTAAAGTTCTTATCAAGAACTTCACCATTATCTAAAAAGGCACCTTGATTCTTAAGAGTTCTACTTAATACAACTTAAGGGGGATTATTATAGTCAGGGATTGTTAATCGTAGCCCATTATGGAATGAGCTACCCAGTGGGTCTCTAAGACCCGATAGTCCTCTTTGGGCTTGGGCTTAGAGTTTTGGCTCGAGGTCTTCCAAACTCCCTTAAGTCTCTACCAGGCTATAAATAGCTTCTTAAAATTTTAAAGAGTCTCTTTGCACTCTCTGGAGCTCTAAATTTCTTCATTGTCAACCCCATTCTATTGCCATCTTACTACTGTTCTAGTCGACCTCCAACAACTACAGTCACATTTGAGTGATTCTAGCCATAGAGGTTCACTAGATTTCCATTAGTCTTCCATTCAGCCTATGATCAGATACTGTACCTAACCCGAGCTAGTTCAGCTTATTTTAATATTTAATCCATTTGAATTTCTATGCAAGTATATGCTTGAATGCTTAGGTTAGTATGATGAATTGAATTATTCGGTGACTAAGGCTAGACAGTGAACCAGATGGTGAGAAGTGCCATTTGAATGGGGCTGTTTGCCTAAAGAGCCAAGCGGCAATTGCCTTTAGTTAGCCCCAGATAATGATCCTAACAGTTGGGAATTGTATTTCTCTATTGAGCACTATCGATTAGGATAGTTGAGTGAAATCAAGGTAACCCGATGACCTCTGCGCTTACTTAGGAGGCAATAGTACTCTACAGTACTAGAGCCTAAAAAGGTTCTAGTATCCTAACATTAATCCCATTATGCTAGGTTGGGGCTTCGCTCTGCCTCGATACACTGAGGGTGTTGAGATTAAAATTCAAGTGTAAGGTCATCTATGTGGGAGAATTAACTCCCCATAGTAAACCCTAATTGGATTATAAATAATAGTGTTGTGGCAATCTTGACGGGTCCATATAAGGATCTAGATTCAATCGGTGCATCTTGGTTCAGGGATCGTGAAGGGAATATGTCTGGGCTATTGGCATGTTCCTGCAGGAAGGAATTAAGGTTTTTTCTTAATCCTAATTCCTTATTGTTCGGGTTTCAGTGCAAAGAGGATGAAGAGTAGAGGGCCGAATCAAACCCCAACTCACGTGTTTTGAAGCGGGTTAAGTAAATAAAACAAATTTATGGAATTAATTTTTCTATGTTAGTTCATTTAATAATTCCAAACCCTTTGATTAACTAATGGAAAACATTCCATTTAAATTAATGAAATAATTCAATCAATTCAAATCCAAATTTAATGATCTTATATAACATATTGATTAGAAATCATGAGAAACCTTAGTAATATTTTAATTTCTACCATTAGTTTCCTTAATTATGCCTTAATTACCCTAGAAATGACAGAGTGAATATTAAGCTTAATACATAGCCAAAATCCATGATTAAGGTCTCAATATATTTATTTGACATGTGATTATATGATTATGTAATTAATAAGATTTTATGCTCTTAATTCTATTAAACACTTACTAATTACTCTTAAATATTGATTAGTGAATATTAGGAATTTTAGTGATCTAATTTTGATGTTTGAGGTGTCTAATAATTCCTTAGATAGTAAAGAACCTATATATAACTTAAAATTTCATTTTCTAAGATTTAATTTTCTAATCACCCTCCAATGAGCTTAAGCCATAATTAGTGCATAATATTCTCATTTCTTAACAAAAATTAGTAATTAAGGTATTAATTCTCTTTATAGATAGTAAGGAATTAATTGGAATTGATACAATTCAAATTGGAACTCTAAATCTTAAAGACAACTTTTGATAAGTTATAAATACTTCATTTATGGCTTCCCTGCTTTTATTTGTTGGTGGTTGCACCTAAATTCTTAAGTAAATTTGTGAATTCTTAAAATTCAGCAATTAAAATATTTAGCCTAAAATTACTTAGACAATTTATCTAACACAAAATCTTTTATTTCTTGAATGGGTCCCTGATATGTAAGAACAAACATGTCATATCAAGATCTATTCAAGGAGTTAGTTTCAGGTGAGGAGCTGTAGCGTGGAGATGGTTTTTTTGCATCTACTTAGTTTTAGCTGTCATTTTATTTGAAAAAGAGTGATTTTTAGCTTTTCTTTCTCTTTACTCTATTTGCATTTTGTCCTGTAATAATTAAATCAATGCTTGTATTTATTTACTTTTGATACTTTCAATTCTGAGATGTACGTACTTACTATTCTTTCTATACTACATAAATGTGATGAATTGATGTATTTTTTACCTCTTCCACTCTCTGTAATGAATGTTTACTCAGCTCTATTAAGTACTCTAAATTGTATTATTATTACATAATAATCCAAGGCACTAAGAATCTTATTATAGATATATAAGTGCTTAGTTACCAATGTATCTTCGTAGGATTAGTGCTATAACATAAGTGTCTCTCAGTAGGCATTTATGGTAATTGCATTAATACCAAAATTTTGTGAGCGATGACCCACCTGTTGCTAATAAAATTTTTGATGTACAAGCAGTGGGGTGGGGCACCATAATTGGTATTAGAGAGTACCATAAGGATTCTGATAGGAGACATGTTTCTATATGCCTAATGACTAATTCTCTAATTGATAGGAGACATGTCCATGTCTTCACATTTTTTCCTTCTCATAATAGAAAAATGAAGGGAAAACATTTTGAAATCACATCATAAATTTCAAAATAAACACTTAGAGAAAATCTAAATGAATGATGCTTATAATAATAAACTTAGAGCAAGTTTAATCCAGTATGGAATATTCAAACTTATAGAAATATAAATTTTTGTAAAATGCATATGTACCTTCAGAATTTGAGCACTACCTTAAGTGATTTGATGTCATGTGGGAAAAAGACTATCAGTATGGTTAAAGTTATGGCAGAATTGTACGAGGTGTGTCTCCTAATAGAGTGTTAGCGCTGGATAAGATTTTGAAGCACCCAGTCTTCAGTGGATCATATTTTTCTATATTAGCCTGAAAATGGCTATACAATATGACTATAGCCTTTGACATCATTTAGTATCTTGATAATATTTGTCTTCAAATCCTGCCTCTTCTCTTTCAAGATGGAGCAAAAAGTTGGAGGGATACTACTAACTGGAGACTAGCGAAGAAAGGCAGAAAAGAGTGTCATTCAGTCACTTATGATGATTTCTACTTTGCCTTCACATTCGAGTACATAGGATGATTGCACTTGGATTTTGATAGTTATCTTTAGTATTTCATTCCCAGCATTTTGTATCATCCATTAGATGATTCTCATCTCTAGTATTTATATCTTCATTAATGTTTTCCTTTAGTTATGGTTGTACTTAAAAGAAATTTAAATAAAAAATCACTTTCTTCTTAATTTCAAGTTAATGAAATGATTATTTTATTCATGTATCTGAATAAACAATCACTTTGATTTGGCATAATGAATCCTAGTTCTCCTTCTTTAACCACACTAATTTAGATGGCAGCGATATCTTGTAATGTATTTGATAAGATCAATACATTATTTAACACTATGAAGTTACTAGCGGATAATCAAGTTAGGCATTTTGATAGATGGAGAGGGTGATGATGGCTCAAATCAACCAAACTCAATTACTAGCTCATGTAGCTCAAGCTCCATTTGTATATCTTTCTTAGCATTACCATCAATATGTTGATGGTATTTTGCATAGCTTCCTGCGATTAAGAACCCCTATATTCAGTGGCAACCTGTTAGCCATGGATACATCTAGTTGGTTAAAGTCAGCTAAGAAGAACCTCACCAACATCAAATGTCCAAATTGTGAAGCGATCTACCTCACGACCATTTATTTCAAGAGGAATTAGAATTTTTGTGGGATAATGAAAGGAACTCCTATTTTGCTGAATACTACATTGAAGATATCCCCTGGGATTCATTGATGGAGGCATTCAAGGCAAAGTTCATTCCCCCATCAGCCCATAACATCATGGAGGACATCCTACTTTGAATGAAGCAAGGTGAAAGGCTAGTGTTCGAGAACAAAATAAAGTTTAGATGGTTAACCCATTTTGCTCCTGATTTGGTTAGAACAGAGGCACCTACTGCCATTGATTCCAAATCAGTCTTCATGATTCCATCAAAGATCATGTAGTATCCCTTTTCCTCACTAATTTCACCCAATTGGTAAAAACTGGAAGGGTGGTAGAGCCCCACTAATCTCAGAAAGATCTAATAAATAAGTTCCACTCTACTATAAGCCATAATGATACTTTCAAGAAGCCAAGTCCCCATATGAGTAAAGTCTAAAGAAGGAGGCAGTAGCAACTTCCTCCAAGCAAATCAAAGGTTGCACAAGACCTCATCCTTATGACTAGTGTTATCACTTCAACTATTGTTGCTACAGTTATGGCAGACAAGGTCATGCATTCAATTAGTACGACTATTCTGAAATGATCGATGGTGTGCGCATCAATCAATCCCATCGTAAGTAGACCTTTCAGGAAACTCCAGTGAATTGTATAAACCCAAGGTTGGCCATCATGCCACCTCCTCAGACAAAAGTTCTAGCTCAAGTCAAAGAGTAGTCTGCAGCACCTCGTGAGCAAATTCAAAACCCTCCCAAGAAGCAAGTTTATCATAACAAATTTGTTGGTCCGTCTCATGTGTACACAATGACTCCAGTCAAATTAGTGGAAGATAATAATGTTGTTTCAAGTACAAACTCCTAAGCCTATCTTTTTTTGTAAAGTCATTTTTATTCCTACAAGCTTCTATTTCTACAAGTTGTTAACTTCTTTAAAACTCTATGCATAAGTGATAAACCCTATAAAGTTATATTCAATAATGAAGCAAGTCATTCTTTTTTCTCAGAGCAATTTTCTAAGTCTATCAATCTGCCCTTCTATAAATTTTCAAAGACTCTAAGTGTTGGATTTACTTCTGGAGCCCAACTAAGTGATGCTAAATTATGCGACCTCAAAATTCTGTTGAATAATCAATTATTCAAATCCAAGCAGGTAGGTTTATCTCTAATAAACTTTGGCATAATAATTGGCATGAACTGGCTCAGTAGGCATAATGCAACCATAAACTGTCAGAATAAAAAAGGTCACATTGCATTTGCTTAGTAATCTTTAAACCTTTGTAGGAAGGGTTAGTACTCATGCCTTAATGATAAATGTAATCAAAGCCAAGAAATTGATTAATAAAGGTTGTGTTACTTATCTCATCACTATGATGGGCAATGCAAAGGATGATATTATGCTAGCAAAAATTAAAGTCATTAAGAAATTTGTTGATGTGTTTCTAGAAGATCAACATGGGTTACCACCCATCCAAGAGGTAGAATTTTCAATCTAGTTAATTTCTAGAACACAACCTAATTCTAAGGCTTCAAATAAATTGGTGCCCAAGGAGCTGCAGGAGTTAAACGAACAACTACTAAAAATTTTGAGTAAAGGCCTAATTTGGCCAAGTATGTCTCCTTAGGGAGTGCTCATTTTATTTGTTAAGAAAAATGATGATTTCATGCAGATGTGCATAGACTATTGCGATTTAAATAAGTACGCATCAAGAATAAATAATCTCTTCCTAGAATCGATTATCTATTCAATTAGTTGTCTGGTGCGATAATAACCTCAAAAATTAATTTAAGATCAGGCTATCATCAGTTAAGAGTCAAGGATGCAGATGTTGAGAAAACAATATTCAAGACTTGTTATGGTTATTTTGAATTCTAAGTGATGCCTTTCAGTCTCATTAATGCTCCTTCAATACAATTATAGTTAAGTTTCTTTTCCTTCACTAATGCTCCTTTTTGGATCAAATACAGCATATTTTATAACAATTCATGGATAAGTTTTTTATTATCTTTATTGATGACATTCTTATCTACTCTAAGAGCCATTAAGATCATGATATTCATCATAAGAGTTGTTCATGAAACTTTTAGAACTCATAAGCTCAATGCAAAGTATTTGAAGTGCAAGTTCTACTTAGATTTTGTTGCAATTTTGAGGAATGTTGTAGATGCCCAATAAATTAGAGTACATCAAAAGAAAGTTGGTGCAATCTAAGAGTGGGTACAACCTAAGTCAATAATAAACATTCATAGCCTTTTGGGATTACCTGGTTACTATAGGAAGCTTGTTAAAAGTTTTTCTTAGATTGCTTCAACATTAAAAAAGCTAACTGAGAAAGCAAAATTGTCCTTTTGGAATTCGGATTGTGAAGAATCTTTTCAAGAGCTTAAAAAGGTGCTAATGTCAGGATTAGTTTTAGTTCTACTTAGAGAAGGTCTGAACTATCAAGTATACACTAATGGATCATGAATTGGATTAGGATGGGTGCTTATGCAAGACAAGAGAGGTATTTCATATGTATCTCATCAACTAAAATAACATGAGAAGAATTATCTTGTCCATGACCTAAAACTTGTTGCTGCAGTGTTTGCCTTTTTTGTGATATCATCTACATGGTGTCAAGTGCAAAATTTTCACCGATCATCAGAGCCTGAAATGCATTTTCAAACATTATGAATAAAATTGTTGTCAAAAAAGATGTCTTGAACTCATCAAAGACTAAGATCTCAGTATTCATTATCATCCAAGGAAAGCTAATCTAGTAGCAAATGCTCTTAGCTTTGTGCTAATCTCTGTGCGATGATTGCTGAAAGCCCATTAGTCTATGAATTTCATAAGCTGAGCACATAACCTATGCACAGAAAAATGTCAAATGAGCTGATACAAACGAGTTCAGTTAAACTAACCTTTATCAAAGATGTTGCCATCATACAAACTAAGGATGAAGACTATTTGAAGCTGAGAGACAACATTGAGAGTGGTCATCATATCGACCCGTAGCTTTGTGGAAACTATATTTATCAAAGAGATTGAATATGGATTCCAAGGTCCATTCAACAGAAGATACTAGTATAAAGTCATAATTATGGAGACGCACTTCATCCTGGAAGCGCCAAGATGTATCAATAGCTGAAGAAATCATTATGGTGGCCAGGTATGAAAAAAAGTACAGCATAATTTATAGCGAGATGTCATGCCTAAAATTTAGCCAAGGCAAAGCACCAAAAGCATGGCAGATTGTTGCATCTTTTGGAAATTTTAGAATAGAAGTGGCTTAATATTTCAATGGACTTCATTATGGGATTGACTCGACAAAATCAGGTTCCTATGCAATCTGATTTATAGTTGACCGCTTAACCAAGTATGCTCATTTCATTCCAATTAATAAGATTGACTTTATAGAGAAGATCACTAAGCTCTATAACAAAGAAATTATTAGATTACTTACGATTCCAATATCTATATGATCTGGGGTGAAAACTGGTTCACTTCTAAGTTTTGGCAAGCAGTGCATCAGGACCTAATAACTATCCTAGCAAAGAGTATGACCTTTCATCCTAAAATTGATGGCCAAACTGAAGGTGTGAATCAAGTGCAAGAATCTTTATTGAGGATTTGTATCCAAGGCTTCAATGAAAGTTGGGATGATGATTTGCCTCTAGTTGAATTTGCTGATAACAACAATTATCAAGCTAGCATCAAGATGGATACTTGGAAAGTGTTGTATGGAAGAAGTTGTAGTACTCCATTATCCTAGTCTAAGACTAGAGTGGTTTAGTTGTATGGGTCAGAATTGGTTGAAAAAATAAATAAAAAGGCTAGACTCATTCAGCAGAGGATTTAGGCAACACAGGATCATCATAGCAGATATCATGATTCTTGTTATTATATGTTGGAGCTCTAAGTAATTGATTTGGTTATCTAAAGGTCAGTTTTATGTAAGGTGTTTACAGATTTAGTGTTGCTAGTAAACTCAATCCCAGATTTATAAGAACATTTGAAGTGCTATCCAGAAGCAGATCATCCGCTAACAAGTTGAGACTGCCATATGACTTATCTTCAGTTCATAATATCTTTTATGTTTCCTCGCTCATAAAACATCTTCCTAAGCCCAACAATCATATTTATATTCCTACTTCAAGTCTGCAACTAGATTTATCTTATGCTGAAGAATCTGTCAAGATCCTGAGTAAGGATATAAAGTAGCTATGAAGTTGTTTCATTCTCATGGTTAAGGTTCAGTGGAAAAATTGAAGTGTTAAAGAAGCCACATGGGATAAAGAATTGGATATGCATTAAATATATCCAAGGATTTTAGAGAATCTTGGTACCTTTCCAAACTCCATTAACTTCTATCTTTACTCCTTCCTTATTCCAGCTTATGTGATATTGAGGATGATATTGTTCTTTAGTGGTGGAGTCTATAACAACCCTAGGTTGTTACCATGCTTCATCTAGACTAAACTAAGTCTTAATTTCTAATATAGTATGTTCTGAATATTATTTAGACCTAACCCAAAGAATTTGGGATCCATTTGAACCATTTGAATTAATTGGTTATTTAGTCAATTTATTAACCTAGAAAATTAGCAAAATTAAATTAACCTCCAAATCAAAATCTGAATTTATTTTTGAATTCCTCACACATAAATTAGCTAACGGTAAAATTTTGAAAATTTTTGGAGTTTATTTGAGCTTAAAAAAGATTTAATTTAGTTTGGGATAACTACAAATTAGGGTTGACGAATATCCAAAATTGCATTTTTAACCCTCCCAATGGTCGACTATACGGACACATGTGAGCCACTATGGGGCTCTTCCTACGTGATAGCAACCCTTGGTCCACCCTGCCATCGATCTGCTCTGATCAAACGATTCAGATCCCATCGTGTCGTGTTTTGTCTCCAGCAGTTAGGTAGCACTTGTGATCCAATGGCTACAACTGATCCCACTCGACTGTTATGAGCTAGTGTATCATGACCATTCTGCTATTCAGGATGATCAATCAAATGGCTCTTTTAACTCTTAGTGCTATTCATCAACATGCTTAGCCTCTTTGCCCTAAAGATGGGATTCATTCGTATAATTTGTGTTAGATCATGTCTCCCATGCACGCACACATGCACCCAGCTACATAAACGAGGGCTGGGTAGGGCTGGTCTGTTGGACCCGTAGTCCTGGACGCTCAGGTTGATCAACCCGGGCCTCAGCCCTCATGGAAAAATGGCACTAAATAGGTCCAATTTGGACATCATTTGGCCTAATTAAAGTTTTTGGACTACAAATTACAATTAAAAATTTATTAGTAAAAATATTCATACAATTCTAAATTAAATTGCGTATTAACTTTCCTCTCATTTTTCTGATCAATATGATATGTAATTTTACTATATTTGGAGTTGTATTAACAAAGTTATTAAGAAAATAAAAATATAAATTTAATTAATAATTAATTAATTAATTAAGGTTTTCACTATGTAGGTACAACCGCAATCAACGCATGCAGACCTTGCAGGGACCGCACTCAGGACAGGTCTAACCCGCCCTAGACCCAAATTGAGAACTCTTCCTCATCGGGGAAGACGGGGCCAAAGCTAGGGCATCAATGCCTAAGCTAACCTGAGCTCCCCATGGTCCGGCCCACATGTCGGCATGAAGCTCTTGTCATGTCCGAGTGTTGAGCTCTTAACCTCCAACCGTCAGCAACCCTAGTTGGCAAAATTTGATGCCCTAATACTGACTCGACGAGCAAAGGTAAGGGTAAGGTACTGTAGAGTACTGTAGGTGTCGATCGATCGAGCTCTAATCGAGCTTGATTGAGCTTGATTGGAGCTTAGCCAAGCATTTATAATGCTTCTAAATGATCAAAAGCAACAATTCAGAGATCAAATTGAGAAATAAGGGAATCGATGTACCTTGTCTTTTTCAATTCAGCAAATTTGGTTTTACTAGGGTTTATAGTTCTGTCGACGATAAGTGCGCTATGATGTCTTCCTGAGCTCACAGTAGAAGGAAAATGAGATGGGGGGTAAATGGGAGGGAATGGAGAAGAAATGGTGGTCAGCAGAAGGGTGAAGGGACTATCGTAGCATGGCATGCGCCCTTTGCGCACACACAACCGCTGCATGCGTAGGGACATATGATGAGTGCCCTAGAGCCGTCGGATCAGATAAGCGATCCAACGACCTATTCAAGCCAATGCAACCCGTTTCTTGATCCATCCATCTGAAGCGTGCAACAGTCTAGACTCAAGGGTTTGGTTGTCCCGTGCATTGGATTCGCGCACAAGATCCCTGCGATAGGCAGTAGCCATTGAAATAGATTAGTTTAAAATTTGCTTAAATTATTTTAATTAATTAAAATATATGATTAATTAATCAAAATTAAATAATCAAACGAGCTCCAAAAATCCCAAAAATTATCCCATAGATAAATTAAGGGTGAGAAATTCAAAAATGAAGTTAGATTTTAAATCAGAGATTAATTTAATTATCTTAAGTTATCGAGCATTAAAATATATTAAAAATATTAGAGAAATTCGACGACTTTCAAAAATTCATAGAATTTCACTTATAGCTAGTTTGGGGTGAGGAGTTCAATGGCGAACTCTGATTTTGATTTGGAAGTCAAATTAATATAAGAAGTTTTCATGTTATTCAAAATATTTGTCGAAAGAGAACGATCTTCAAATCGTACAAAAATTCAGGTGTGTAGTTATTAGAAGTGCAATGGTAGTGATATTAAACTATTTGTACTACCCAATAATGGGTAACAATACTATGATTATTACACATCAGTCCTACGGTTATGGCTCTTCACCTTTTCACTCACACGGCTTGCTTATGTTCATTATGATAAGCCTTAAATTTATACTAAAATCACCCTATTATTTTATGTTATTGTATATCAAAATATATTACTTTTAATTTGTTTTTGGTGTGTTTATTTTCATTTGTATTTTTCAAGCAATCAAGAGCATATAAATGATTTCTTACACAATTATACTTAGAAAAGGAAAGTTGGGCGCTCAGGCGCCCCCAAGCACAGCAGTGGCAGAACCTCATGCACTCAAGCACCTAACTAGGAGAACATCTGGCGCTCAAGTGCCAGACTAGCAAAGCATCATGCTCATAGGCGGACTCAAGCATCCAACTAGCAGAACATCACGTGCTCAAGCATGCTAAAGAGCCTGATCGACAAAATCTCAAGTGTTCAAGCACGCTTAAGTGATCCATGGCTACGACTCTAAAAAGGTCAAAACCAAGGAGGAGAGAAGGTTTCCCTTATTCCGTAAATGGTAATTTTTGGAAAATTCCAAGGCCAAATAAAAGCCCTAATCAGTTAGAAGGCTAAAAAGGATGAAATAGAGAGAAGAAAATCTATGAGAAAATTAGGGGTTCAATGAAATATTTTCAGCCACCACTAAGAAGAACCCTAGGTGGCCATTAGATACTTAAAGAAGGAAGAAAAACAAGAAGGTGAAGACGAAGAGAACTCTTGGCGTGTTCCTTCAGTAACATCTTTTTCACTTCCTCATTCATTTCTTTGTTACTTTCTTGTGTAATCTTTGCATGTGATTTACTTGTAATGGTATCCAAAAACTTGCCTTTCGAGGAAAGTTTGGCAAAATCTATGTATTAGACATTCCTTATTTAATGTTGAGTTCAAATTGTGTAATTTGTGAATGAATATTTGTGATGAGTTCATTGTTTAATTTATTTCACAATTATAAAATAGTAACTAAAATCAATAGAGTGCATTCACAAGCACTATACCTTAGATTGAACCAAAAGTTTCGATCAAGATGTATGTGCATGTGCAGCATGAAAGTCAAGAGGTACAAAATTATAGATCAGAGCAAAAGTCTAGATCAAGAATATATGATCACGTGATGGAAGAGTGCACTAAAATCTAAAATGGAGCAAGAGTCTTGTTCAAGGATTCAAGTGCACTAGACATATAATTAGCATCAAAACCTATATCAGAGCAAAAGGTCATATCAAGGATTTAGGTGCACTTTTATTTCTAGTCTTCCATGTTCAATTCCTCAAGCAGTCTCACACTTAGACATGAGGTGAGACTGAATAAGGATTTTTAAAGTAGAGAGATCCTTACACTTTCTTAAAAACATGGAGGTGTCTATGTGCAAGTGAGAACAAAGATGAAAATTTGGTTCTATGTGCACTAGACAGGGAATGCCAATAAAACTTAAAGAAGTTTTCATTTAAACATTAAGGTCCAAAGTCAATAAGTCTTGTACGAGATTGGCTAAATACAATCTTAGGGTTTAGTGATGAGTGAACCATGTGTGTGAGAAATAACTAATGGGTTTAACTATTTGTAGCCCCTAAAAATATTAATTAGCATTCTCATATTATTACCATTTTATGAACTCAGCAATTATTTTGAAGGTTAATTCATAGTCAACTACTCTAGCTCTTCTCGATCTTAAAATCAAGATCTCATCCTCATAATTTAAATTTACTTACTTGCATGCTTAAATTTGTTTATTTTAAAACTAACATTTTGATTGTCTAAGCATTAGAAGAAAGAAAATTAATTTTGGGACCATCTATACTTGCATGTGAACAACAGTCGCACTATTTATGGCCTATTACATTACATGTCCCCCCACATATTTTGGCTTTTATATAGGGTCAATCCAAACCTTCATTTTTCCTAAACGTGCCTCAAGGCCCAAAGGACAAGTCCCTTACTATTTGAGTGCACCGCGGGTGCCTAGGTACATCGAGGGACCCCAGATAAGCATCGTAGCGCATCGCGGCTCCCATGTCTTGATTTCTAGGTGCTGGGGTGCGCCCCAACTCTAGGCTCTCTGGTTCATTCTCTACAGGGCTCGCTGGGGCGCCCGAATTGCTGCCAACTTGTCTTGGAACACCCCGGGACCTCCCAGAAACCAACATAAATGCTTGCTTTGTCTCTGAACCTTCTAGAATGCCACCAAAACTTTTTCATCACCTTCCATATTGATTCAATTAGGCTCCATACCAAATAATCTCTCACTTGGAGATTGATTGTGATTGGTCAATCTATAAACTAGATCTTTTTTCCCTTGGATCAATTTTAGCAAAGGTCGCGGTGCCTTTGTAGCGTTCCAAGGTTACTGAAAATGCTTTATTAAGAACTTCTTGTTCTTCATCATTTTCATAATTGCTAAATTTTTTTGGAATTTTTTGAGAAAAAAAATAGTTTCTTATGTACTGCAAATCTTCAATGAAGTTTTCTCCATTGCACTTTCTTGACCTTGTTTCTCATTTTGTTGATCATTGCTCCCACTTAAATTGACAAACCCTAAAACCTCTCTCATATACACCACTTGTTAGAATTATTGTAACGAGTTTGAGTTGAGGATACCGTAGCAAAACTGACAAAATAAAAAACCATACAGATCTCATCACAGTCGCAGAGAAATAACCATAAAAACACAAGGATATACGTGTAAAACCTGATAATATGAAATTTATGGAACCACACCATCATGAAGATCCATAACAAGAAAACCATCAAAAATGTATAGAGTTATTCCCAAGAAACCCTAACCCAGAAGAAGAGGATGATTGCATGGCTAGGGTGATCTCACAAACCCAAACATCCTTCTCTCTATGCCCTTCCCCTATTTCTCTAACACAACTCTTGAACATACAACAGCTCCCACTGTAGCCAACATCGCAGCCAACGAGCCATCGCTTCAGTCCTCTACTGTAAGCGTCGTTGAAGCACTTCATTAAGGCCACCACCACAACACACCGATGCATCCCCTCATGGTCACCTACTGTAGCATGCCACTTTGGCTCTTCCGTGCAAATCTTAGATAAAGATCTCAATCAACGGCTTCCTGGTGTAGCCACAATTGCTGCCATTGGCTGCAACTTCCATTGTGGCCTTTAGCTGTAGCCTCAGCCCTAGAGTTGTCACCCTCTTCTCTTTTGCATTTACAAGGCTTGCTTATGCATCATTACAAGCCCACCACATGTTTAGGCGCATTTATATATGATCAATTCAAACTCTATTTTGCCATAAATATGCCTTGGGGCCCAAGGGATAAGCCCCTTGTTGTTTGAGTGCACCGCCGGTGCCCTGCCATGCCGTGGTGCCTATTTCTTGATTGCTACGTGCTGGGATACACACAGTGCCAGGCTCTCTGGTCTAATTCTTGTAGGGTGTACCGAGGCACTTGGATTGTTGCCAACTTGTTTTGAAACACCCCGGGAGATACCAGAAACCCACTAGAACACTATGCCTTGCCTTGGAACCATCTGGAAAGCCACTAAAACTCTTTCGACAACTTTCATGTTGATCAAATCAGGCTCCACACCCAAAAGAGGAGGCCCGCAGCTCGAGCTTTTCTAGGGAGCTTAGTTGTTAGTTATTTTTTTTTTTATTGAGTCGTATTATATTTATTTTTGTTTTGGATCGTGTTGTGACCCTAGTCGTGTTACACTTAATTTTGTTTCGACTTTAGTCATGTTATACTTATGTGTGTTGGTAGAATATGAAATGATATTATGGAATATGATGAGATGCTTACTTTTATATATATTCTATGTATGTCATTTGGAAGAGGATAATGAATGCATGGTGCTCTTGCGATAGTATTTATAAAATAGTGTGGATAATCACTTTAACCTTGTGTGTGTGCATAGTGGCAAGGCCACCGAGGTGTGTACTTTTGGTAATCTATTTTGTGTTAGTGTGGATATCCATCACTCTCTTTTATTGTGCATATTTGATGGCCTTGAAGGTGTGTATAATCTTCAAGAAATCAAGGTGTAAATAATCTTGATATATTTTTTTCTTTGATTGTGTTTTCTTGCTATGATTCATCATTCCCCAATAATTTCTTTGTATTTTCCCTCCTTCCCCAGACGAACACAAATCATGCATTGTGACATAGTTTTGTTGACTTCTTTCACCACCACTTAATACCCTAAAAAATCACAAAACAATTATTGTTTCACTTTATTACATCAAGTTCATCATCCCATTGAAATTTAACATCAATTCAACATTATTTGGTTTACCAAAGGCATTCTCGAAGTCTCCCATATCAAATGTTTGATCATTTCATAATAACCTCCATCAGTGTGTCTAAGGTGCTCCCTTATAAGGTGTAATAGTAATTTTTACGTTGTTTTTGGAAACTTGATATATTTTGCACTGTTATATTACACTTTCAATGTAGTTGGTCATTCTATTTATTAATTAGCTTGGCTATGTGGTTGTTGTAATGAGGAATGGTCCTAATTTTAATTTGTTTCAATTCTTCCATCATACTGTTGATCTCGATCCATGTCTGCTATGTATACTTTATACGCCAATATATCTATTATGATATTAAGAAATATGAGGTATTTAAGAGTCTTAGCCCCTCCCACACTATCTCAACTACCATAATCATTCAACAAATAGTTTAAAGGTATCACAAACACCAATCCATATTATTAATAGGTAGTAAATGCTTATGCATCTGGAAGCACCATTATACAAAATATTCATGCAAAGTTTTAAACGTAATACCTCTTCGAAAACTCGAGTATGCTATAAGCTTATAAATGAATACATACATACATACCTTCATGGTTTGTATGAGTCACCTTAATTGAGTCCCGATTGTTGCTTTGTTACTATATTGTTTCAAATGTGGATTTAACATGATGAAAAAAGAGCAATCTTATATTATGTAATGATATAATAATAGTAGAAAGAGAATATAAAAGTGATTAGCTTCGTATTAGAACCTCCTAAGATTGGTATTATCATTAGGATAATACTAAGAAGAGCTGCGTTTTCTCTTGAAGGGCTGCTCGACAAGTGCCTAACTTCTTCATCTATAGATTGGTTGCCAAATTTAACGACCACAACACGTAATAAAGACTGTTGAAATACAGAAGTAATGAAAAGGCAAGCAAAAGATTTGGCAGGGGAATAAATTCTCGAGTAGAAAAAGGAAATGTTTGCATTTCTAAATAGAGAAAAGCAATGGTGCCGATTTTTTAGCCAGAAAAGAAAATTATATATTAAAAGTGACATAAAGATAGATAGAAGAAATCATGTTTAAATATTATATTCGTATGATACCCAAATCTGTAAATAATCAAAACCAAATTTGTATTTAAAATATTAATTTTATGAATCTAAATTATTGAAGGTAATATATATTATATGACAATTATTATTGGCTTAATCAAGTAAGCATGCTTAAATTCAAGTTATATAAAGTTAACTACTCTAAATTGCTTAATTAAAAGTTAATTATTTCATTCTTTTATTATTAAGAAAAAATCAGAGAATTGAGCCTTATTGTTTGCTGTTATTGATCTCTTGTTTGATCTTGCTTAATCACATGAATACATACTAGTCCTTGTTTGCTTGATTATATAATCAAGGATAAGATCTATTTATTCCATGCTTTGATCTCATGTTAACCCTAATCTCCTAATTTAGAATTAACTTAGTAGTATTAGATTAAAGATTCAATAGCATGCTTAAAACTTATTAAGTGTGACGATTGTAGGAACATATTAAGAAAAGTAAGCAAAATAGAAAGATATAATATTATTACATCACTTAAGAAAACAGAAATAAATGAAAATAAAATACAAAATAATTTTGACGGTCCAAAGCGCAGAGCTTAGTCCTCCCCCCTCCCACGCATTTTAAAGTGCCTCTAATCTCTCTGATCTAACACATGAAAAGTATCAAGGTAATCAAAACCAGTCATGATTATTTAAGTATGATATTTAAAATAAAAGAACATTAATTAAAATTTGCAGTTAAATGATAGGGTAAGAGTTGCAACAAAGCATAAGTATGAGCTAAAATTATAGTAAGCGCTATAAGGAGCCACCAAATTATTATAAGAACACTTTTAGTTATGTTTCATGCAATGGTGGCAAAAATATCTCTTAAGTGAAAAATTTGTAAGAAATATATTAATTGCAGCATGCCAAAATTATGTTTTTAACCAAATTTTTCATTTGACATTCAAAACAGAGAGGATAGGTAGTCTGCTTGCAGGTGAAGTTCCCAAATTTATTCATACAATCATATGCAACCCTCTCAATGCCCACATATATGCACTTATTATATTTTTATACAAAGGAGAACCAAATAAAAATCACAGCTATTTTAAAACATTTATATCGCAATTCATGAGCGAAGGCAACAAAGATAATAAAGCATGCCAAAAAAGTGAAATTTAGCGATGACATTAATTAATAAAACCTTAACTCATCCATGTACCTGCATATCTTCAAATGAAGCAATACAATGCAAATATAAAAGGCTAATCTCCACAATATATGACAGTGTAGATGATTTAGAATTTGATTATTATCTTGTTGTCTTAACATACAAATTGTGATTTTATAATCTAACATATATTTATAAAATCCATAAGTGGATCCAAAATAAATTACATTCATATCATTTTATAAGTTTATGAGATTGTTTTATTATGCCATAATTTATTTAAATTTAGAAAGCAATGATGGGTCGCCAACCATAAGTGTTGGGTAAACCACTAAGGTTAATATATCTAACTTAGGCCAAATGTGGCTAGGCTAATCAGAGTGATGGACAACTATTACTCAAGTTTTAGGTTTCTTAACTTGAAGTCTATGTAAAATTAAAGGTATTTTACTAAAAGAAATCTAGAGCTATCTTAGCGAAAGTTCAAGTTGGGACACATAACTATTAGCAAATGTTCCACCATTGGTTAAATTTGGGTTTTGCAGCTTTAGATCCAAAGAGAGGATCAAAATCAACAACTTATAGATTGCTCAAATTTATCCAAAAGGTGTAAATGTAGTATGGAAGGAAGATGTATGAGTTTAAGGTCAAGTTTTCTTCTAACGGGCATAAAGCATCTTTACTATTTGATGAGAGTGCAATAAGACTTATAGAGCTCAAATACATGATGGTACAACAATGAAGACTAAGTATTAAGGCTTTGGGTGAGGTCCAACTAGGTGAGTTTACTTGGGCTAGTTGGGGTTTACCTACTAATCTAAGCTTATACCTTAGAATAGATAGTTCTAATGGATTCCCATTAGTTTAGTTTATTATCATCAACACAAATTAGAGTTTGGAATCCAAATATGTCAAACTCTATTGATAAAATAATAAGTTGGAGCAAAGTTGCAAGGTAACAGTTACAAGCACCCAATTAGCATGGTGGGATCTTCTGGATTTTGGATACAAATTAATATATAAAGTTTAAGTTAAAGTAAGATCTAGGGTTACAAAACTTATTATGAAAAATAGATAGGTGCCTACACAATTTACATTATATAATTAAGAAAGGTTTCATGAATAATACAAGTGCTAGGTTGTTAAGTTCCTCATCCAAAATCAAAATACTTGACTTTAGATTCATCAAATTATATGTTCCCAAGGCTCTAAATTAAATTTTTAGATAGTCAAATGGGTTCTTAGCAACCATTATATTCCTTATTTAAGCCTTATATGAGCATAGTGTTGAACATGAAAGCCATGGAATAAAACCCACATGGCATGAAAATGAAACATACAACTATTACAGTGCACTAAGCATTAGATCAAATCATACTACTAGGCCAAGCTTCAATATTATAAAAATAAAGAAACTAAATTAACTTTTGCATGTATGTCTAAGCATTAATGCAAATTATGATATGAAGATTACCAATTATAGAGTAATTCATATTAATAGCAAAAGGCTTATAAATATACAACATACACTTAATATTTATTCATGTATTTGGCATTCTAGTTGTAATTAGTGAATTATCTATGGATATTAAACATCAATAAAGTTATATTAAGCCATAGCCATGCATGATTTGAGATGTTGTAACTTTAAGGGGTTTGTTTAAGGTGAGCCTAAGTGCATAAGCAAAGCATGAATTCCATACTAAACCTTAACTATAAACTTATTATTTGAAGTTCAAAATTATGTGAGTAGATTAGAGGACTTCAATCATAAAACATATGAAATGTAGGTCAAGAATGGAAGTGTCATGCCCCATTATTAAATTAGGCAATATAACCCAATAACGAGTGTTATAGTAGTACTTAGTACTGGATTAGTGAAGTTTTATCCACTATTGAGTACTACCTTTAATTGAGGATCTATGGGTAGAAAGAAAATCAACATCCAATTGGTATCTATTATCCAGAGTATATATAATCATACTTAATAAGAAAGAAAGTCTGAAGTCATCACAGAAATATAAGGACAGACATCCGCATAAATATCCATAATACAAGCTAAGTAGAATAAATCTCTCAACCTCACATAATAATAAAAGAAAAGCAGTTGTAACCTACAATGTTCTTCTTTAGGTACAAGATTTTGATCTGTCGTATTGTATTTACGGCACAACCAACAAAAAGAAACAAGTTATTAGACTTTAAAAAGTCTACGTACAATTTAAGGGTTCAATAATGTTATTTTGATTTAGCAGATATCATAATAGCATTTAAAATTTTTATAAAAGCGAATCATAATGTGAGCAAATGAATAGAAAGTACGAACACTATCAAAAATTATAAAGTATGTAATAACTTATACTTATCATAGGTTGCTCAATCCTGCATCAAATAGATTAATAAGGAATTATATGTATAATATAAAAATGCATCTAAATAAGTAAGGGAAGCATGTATATGATCAAATGAAAAGGATGCTAAGTAAAAATAAAAGATAGTATAGGAAAATATGTAAGTTACAGATATGAATATTTACACTGCATAAATTGTATATAAAATTGTAAAGTAAACTACTGAAATAAAGTATGTAAAGCACATTCAGTCTCATGGACTAAATAATCTAAAAAGTATAATCATAAGACTTTAGTAAATATTCACAATCAACAAGATTATGAGGTATGAAATTTATGTTACTTTATCTTATTTAAAATATGTAATGTCTTATGGGCACAATATAGAATAAGTGAGGAGTCAAGTATGTCTACTCAATAGTAATGTAAGCGCAGTCTCCTGTAAAGACACACATTCCCCCATATAGGACATGTGTGGTCTCTTTACACTCCATAGCCTACCGTGGCTCAATAACAGTTGTACCGCATAATCCATCATATGAAACCCCTTAAAAGAATGTTTAAATGTTTAATTTTATGCACAATGTCTTAATGAATGATTTCAACGATTTAATCTCTATGCATTGCGGCATTTCAAGGATTTCAAATTAATGTAAACCATGGAATATCCATTATTTTCTACTTTAATTATCTATCCTAAGGATTGGGGATAATTAAGCCCCCAATTAACTTAACCATTGTATAATCCCTAAGTCAATTGAAGTGCAATATATAGCAATGTTGTTTTGAAAAATAGCAGCTTAGTTAAGCATTATACAAATGACAAAATACTTTATAAATATTGATGTTAAATATGATTCAAGAACCTATCTTATTGGATACTCTCATTTGACTAAATTAAATAATAATTCATCCAAAATTACCAACTATAGGGTCGCTATTTCTCAGTCTAAGTTATAATATTCCTATGGTTTATATTAATTTAAATCTTGCACTAAGGTTCTCTATTTTTTTTTTATTTTAGTGTTCACTAACCTAAATTCCAATTAATAGATTATGTTCTATATTAAAGCTCTCCAATTAATATCTCAAGTTAGCTTAAAGATTTTATAAGCTTCAAGTTTACTATAGTGTCTATGGTTTTGATATTCCTAACTCTTTAGAAACACTAATTATAAACTACTCATTAACCAATTTTAATGAAGATTATTTAAGTAATGGCTTTACTAATAGTAGCTTCTTATCCCTAATCATACTAATTTGGATATCCAAGACTTAGTATGTAATTTAGGTTCTTAATGATCATTGATGATTACTAGCTTAGAATGTCCTATTATTCCAAAGTGATTAGATCACTCCTACATCTGAGGGATGGAAATGGCATATTAAGTTAAAACATATACTCTCAAGTTTACTATAATTGAGCCAAATAAAACTTAGGCATAGGATAAATGTCAGGCTAATACAACCTAATAGGTTGGATTAGCTTCCATGGTTAATCCTAAATTCAAATTCTCATTTTCATCTTTAAGAGTGGAGCTTATCTTATAAGTTGACTAACTTAATTCTAAAGTACATATCTCTCCATCATAAACATGCACTAGGTTTTAGTCAATTCTCAATCAAGGTTAAGGCTTATTATCCTTAGATTTAGGAAACTAATAATTACAATTGTCATAGCATATTATTTTATTATTAATTAAAAGAGGTGCCAAAAATGCAAATTCACCTAATAATGTCCAAATGATACAAAATCAATGTTTATAGCTATCCCATAGCATAAGGAGTATAAAGGCAGTAAGCATACTCAATTTGGACATCAAATGACTAAAGTAGTGTTTATTTAACTTAATGATAAATAAAAAGGTGATTACTGAAATTAATCGTCAAATTGGAAATGTAATATCTTATTAATGTCTCTTGTATTTTCATGATCACTTTAAGATATAACATCACTATATTTGAACTTATAAATATGGAGATATTAAGCATTTAATAATTTGAATTAAATTAAAAAATTTAATGAGTATCTAAATTAACTCGCATGCATATGGCTCCCGATGCACGCCATGCGCCGTTGCAACCCGCAAACGATTAGCTTGCACGTGCAGGCTTGATGGCAGTGTCACACGGGTCGAGGCCAACCCGCAACTGTGATGCCCAGTCCCGTCGCTATGAACATAGAAAATGATATTAGCAATGAAACAAATCAACACCAGGGTAGATAATCTATATTACCCATCATCAACTCAACACTCATGTTGTATAGATTAGATCATATGAGCTATCTCTGATACCAACTGTAATGCACCACTATTAGCCAAGTTAAGTATTTTCTCAAGATGACTAATGATGCAAGTCTGCTCATCTAATGATCATAGCATAATATTTGTATAGTATAATTCAGAATACAAAGTGCAGAAGCTAAAGATAAATCATCCATGCATTCATCCACCCAAAAATAGTAAGGACATACATCTTAGAAAATAAAGTAGAAAATATATCTAGACATGATTAATTATTATAGACTAAAATAAGGTACTAAAATAAACTCTTATCTCACTAAAGCAATAAATTTAAATAAGGAAAAAGATGATAATAGCTACTCAACAACACCATAATCCACTTTTTCTTGAGACCCTTACAGCTCTACCAGCATGGGCTACTAAAAGAAAATTGAATATGACATTATTGGTTTCACTATGCCAGAGCCCTAGAAAAAAAAAGAGAAAATCTTACTTAAATAATTAATCTAAGTACATTTTAGGCTCGCTAACATGCATTAATTATATTACAAGAATATTTAATAGAAAATGGTAAATAAACAGAAAGCTGACTAAATTAGAAAGTAAACGACTGAAAGTAAATTGAAACTACCGAAATAATAAGTAAATTAATCTGTAGAAAATACCAAAATACATATGCCATGTACCAAAAAAACTGAATGCAATAGTATACAATATGGAACTCTAATGGAAATGCCAACATTAAATGCATATACCACAATAATGAAATAGAAAAATGTGCCTGTTGGGGTTTGACGACCATTCAGATCATCATTGTAACAACTCTAGGTTATTTCCTAGCTTAATCTATACTTAATTATGACTTAAAATCAGTACCATTTAGTTATAAACCTCCTTAGGACCTAACCTTGAATTTTTGGGGTCAGTTGGACCTCAATAGGTTTAATTGGCATTTTGGCCAATTTTAGGATCCTAGAAATTAGCTAAATTAAATTGATCTCCAAATTAATTTTTGACTTCATTTTTGAATTACTTTCACCCAATTTAGCTAAGGGTGAATTTTTGGAAATATTTAGAGATCATTTAGCCCTAAATTGGGTTCAATTTTAATTAGATTAATTAATTAAATTAATGTAATTATTAATATTCCTAATTACCCTAACGCTCAGCTTCCCTTCAAATGGTGGGAAAAATCCCTATTGTTCCACCTTTTTTAAAGCACTACTCAACGACCCCCGTCACTCCATTGTTCGGATTGCATCCAAGCCATCGGATTGTAGGCGCGATCCATCGGCTATGATCCAATCCACGTCTTACCGTTAGGATTAGGAAAATTTATGTTGTCGCGCCTTCTTCTCAGTTAATCAAGCGGCCCTGATTGCTCCTGCCACTATGGAGCTTCGTCTCCAGAAGTTTGTGCGCCTTGCGGTCCCCCCTGATAGCCAAAAGTCCATCCCCGCTAGCAGTACGATCGCTCCACCCAGTTCTCTTGTCCTTCTGACCACTCCATCTATGCATACATCTGCTAGGCATGGAGGACCCGTTTGGCCAAGAAACATAGATGTACATTCTTGACTCCCACAATCTACATCCGTTCTCCTGAATCTACCCCCAATCGATTGAGCCTACTACCTTTAAATCATGTCATTTATGGGTGTTTGCTCGAGGCCAAATTTCTCCTCCTGTGCTATAAATAGCCTCATTCCTCTTCACAGTGAGCTTTTGCTCATTGTACGAACCTCGTCTTAGGCATTTGGATCTCTGATCCTTCCAACTACCAATCAAGCATTCCCAAAAAACTCCCAGGTGTTCTGTGGGTGTGGTCTAGAGTTCAGACCTCCAGTCTAGCTCGAGCAACCTTCAGCAAGCTATTGGAAAATCGTCCCATCTCCCATCTAATCAGTGTAATCAATCTAGATACTCATCTACCCACATTGAGCAGAGGGAGCTCAATGCTTGTTTTAAATCCAATCCATAGCTTAGCACCACAATGCTATGAACGTACCTGTAGAATAGGTCATCTCTTCAGATGGAATCGAGCGGGCGAGCTTAGTCGACACAACGAGGATTCACTATTTGTACAGAGCATGTAAGTAGTGGAGACAAAGACACTCCACTGGCAATCCAAGCTCAATCCCAATTCATATGCAATTCGCAATTGTATTTTGTAGCTAACTGAACTGATCAGTGGATTTTCTAGGACTCTGGCTAAGCCGGATCAGTCAATACGATCGACCGAGCTACATCACTGAATAGTTCTGGAGCCTGAATAATCCCTCGGCATTCCAGCCACTCTCAGGATGCACCATGATGGGGCTTCGATCTGCCTTGGTACCTTGATGGTGTGGGGATTTATCCGCAGTCCTGGTTCAACCTCTATGGGGAGAATTTACTACCACAATAAGATGGTGAAATTATCTTATGTTCTATATTAAAGCTCTACAATTAACATCTCAGATACCCCTATGGTTATGTTTAAGCGGTAGTCCTTGGAAGGATGTGCTAATCCAACAATTATACAGATTAAATTTTTTATTTTAAATTTAATTTATATTTAATTTAAATAAAATTTAATATAAATTAATATATAATAAATTTTGTTAATATTTTGCACATTTGGGCTCCAAAAATATGAAATTTGATTATTATATATGCTTTGATGTGTTGAATTCATTTATACAAAAGTTTTTGATTTCATGTAATTTCTTTATAAATGTTTTGGAAGTTCAAATTATAATTTAATCATTATAAGAATTCTTTAATTAGAAAATTAAATTTGCACCTAAACTTTAGGGTATCATTATTAATTTAAGGGCATAACTATTTCAATTAATTTTTAGTCTATTGGTTAAAATTTTTATTTATTTAATTATGATTAAATTAATATTTAATTAATTAGCATTAGTCTAATAACATAGGGTTACTACAAACACTACTACTAAGAAAATATGTCATCCACAACTCCAGTAGCTACTAAAATGAATGAAAAAATTAAACATTTATGTACCTAATCAAGAAAACATATTAGGATATTTCTTAGGAATATCCTCCTCCCAAGTAGCCTCAACCATGTTCCATTCTTCCATAGTATCTTGGTTGTGAAAATGGTCTTGTTATTTATTATTTAATAATGAAGAGCAGTAAATTTAAATAAGGAAAAAGATGATAATAGCTACTCAACAACACCATAATCCACTTCCTCTTGAGACCCTTACAGCTCTACCACCATGGGCTACTAAAAGAAAATTGAATCTGATATTATCGGTTTTACTATGCCAGAGCCCTTGAAAAAAAGAGAGAAAGTCTTACTTAAATAATGAATCTAAGTACATTTTAGGCTCGTTAACATGCATTAATTATATTACAAGAATATTTAATAGAAAATGGTAAATAAACAGAAAGCTAACTAAATTAGAAAGTAAACGACTGAAAGTAAATTGAAACTATCGAAATAATAAGTAAATTAATCTGTAGAAAATACCGAAATACATATGCCATGTACCAAAAAAACTGAATGCAATAGTATATAATATGGAACTCTAATGGAAAAGCCAACATTAAAGGCATATACCACAATAATGAAATAGAAAAATGTGCCTGTTGGAGTCTGGAGACCGTTCAGATCAATATTGTAATATCTCTAGGTTATTTCCTAGCTTAATCTATACTTAAATATGACTTAAAATCAGTACCATTGAGTTCTAAACCTCCTTAGGACCTAACCTTGAATTTTTTGGGTCAGTTGGACCTCAATAGGTTTAATTGGAATTTTGGCCAATTTTAGGATCCTAGAAATTAGCTAAATTAAATTGATCTCCAAATTAATTTTTGACTTCATTTTTGAATTCCTTTCATCCAATTTAGCTAAGGGTGAACTTTGGAAATATTTAGAGATCATTTAGTCCTAAATTGGGTTCAATTTTAATTAGATTAATTAATTAAATTAATGTAATTATTAATATTCCTAATTGCCCTAACGGTCAGCTTCCCTTCAAATGGTGGGCAAAATCCCTATTGTTCCACCTTTTTTAAAGCGCGATTCAACGACTCCCATCACTCCATTGTTCGGATTGCATCCAAGCCATCGGATTGTAGGCGCGATCCAGTGGCTGTGATCCAATTCACGTCTTACCGTTAGGATTAGGAAAATTTATGTTGTCGCGCCTTCTTCTCATTTAATCAAGCGGCCCGTATTGCTCCTGCCACTATGGAGCTTCGTCTCCAGAAGTTCGTGCGCCTTGCGGTCCCCCCGATAGCCAAAAGTCCATCCCCGCTAGCAGTACGATCGCTCCACCCAGTTCTCTTGTCCTTCTTACCACTCCAAAGGTCAGTTGGCTCCATTCTCCTGAATCTACCCCCAATCGATTGAGCCTAATACCCTTAAATCATGTCATTTATGGGTGTTGGCTCGAGGCCCAATTTCTTATCCTGTGCTATAAATACCCTCATTCCTCTTCACAGTGAGCTTTTGCTCACTGTACGAACCTTGTCTTAGGCATTTGGATCTCTGCATTCCTCTGATCCTTCCAACCACCAATCAAGCATTCCCAGAAAACTCTCAGGTGTTCTGTGGGTGTGGTCTAGAGTTCAAACCTCCAGTCTAGCTCGAGCAACCTTCAGCAAGCTGTTGGAAAATCGTCCCATCTCCCAGCTGATTACTGTAATCAATCCAGGTACTCATCTACCCACATTTAGCAGAGTGAGCTCAATGCTTGTTTTAAATCCAATCCATGGCTTAGCACCATAATGTTATGAACCTACCTGTAGAATAGGTCATCTCTTCAGATGGAATCGAGCGGGCGAGCTTAGTCGAGACAACGAGGATTTACTATTTGTACAGAGCCTGTAAGTAGTGGAGACAAAGACACTCCACTGGCAATCCAAGCTCAATCCCAAATCATATGCAATTTGCAATTGTATTTTGTAGCTAACTGAACTAATCAGTGGTTTTCTAGGACTCGGGCTAAGCCGGATCAGTCAGTACGATCGACCGAGCTACATCACTGAATAGTTCTGGAGCCTGAGTAATCCCTCTGCATTCCAGCCACTCTCAGGATGCACCATGATGGGGCTTCGATCCGCCTTGGTACCCTGATGGTGTGGGGATTTATCGGCAGTCCTGGTTCAACCTCTATGAGGAGAATTTACTACCACAATAAGATGGTGAACATTAGCTTATGTTCTATATTAAAGCTCTACAATTAACATCTCAGATACCCCTATGGTTATGTTTAAGCAGTAGTCCTTGGAAGGATCTGCTAATCCAACAATTATAAAGATTAAATTTTTTATTTTAAATTTAATTTATATTTAATTTAAATAAATTTTAATATAAATTAATATATAATAAATTTTGTTAATATTTTGCACATTTGGGCTCCAAAATTATGAAATTTGAATATTATATATGCTTTGATGTGTTGAATTCATTTATACAAAAGTATTTGAATTTCATGTAATTTATTCATAAATATTTTGGAAGTTCAAATTATAATTTAATCATCATTTGAATTCTTTAATTAGAAAATTAAATTTGCACCTAAAATTTGGGATATCATTATTAATTTAAGGGCATAACAATTTCAATTAATTTTTAGTCTATTGGTTAAAATTTTTATTAATTTAATTATGATTAAATTAATATTTAATTAATTAGCATTAGTCACCTAATAACATAGGGTTACTACAAACACTCCTACTAATAAAATATGTCATCCACAACTCCAGTAGTTATTAAAATTAATGAAAAAATTAAACATTTATGTACCTAATCAAGAAAACCTATTAGGATATTTCTTGGGAATATCCTCCTTCCAAGTAGCCTCAACCATGTTCCATTCTTCCATAGCACCTTGGTTGTGAGAATGGTCTTGTTATTTATTATTTAATAATCAAGAACAGAAAATTTAAATAAGGAAAAAGATGATAATAGCTACTCAGCAACACCGTAATCCACTTCCTCTTGAGACCCTTACAGTTCTACCAGCATGGGCTATTAAAAGCAAATTGAATCTGACATTATCAGTTTCACTATTCCAGAGCCCTAGCAAAAAAATGGTAAATAAATAGAAAGCTAACTAAATTAGAAAGTAAACGATTAAAAGTAAATTAAAACTACCAAAATTATAAGTAAATTAATCTGCAAAAAATACCATTGAGTTCTAAACCTCCTTAGGACCTAACCTTGAATTTTTTGGGTCAGTTGGACCTCAATAGGTTTAATTGGCATTTTGGACAATTTTAGGACCCAAAAAATTAGCTAAATTAAATTGATCTCTAAATTAATTTTTTACTTCATTTTTAAATTCCTTTCACCCAATTTAACTAAGGGTGAATTTTTAAAAATATTTAGAGATCATTTAGCCCTAAATTGGGTTCAATTTTAATTATATTAATTAATTAAATTAATGTAATTATTAATATTCCTAATTACCCTAACGGTCAGCTTCCCTTCAAATGGTGGGCAAAATCCCTATTATTCCACCTTTTTTAAAGTGCGATTCAATGACTCGCATCACTCTATTATTTGGATTGCATCCAAGCCATCAGATTGCAGGCGCAATCCAACGGCTATGATCCAATCCACGTCTTACCGTTAGGATTAGGAAAATTTATGTTGTCGTGCCTTCTTCTCTGTTAATCAAGCGGCCCTTATTGCTCCTGCCATTATGGTCTTGCTATTTATTATTTAATAATCAAGAGACTTAGTCTTCTCTAATTGAATTACTTAATGTACTAAGTCTTATCTAGTGCTCAAAAATGAGCACAAGAAGATTTAATTTCAACACGTAGACATTCATGTGATCGTTATTTAATGAATTCATTTCTTATGTCTAAGTTATGAAAACTGTAATTTAGGTTGAGCAACACATAAACTTGATTTGACTAATGGCTCACATGCACCAACTCTAGGTTTAACTAAGGAAATGAGCTGCTATGCTAAATGGATTTATGTCACGTCACCCTTAGCACTTTGTCCTCTAAAACATCGCATAAATTTAGAGTGACCTATGGAGCTCAATTAGTTCTTCTCGGCTCACACATATCAACATCTCAATTTAGCCAAGATGATGTACTACGATGCTCAAAGAGCTTGTCACCTATCTCTAAGCTTAACATGCAAAATTACCTCACATAAATTGTGCATAGGCAGTTTTCGCACGGCGAATGTTGTCACAGACATTGGCGGCGTTAACTCTCAAGTATGCATAGTTATATAACTATGCGATCAATGATCTCAAAAGGGTTTTGACTATGAAAATAGTTATGCAAAGATTTATATATTATGATTCAAGATTATCCAATTCATTCATTTACAAAATGTCCAAACATACATAATTAAATAACATTTATTGATACTGAAGAGTACATAGCATTACATTCGTTCATCCTTATATGCTTATGCCCAACCCTCTCCAAGAAAAGTTTAGGCTGCCATCAAATTACAATCACAAGAAAAGCAACAAGAGAAAATAAGGAAATAAATAGAGTAAATAAAGAGTACAATACAAGGGAACAGCTATTGCGTTTGTGTGGATCCCTCTTCCTTGGTTTTCCTCTAGTTCCTTACTCTTTGTGCTCCTCCTTCTCCTTTGGCTGCAACTTTCTTTTTTCTTAGGGAAGGGAACTCTCCTCTAATAATTTTTGTAGTAGCCTTAGATTCAAGAGCTCTTCAATGAAAATTCGGAACCCCTTTTTCTTCAATTCTTATTTTTATACCCTCAAGGCAGCTTCCAGAATTTACTCGGCCCATTTAAATGACTATCTTGAGAGTTGGAATTGCATTTAATTTTATTCCTTTATTCCTTTAGTAAATAAGGATTCTTAATGCTAGCAATTTAATTCTGTTGTGGGAATATGACGGAATAAAGTCCATGTGCTTTTTCAATTGGGAAGAGGTGAAAGTATCAGAAAATTTAGGTGATCGCCATAATGCGTTGTAGAGCCTTGCTCTCTACTGGAAATGCGTTGCATCATGCTGTAGCTCTTAGTTCTCTATTTGAGCATGCTATGGCATGTTGTAGCACCTTAGTCTCTGTTGGAAATGTGCTACAGTGCGTTGTAGTACCAGGTTCTCTATTTGAGCGCTCTACGATGCGCTATAGCGCTTTAGTCTCTATTAGAAGTGCGCTGCAGCATGCAGTAACGCCAAGTTCTCTGTTTGAGTGTGCTACGACGCGCAGTAGCGCCTGGCTCTCAGGAATGAAATTCTAAGGTACACAAAGGCGCGCAATAGCGCTAAGTTTTTTGTTTGGATCCACTGTGGCACGCTATAGTGTCGAGCCCTCTGTTTTGAGCACAGTAGCACACTGAGGCGCACTGTAGTGCTAAGCTTACTGCTTAGGCAGGCACTACAAAATATTTGGGGTTGGTTCTAGTGTAGCTCACTAGGGCATGCTACAACGCTCTTCTGAACAATATTCTTCTTAAACATAAAATTTAGCTCTTTGGTCTTAAAGTGTTGCAAAAACACACATCAAAATACAACTGTACTTTGGGAAAACATAACTATAGCACTAAATTAACTATATTTGTTGGGTTCATTGTCCAACAAGAGCTATAATATCATAGGATCCTATGTACATGGACCTAACATTTTGAATGCAACAATCTAAAAACTCTTTTTATTGTGGAGACCATCAAATAAAAAGTATCCTATATTAAATTATATAGCTCTATTTTTAGGGTCATAAAGTTCTATTGTCAGCTATAAGTTAATGATAATCTGGTCTAAATCAATCATACTTTGTGCATGGTCTCTTAGACTAAGCTTGAACCATAAATATATGTGTCATCGACCTCTAACCAAGATAATAGAGTAGTACACCTCCTATCATATAAATCCTCATATGATGACTTATCAATGTTCATTTAACAACTATTATTATAAGCAAAGTTGATCAATGGTATGTGGTCCTCCTAACTACTACCAAAATCAAGTACACATAACCATAAAAAATATTTTAAATCTTGATTGACCCTTTTAATCTGGTTATCTATCTGAGGTTGCAATGTCATACTCATGGATAAATCATAACCTAAAGATGGGTGAACAACATACCAAAATCTCAAAATGAATTAACATTATGTTGGATACTATAGTCTACTAGATGTCATGCAATCTGACAATCTCTTTAATATATCACCTAAAAAGTATCTTGAGTAAATATATCTAATGAATTGGAAGAAAATGAGCGACGTTAGTAAGCGCTTCCACGATAATCTATACAGAATTCTTTGTACTAGCTATAGTAAATTCCTACAATGATATCCATAGATATTTTTGTCCCTTTCCACTCTAGTTTATGCAAATACTGCAGTAACCCACCCAATTTCTCATGTTCCACCTTCACCAGACAACAGCCATTACAAACTCTCCCATATCTCTTTTTAGTCCTAGCAACCTGTAATGACCCCAATATTAGATAGAAGCTTAAACCAACATTGGGAAGTTACATTAGCATCTAATACACAATTTAAGGAAAACAAATCAAATACTAGATGCTAAGTTAGCAAGTATCTTTATGAGTCATTGTCAAGTTAAAATAGTTTGCAATAAAAGCAATTTAAGGAGATATAAAACAATGCATATAGATAATACAAGCAATAACTACCCACTCATTCAATCCAAGCAGTTTCAAAATAAGTAACACAGCACAGAATATGGATAAGAATATCTCAAATAGTTTTAAGTTTAATTATTACAAGTTCATTTGAAATGTAAAGATTAAGAGAAAATATAATCGCTCTCTCACTTAAATTAAAATGCAAGTAAACTGAAATAATTTTAGCGGGAGCATTTTCTTTATGAGCTCTTCAAGTGCAAGGTCTTGCATCACCTAAATTATAAAGCTGCTGATCTATCATATTTTGGTATTTAAATATGATAGGGCAAAACCAATCAAAGAAAAAAAATTGTTAGACGAAACATTTTATGAATGGCTAATATTTAAGTTCATTTAGATATCACATGCTAATTTACAATTTATAATAAGCAACAGAGCATTAAAAGCTTTTAAGTAGGGAAAAGAAAATAGACAACTATAAAGAAAAATAGTATGAAAGAAGTTGAGTAAGTGTACTCACTTGTATTACTGTTCTAGCTTGTAATAAAAAATGATAAAGGATAAGCATCCTAAGTAAGGCTAAAATCTACTAAAGTGCATTTAAAATAAATCAAATGGAAGTAAATAAATGTTCAATGAAATTTATGCTAAGAAAGCAAAAGAAATGCAGTGAAGCATTTAAATAAAATTAAGCAATATACAATGCAATCTATATGTACTGTAAGTAAGTAAAGTACATTACTAATAATAGAAAGTGCAAAGTAGAGAAATTAAAAGAAGTATCTTAGCCTCTTGGTCTAAGTTATACATAGCCTAGGACTATGGAAAGTAACATAGCTAAAAAGCTATAATGAGATCATACAATCAATAAGATTGTAAGAGAATTCATATCTTATTATTTTAAGTTGTGTTAAAAAATTATATAATTCTACAGGCATGTTCTACAGAATAGGACAAGGAGTTATTTATGTCTGCCTAACTAGTTCAGTGGGATTTGAATTGATTCAAACATTCTCATTCACCCTCTCTAGAATGTGAAGTTTAGTAACAAAACTAACCTTTCTGCCCTGTTTGCATTAGGCACACCCCTATAGTTTTATGAAACTTTTATTTATGCATAAAAATCTTGTAAGTATGTTCAAAGAAATTAGGCTCAAAGCTAAGCAAGTATTCACGGAAAAATTCAAGTAATTGTAAACTATGTGATACCCAGAGTTGTCTAATTTTAATGATCTACTTAATAATTGGAGCAAATTGAGCTCCCAATTGACTTATAGATAATGATTTTCAAGACAATTATAAATAACAATAGCATGAAATAAGTTTTGAAAATAGTATTTTTATGTAGTTTAAGAAATGAGGAAGTAATTCATAACTACAATCAAATAATTTAGAACTTGCTTATTACTAGTCCAAAACTAATTAAATCAATTAGATTAATGATTAAAGTTTAGGGAATTAGTAGAGGAAGAGTAAAATTAAAGTTTCATTCTACTAAGAGAATTAGAAGTTAAAGAATAACATACTAATTTCATCATAATATCTTAGGAATTGAAAGGCTTCAAATCAAACTAATCACTGACTTAATTAGGATTAATTAATAGGAAGTGTTTAAATGGAATAAGGAAGTGAGATTAGTAATCTATCACTCTAGGTTTACTAAGGTTTATAGATTGAAGAATCCTTATAAGATGTCTTAAATCAAGATAAGCAATTAAAGACTTCTCAATTTAAGTATTAGAGAACTCAAATGAATATTAAGAACTTAAGGAGAAGAAGAACTAGAGACTCAAATCTAATAACATTGGACACTAGTTCTACTAAATTCTCTAAATGACATTAGATATAGAATTAACATACAATTTCTCAATTTGCTAAAAGATAAAATGAAAGAACTAGCATTAAGGAACTAATATTATGGTCAAGAAAATCATATGATAATAGTTCAATTTAAAATTAATACATGATAAGGATACAAGCAATCTGTCATCTAACATCATGAAATAAATTAATTAAGATTCAAATGACAATTTATTTAAACTAAGATTCTAAATTCCATGATATAAAATCAATACAAGAACATTAAATTAAGAATAATACTATGAATTAACATTAATAGATTTCATAACAATTCTATATTCTATTACATACTTACAAGTTCTATTAAGATTAACTTGGAATTAACCTAGTCTTAAAGACTTCAAATATTAAACACATTTTATTTAGAATCAGCATTTGATTCAATATTCTATGGGACAACAGCATTTAATTTTAATATTGCAAAGAATAGTATTATGTTATTCAACATTACAAAGAATAATAGCATTTAGTTTAGTAAATAAAAAGGATAATAATAATTTTAATTAGCAATTTAAAGGACAGTGACAGACCCCAAATACGTGTCTGCACTTGCACGAAGTGTACGTGGTCCAAAGTAATAATGGAATGGTGAGTTCTAGATTTTATCGTCCTCAGGGAATGATGGTTTTGTTACTAAGTTATATCTACATTTAGTAATGTCCAGATAATTGGTGTTTTAATAATTAGTGGTTCCTAATTAGATAATATAAAGAACTTTAAATGGAGAGTTGGGACTTCATCATGTAAATTGTCAAAGATAAGTCTTGTAATTGATTCATGCAATTTTAGGTACTTGTTATAATGCTAATTAATAGAGTGAACATTGTATTCCTTAGATTGGTCCTCTAATTCTAACAAGTTCAAATCTAGTGCACAAGGTCAATCTCACTAGGGTTCAACCTCAGCACATAGATTCTTATGAAATCACTTTAAGTTTATTTTATAATTCTGACATCTAGGTTATCAAAATAATAATTCAGTTTTGTGATCTCGCAAGCATTGATTTCCACCAACTAGCTTCTTGCACTTCATTTCCAGTTTAGCAAAGGAAGCAAACTCATCGGATCACATGGACTATGTCACGTCATCCATGAGTTCTCGATGCCCTCTTCCTCCTTCAACATCTGCTGAGCCACAGAGCCTGATTGGTGGCTCTTGGTTCACAAGCATCATCTCCTAAGCTGAGCTCAAGAAGTTGTGCAATTAGGCTCAAGAGCTTATCACATAGCTCTAAGCTCTAACTATACACACACCTATGCTCTAGACCAATTGGTAAGCTTTGGAGCTCTAGATGATATGTACTAAGTTATTTCTTCCATTCAAAACCTGAGGTGTTTTACAATGAGAATCCTCGCTTAGCAACATTATGTCGCGGTGAGGACCTTTATGTACATTCCCTCTATATATAGAATATTTAGATGACTTAGTAATTTTCATTTAATAAATAATGTTTAATTCAATAAATATTGGCAAACATTCCACGCATTCATTCACCAGCACATAATATAGATTGAAAATTAAGCATATCTTATTCATTGTAGAAAATTTACAGCAACACCTTTTATAATCCCTACTCATCAGATATTTACATCCCAACCCTCCCCAAGGAGGGGTTAGCTCTCCATTACAGTAAAAAAATAGGAAGATACATATAAAGAACTAAACCTTTTCATGGACTATGTAACCTTTATGCTTCTTGCACTTCATTTCCAAGGGTGGTGGGTCACTCTGGCTAACCCTTCACTTATCATTGGATTAGGATGAAATCCACAATCTACCTAGTAAGGGAAGGAGTAAGCACAGAATCAATATAATCAGTCACTATCTACTAAGAACATATAGAGTGCAGAAGCGATTTACAAATGAAAAACATCCAAGCATCACAGTATAAATAGCAGAAAATAACTCAGAATAAAATCATAGTAATTCAATCACACAGTCAAGGGTACCTGTATTATTACATCAAATAAAAGTAAAATACACTCATCCTCACTTATAAATAAGGAACTAAACAACTGCTTCTTCCAAAGGCTCCTCCTCCGGATAAGGCTCCACTCCTAACTCCTGATCGTCTAGGTTAAGAGAGTCTGCCATTGTCAGTTTCACAATGTAGGGCCCCAGCAAAAAAAAAAGAAAATCTTGTGTTAAATAATTGTCTAAGTATATTTTAAGCTGATACATTTTATTTGTTTTGTAATATCACCATTTTACATTCTCTAAGCAACAACTGTATCAAAAATAGGGAGCAGCTAGCAATATAATATGAAAGGGAAAAGTTATAAATAATCATTTATAACTTAAGCAAAAAGGCAGGCTAAGACATGCCTCACATGTAAACTAAATAAGATAAGGCTTATATAAATAACTAAATAAGTGCTGAAAGAAAATACTACATCCTAAACATGCTAGTGATTAAAGGAAATATGCAAATTAAATAACATAACTCAGCAATGATACATATATTAACAACAAAGTTCTAATATCCTAATATATATATATATATATATAAGCAGGACAAAGGAATAGCTGATTGAATAAAAATGCTGAAAAGTAACCAAAATATCAAACTGCATATATATAAACATATGTGTACTAAATGCCATACAAAAAAGAGCTAATCTAGCCCACTGAATATAAAAAGGATCCTAGTGTCATCAAGGAGACTAGGCGCAAAACTATATAACCCTAGTGTCATCAAGAAGACTCGGCAAGATATATAGGGTTTTCTCCTAGTGTCATCAAGGAGACTAGGAAAGGAAAACATAACAAATCTTCTCTTACTATCAACAAGGAAACTAAGCAAATAAGATATAAACAAGGTCTTCTCCTAGTGTCAACAAGGAGACTAAGCAAAGAAGACATAACTGAGAGGCATCTCTAACACATACAATTACTATCTTTAATCAATCACTTTAATATTTTCACAAGGAATCTAAGGAGTCTCCATATTTTCCTAACATTTTATTTATGCATCAAAAATCTTATATGGTATGTTCAAGGAATTATGGCAAAATATATAATGAATGCGTAGCAATAATCATTAAATAGAAGCAAGGGACTCTATTAAATATGGTGATATCATTTGTTTTCTACTTAACCATTATAACTATTCCAAGTCACACAAGTTCAGGATCACCATTTTCCTACTATCGAGTGTAACTTAGAAATTCATCCTTATAAGTTAAAAAAAAGGATTAGAACTGATCAGGTTCTAATCTAATTCAATCAAATGATGACTATAATTTAAATCAATAAATCATACATCCTAGTTTTGTGAATTTAGACGTTTTATCTAAGATATGATCAAGATTTTCTAAACTATAAATTATGGATTAAACACCACGAGATTGGGCTTAATCACATAATCCAAAGGATAAGACATAAGATCTAGGTTGTATTCTAAAAGTGATCTACTAATTAAGGCAAATTCAATTAAGTAATCAAACTTAATAGGATGAATCTCCTATCCAAAAACTAAGTTAAAAGACAAAATAATCAGAATAAGTTGTAAAATTCTGGAAACTAATAAAACCAAGGTTTCATTTATTGAATAACCCATTTATCCAATGAATGAAATATAACCTAAGATCTAGTCCTAGTCTCAAGAGTAGTCCTTATGTGATATGTAATATCCTAAGAAAAAAGGACTTAGAGAAATTTTTAAGGATTTTGACAAATTGACCTAAATATTGATTTTACTCAGTTAAATGATTATAATATAGTTAAAATATTATTTTTTAGTGAATTAGAAGACTAATTAAAGGTTAAGGATGTTTAACCTAAATTTTGGGCAAAGTTATTTTGCCCCTACTTAAGGGTCTAAAAAGTCAACTTTTGATTTAAGGCTCCAAATTGAGATTTCTTACTTGTCAAATGATTCTTTACTGTCTAACATGGAGATAGATAGTAAGTATACCAAATTGGGATAAGAAATGGGTTCTATAGGTCCAGACTAAGATTTTTAACCTAAGGAGCATTTTGGTAAGTTGCACTTAATGAAATTTAAATTTTTTTATAGTTTACTATTGGTTGATATTCAAGGACTCTATAGAGTCTAAGAACACTAAATTCTGAGATCTAATGAATTATTTATAGCCATTTGAATTCCTAAGGGTAGATTTGGTAATTTTTCTAAGTTAAGAGGGGTTCAAAAAGGCATAACTCTTTCATTTGGTGTCCAAATTAAGCAAACTCAGTGGCTATAGCTTTCCTATATCACACTGAATATTTTGACTAGTGGTAAACCCAAATTGGACTTCAATTGACCAAGTTATGACCTAACTATAGTTAGGGGTATTTTGGTCATTTCTGATTTTTCTAGATTTCAAAACCTAATATTTTTTTAGTTTATTGTAGGAACTGAAATTCTAAGCTATCTAGCACTTTAAATTTTTGAATTTGGAGTCTGGATGACCAAGTTATGGTCAATTTAATTTTCTAGCCACTGCGGCTCACTATAGCGGCCAAAAACTTCGTTTTTAGTGCCAGGGTGCGCTATAGCGGTCCCTATTCGAAATGGGGGCGCTGGAGCGCGCTGTAGCGAGCAAAAATGAAATTTACGGCCCTATGGCGCGCTATAGCGGACCCGGATCTAAATCTTGAGGCACTGCAGCACGCTGTAGCGGATTTTGCGTTGCAGCGCACTGTAGCGGACCCAAAATCGCAACTCTGGGCGCTGCAGCGCACTGTAGTGTCAGACGGTGATTTTTCTTGAGCGTAAACAGCAATGGGTCAACTTTCGGGCTCGATTACTCTCAACTTTAATCACTTCACATGCGGTGCCATATACCGTTGGAAAGCTCTTTCCGAGACCTTTCCAATGGTACCCAAATCAATACTAAAAGATTTAGTTATTACTACAAACAGTGAGGTTAAACGACTGGGTATGCAAAATGGAGGAAAAACATGATAGCTTTAGCTTCCTAAAATGGCAACCTTAATGAGCTCTAATGAACTCCATAACTTAAATACAGATTTCTAGGGATGCAAACTAAGCATAAGAGTGAAATGGAGTAGCCATTGAATACATTCAATGGGGGAAAGGAAGTACCTTAGTGTTGGTAATGGTAGATTTCCTAGGAGAGGCTTGAGAGCTTGAGAGGTCATTTCTTCTTCTCCTTCAGCTACTAGCAAGAAGAGGAATGGGCTAAGGCTTTCTCCAACAGCAGGTACAGTAATAATGGGAAGTAGGGGGAGAGCTTCATCTGGCCAAAATGAGGGGGTGGAGAGTTTGAGAGCTAAAGGCTTTCTTAATGGTGGAGAGGACAACCAATAGATGGGATAGGGGAGGGGCTGGCAGGAGATAAGGGACAACTAGGCTGAGCACAATAGGGGGTTGAAAGGAAAGGGGGCTTAGCCAGATTTGGGTGGCTGTGGGTCCCACCCAGCCAATTAATAGGGAAGAAGACAAAGATTTGAGTTTAGGAAATTAATTTAATAAATCTCAAAATTTATTTTTTTAAAATGTTCTCCGGAAAATCTCAAAAATTCACCTTAAGCTAATTTGGGGGTGAGGAACGAAATGGCGAAATCGGATTTTGATTTCGATGACAAATTATTTTTCTTATTTCCTAATTAATTTAAATATATTAAAATATTCATAAAAATTAAACGTTCTCCAAAAAATCTCAAAATTTCACCATTGGCTAATTTGAGGGTGAGGATTACAACGGTGAAGTCATATTTTAATTCCGATGTGTATTTAATTTTCCTATTTTTTTGGGTATTTAAATATTATTAAAATATTCGTCGAAATTTCGACGTCTTCCGATTGACTTGAAAACGTCACCCCTAGCTAATTTTGGGGCAATGAGCATAATGGTGAAGTCTAATTTTTATTCTGAGGTCAATTTAGATATGTCAATTTTCAGGGTCTTTAGATTTTCAAAAAAATCAGGACTTGATCCATTTGACTTCTAATTTGGACTAAGTCTTAGTGGATGAGTCCTAATGACTTGATTAACACTTAGAATAAAGATTAGGATGGAGATTAGTCTTAATTGACCAGGGTAACAACATTGGGTTGTTACAGTAACACCGAGCTTTGTGTTTGGTTCCGCTGCAGCACGCGGTAGCGCTAGTGCCTCTGATTTGAGATCGCTGCAGCGCACTGTAGCGAGGGCTTCCAAATGAGTGCTGAGTTTAGAATTGAATAGTCTCATTGCGGCGTGTGGTAGCGCCGAGCTCTCCAATTTTGATCCACTGCGGCGCGCGGCAGTGCCGAGCTCTCGAGTTTGTCCCACCGCGGTGCGTGACAGCGCTGAGCTCTTGGTTTCGTCTTGCTGTGGCGCGCTATAGTGGTTTTTCTCCCAAGCTTTCAAAAGTGCTCCCAGGTTCCTCAGTTCTCATTCTTCCGCTATGGTGCGCTACAGCAATTTTGGCCCAGAATTTCACCTTCTATTCCAGAATTGCCTTTCTGTCTTGTTTTACCTGAAATAGTTTAAAATCACATCAAAGCATGTTGTTCTAAGGAACGATTTGTGTTTTTCTAGTTTATTATGCAATAAATTTTGGACTCATCAAACATTATTATGTAACTTAACATGCAAAGAATAGATGCTTTTGGTTCAACAATTGTAAGGGACAACATTATGTAATTCTACAATTATAAGATATAACAATATTGATTCGACATTTCAAAGTATTATTACATTGATTTAGCATTGCAAGGATATCAGTATGTAATTCAGTAATTATAAGATAAAGCAATATTTATTCAGCATTTCAAAGTATTATTACATTGATTTAACATTGCAAGAATATTAGTATGTAATTCAGCAATTATAAAATATAGCAATATTGATTCAGCATTTCAAAGTAATATTACATTGATTTAGCATTGCAAGGATATCAATATGTAATTCAGCAATTATAAGATATAGCAATATTGATTCATCATTTCAAAGTATTATTACATTGATTTAGCATTGCAAGGATATGAGTATGTAATTCAGCAATTATAAGGTGCAGCATTATTTATTAACAATGTAAAGGACACCAATATATAATTTATCATGTAAAGGATAATGGCATTCAATTCAGCATTTGTAAGGGATAACTAAAATTTATAATAACATTGTGGTTCAATTTGGTTCCATATTATCCACCACCAATTAGGTAATAACATTTTATAAAAACATGCAAATAACAGTACTTAGTTTGCTGCTATAATATTTGTTGACGGAACAATTATAAAAGCTGTCAATGTTCAAAAGCACATGATTTTGCACAACACTCAAATGTCCAAGAACTTACATTAAGCTAAAATATAAGCAGTTCAAAAGATAGACTACCTTGTTTCAAAAGTTAACCAATCACCACACTTTTGTAATTAAGATAAGAAAAAGAAAACTAACAAATAGAGTATTTCTAATACAACTAAGAAATTGCAATGTTAGAATTAATCAATTAGCAAAAATATAAATCCCATGAAGTATAGCCAGCTACGCATTCACTATGTAATGCAAAATTTAGGGATGCATTATTTAAGTAAAAAAAAGAAGAAGTTATAGATGTATGCTAATTGAACTTGGGGCAGTTCAGATTGATAATACTTCACATTGCATGAAACAGTGTCAATAAAGTTCTATCAAGTGTGATAAAATAGAAGACAAGTCATGATGGAAATGAAAGATAAGGCGATATGCAAATGTTCATTGGGTGAAAATGCAAAATAATTGCAGAAACTGAAATTTAGTGGTCCTATGAATTTATTATGAACAAAAAAAATTAAGAGGGGTGTTCATGTATCATATAAAACATAATGAACAAAATAAATTTGCATATTCATTAACATTCCATCTAAGCAAAATATCATCAATCAAGTTTAATAAAATATCGATAGCAAGGTGACCATAATTCGTAAATTAACAAAGATGAGGTTGATAAGCAGTGACTTATTGTCAGTGGGGAAGACCCTAGAGATCGATCAGACTCTTCTAAGCCCAATCAGCCCTTCCATGCCAAAGCAGCTCTCTTTGTAACATAATTACATATATTTATTAAGAGCATAGAGCAGAAAGAATCAGGAAGTTGCACACTAAATATATGGAAAGATAAATTTATCTAAGCCAAATTTATCTAAACCAAATTTATCTATAGCAGATTAATTAATCATCCAAAAATGTATGGAAGAACATAAAAAAGATTTTGTTTATTGGTAATTTGAGAGAAAGGGTAAATGGAAAAAGTACTTGGTCATTGTCTCCTTGCTCTGAAATACATAAAGGGGAAAATCGAATGAAGCAAACTCTACCTTTGGATTTCCATCAGTGAATGAAATCAGGAGAAATTGTAATGCTTCAAGTAAGACGAATCGATATGAGATTCTATTTTCTTTATTTTACTTTTTTTAACTAATTTCAATTATCATTTTTGCTATGTATTGAAACAAATTCTATTTCTTTGACAATAAGGGCGAATGTAAGAGGAAGAAATACCATTTTAACTATTCTTTTGGAGTCTAGATCGAATCTTTTGGGATGAATACATTCATTTCAAATTAATTAAATTGACTATGTGTATGCAATCGTAAGATAGAAGATTCAAAAGATGTGATACATAGTGTCAATGAGAAGAATTAGATCCTTACAAGGCAGCCTTCTTTAATCTCTTCTAAAATAAATTTTGGGATGAAACAAGTAAGAAAATTAAAAAGGTTGGACGACCTAGATCACTCAGACCATAACGATTGCTATAAAATTAAACCACTGTCATTAGATCTGTGGCATGATTTGATAGCCCAAATTTGAATAAGGAAAGTTACAACAATGCAGCACCATCATAATCGTCTGATCTAATCACTGAAATGTACAATAGCTGGGATGAACTGAATCGGTGTTTTGTGTTTCAGCCCACTGCACAGAATCTCTACGACTCTGATTTAAACATTTAATAAATTCAGTAACTCAATTTAATTTATTAAATCATGTAGATTCAATTTAAATAAAAATATAAATTGTTTTTTGTGAATTCAACCAATACAAGTTTAAAAATTATGAAACTTGCACCATTAGTACATTTTTATGTAATGAACTTAAATATGCCCTCATATTAGGGGTTTGAAGTTAATTAATTTACCTAATTTTGTGGGGATTTAAATTTAGTATAATATTCACAAAAATATTTCTTTATTATTTTTCCTATAAATTTTTAAGGTTTGGTGCTAATATTGTTTAGAACCTAATGATGATAAATTTAAGCTCTAGTGAAACTTGATTGTCCTGGGTAATAACCTTGGGTCTTTACAAGAAATGTTGTAAGATTTCAAGTTTTGAGAACTTATAAGAGAAGATCATCTTGAGAATGAGATTAAATAAGTGAGATAGAGATGCATTACTACTATTCTAACTTTTATTGTATTAAGTAATCAATTCTTGTATTATATTAATGTTAAATGGATCTATATATTATGAATAATATTATGATAATTAATTGAATATATTAATGTTGCCTTAAATCTGAATTTTCGCTTGGAAATTATCATTCTAGAACCTCGTGTCGTCACATCTAAGATCTCCAAGGAAGAGTGTGCATAGTCATGTAATCTTATTTTTATTATATAATGGATTCTTCGTGTTGTGGCTCTATATTTTTCCTCAATTTTTAGGATTTCAACATACATTTTGTGTATTTGTGGTGTTTGATTTTTGTGCTACTTTTATGTGCTTGTGTTTCATGCATATAATGTGTTTATTATTTTGCTCTAAAGAAGATAAAGCCAGAATCCACTTGGAGTTGTTATATTAAGTGCCTCGCTAATGCACTAACGATCACTAAGAGTTTCAAATTACTAACAATTGAAATCAGAGAAGACTGTGTGTTTATCAAGTGGGGATAATTACAAAGGAGATAAGGTACCACATGGAGAAGTTTAATATAATAAACATTTCATTTTAGAGGATTTATTGTACCATAAGTAATTTCTTCCATTTGGAAGGCATTGTAAAGAAATCACAATGAATGAGCAATGTAGAATGAATGATCTTGGATAGAGCATCATTGGGATTGATTTATTTATGGTTGACTCATATGTGGCGTTCAACATTGTGTGAGTAAAAATTGTTGGGGATCTGATGGTTGCCTTAATAAGGGTGTGTTTGACATGAAATAAAGTGGTCCTAAAGAAGAGACTGTCAGCATAAAGATGGTAGAATGTTGTTTGGTGATAGAGAATGCAATTTCTGTAATACCATCATAAGCATTGATGTTTTCATTATAGAAAAGCTAATACATCTTGATAAATATAGTGAACAACTCAATAGAAGATGAAACCTTAAGGTTTGATGATGTGGTATAGCTAATCCTGAATGAAGAGGTGTGGAGAGGATCTAGTGGCAAGGAATTTATAGTTAGAGCCTTGAATGTTGAAAAAGTAGGAGGATCAAATAGTAAGACTCGAAGTCGAGTCAGAGCAGCTCAAGAAGGGGGAAGTTGATGAGTTGAATCAAATGTTAGAACTCTAGAAAAGAGTTCATCTCAATACGAATTATGCATATCAATGAAAAGCTAGAAACACGAATCGAAAGAGAGGTGGCACAGTCAATATATTCACAGAAGATCTTGAAGTGGTGTTGATTCATTTCTTAGATGATACAGCATCTTGGGTGGTGGATTCAGGAGCATTGTGACATGCAATGGTTAGCAAGGTAGTATTTAAAAAATACACCATATTCAAGTTAGGGTATATGAGCATGGGAGATGACACCATGTGCCGCATTATGGGTATAAGAGATGCGTGATTTAGATTGTCAAATGGTGTTATGTGGTAGTAAATAGTTGTCAGATTTGTCATGATCCCAAATAGGAACCTAATCTCTATCAGCTAGATAATTATTTATTAAAGAGTATGTATCAAATAACTTACCCTGTAACATCTTCTCACCCAATGAGATTACATTCAACACCTGGAAACAGCCCCTAAGTCTCATTTAAAGATAGTCACCTTAATGGGAAGACTAGTAGTAAAAGAGTTCACCCTCTATAATGCATAAAGATCAAAAGTACCCTTATCCCTTAAGGATTCAAACCCTTAAATTTCATGATACGAAGGCATGTTTGCCTCTCAGCTAACCATGTTGCTCCCTTTAAGACTTTGATCATTTCATAATGTAAGCAATGCAGTAAAGTGTAAATGATTCACTATAACACTCATGGAGATAATAAAGATATGGCTTAACTCATTTCCCCTATTTGTATAATGCACATTTACAAAATGTATGACTTATGCACTAATCATATCATAACAACTAGGTCATTTGAATCTTCTTATACCCTATTATTGATGATGCAAGCAGAAGGTGAAATGAACATCCATTATGTAATGATATTCACATATACCACATGCAACATACTTGATAACTCCAAGATTTAGATCGGCAATCCATGAAGCTTAAATACTTTCCTAAAGAATTATTGTTTTATGTGAGATGCATCATTTGTTTTTGAACAACGTATAAAGTGTGTTGTCTTAGAAAATCTATCGACCACCACATACATATATCATGTTGTCATGGGGTTTTGAGAAGTCCTAACACAAAGACAATCAATAAATCTTCACATGGTTAGTACGACACAGGCAAAACAGTATATTTTTTCAAACCCTTATTTTTGAGCTTTGGCCTTCTTGCAAATTAAACACTGGGAGACATATTTGCTCAAGTCTCTTTTTATGGAAGGCCAATAAAACTGGTATCTACTAGATGAATAGCTTTATCCCTCCCTAGGTGACTTGCTATACCATTAGAATGTAACTCTTGAATATGAAAAAACCTAGGGGAGGTGCGGGGAATACAAAGTAATGGTCCACAAAAAAGATATCCATCGACAATGTGTGCTCAAAGTGGGATGGCAATACACTCTCTATAGACTTGGTGTAACAAAAATGAAAGTCAAAACATCTACCATACTCATCTCTTAAGCAATAGAAGCTATGAAAATAACTAGTGGGTGATGTAACCGCCAAAGCTACCATAAACAATACATTAGCATGTTTATTTTCAGCACCAGACTTATGTTTTATAACAAAAGTATAGTCTTGTAAGCTATACCCACTTAACATGCTTATGATTGAGCTTCATTTTCATATTTAAAAACTTAAGTGCCTGGTGATCCGTGAGGGATGAATTCATGATGCAATCAGTAATTCCTTCAATATTTAAGAGATTGGATGATCACATAAAACTCACAATCTTCATTGAAATAATGTTATTTTGCTTTGTTCAGCCTCTCACTAATATACAAAACATGATGGTTGTCCTAGGATAAAACTCCCCCAATCCCAATACCAAAAGCATTACACGTCATTTAAAACACCTTAGAAAAATCAAGTAATCTAAGCACAGGAGCGGTAGTCATCACCTTCTTGATCTGGCAAAAATCCCTACCTGCACTTGGAGACTGCAAAAATTTCTTAATTTTAAGAATGTCAATGATAGGAGCCATTACAAAACTAAATTTCTTAATAAACTTATAAAATGTGACTATGCTAAGAAAACTTCAGATGCCATGAAAGTTCTTGGGTGTGCTAGTCAATGATAGCTTGAATCTTGGAAGGATCTGACTTTATCCCCATATCAGAAACTATAAATTCTAAGAACGTCACCTCAATCAACATATATGGACACTGCGTCTTGTTCACAAAAAGCTTTCCTCCCAAAGCTTTTGTACCATCAAATGCAGTTATGTCAAATGATGTCTCGTATCTATGCTAATTATTAAAATATCATCAAAGTATGCCACAAGAAATTTTTCCAAAAATGCTTATAACACAGTATTCATTGAGCGCATTGTAACGACCCCAATATCAGATAGGAAATTAATCCAACATTGAGATGTTACCTTGGCATCTAATACACAATAAGAAGGAAACAAATCAAACACTAGATGCTAAGTGGCCAAGTCTCTTTATGAGTAGTTATCAAGTTAAAATGATTTGTAAAGGAACGCAATTAAGGAGATATGTAACTCAACATTGCAAGTATAAATAATACAAGCAATTAATATCATCCACTCATTCAATACAAACAATTACAAAATAAGTAATCACAACAAAGATGCATAAGTAGGTAAAAATAATTCAAGCAATTTTAAGATTAATTATTAAAAACCTTTTAAAATGAAAGAGTAAAAGTAAAGTAAATGTAATCACTCTCTCTCACTTTAATGAAATGCAAGTAATAAAAGGAATATAGCGGAAGCAATTTCTTTTAAGATCTTCAAGTACTAGGACCTGCATTATCTGTATCAAAGAGCTCTTGATTTATCATATTTTAGTATTTAAATATGATAGGGCAAGCCAATAAAAGAAAAAGTGTAGTTAGACTAAATAGTCTAAGCATATTTTAAGATTGGCTACTATTTAAGTTAATTGGATATCACTAGCATAATTTATAATTTAAACTAAGCAGCGAAATTATAAAAGCTAACAAGTAAGGGAAAGAAAGTAGACATAACTGTAAAGAAGATAATATTAAATAAGCTGAGCAAGAATACTCACTTGTATATAAGTCCTATCCTACATCAAAAAATGGAAAGGGAAAAGTATCCTAAAAGGGTAGAAACTACTATGTGCATTTTAAAGTAAATTAAATAAAAGTAATATATGTTCAATAAAATTTATGCTAAGTAAGAAAATAAAATACAATGAAGCATTTAATTAAAATTAAGCAACATATACTGTATTCTAAATAAACTATAAGTAAGCAAAACACAATATTGAAAATGGAGAGTGTAAAGCATAGAAAGTAAATAAAGTATCTTAGACTCTTGGTATAAGATAAACATAGCCTAGGACTATGAAAAGTAATCATAACTAAGAAGTTATGAAGAGATAATACAATCAATAAGATTGTAAAAGAACTCTTATATTATTAGTTGAAGTTATGTTAAGAAATGATCTCATTCTGCAGGAGTATTCAATAAAATGGAACGAGGAGTTAAGTACGTCTGCCTAACTAGTTCAGTGAAGTTTTGAACATTCACATTTACCATTTCTAAAATGTGAAGTCCTTTAATAAGTGCTTCCATCCTTGTCCTATTTGCTATAAGGCATTCCCCTTAAAGTCTTATAAAACTTTTATTTTTGTACAAAAATCTTGTATGAATGTTCAAGAAAAAATTAGGCTCAAAGCTAAGCAAGTATTCAAGAAATTTTAATAATTATAAGCTATGTGATATTTGTTTGTTATCTAAATTTTAATGATCTACTTAATGATTGGAGCTAATTGAGCTCCCAATTGACTTATAGATATCAATCTTTAAGTCAATTATAATTAATAGTAGAGCAAAGAGAAGTTTGGAAAATAGTATTTTTAAGTAATTAGAATTCACCCTATACTAGTTCTAAACTAGTCAAATCAAATAGATTAATGATTAAAGTTTAAGGAAACTAGTAAGAAAGAGTAAGATATATAGTTTACTAAGCTAAATGAAGTATAAGCTAAAGAGAATTCTATTAACTTCATCTAGTTATCTTATAAACTAAAAAGTATCTAATTAATTTAATCATAAACTTATTTAAGATTAATTGATGTTGAGCATTTAACATATAAGGAAAGAAATAGATTATTCCTACAAGTACTAAATTATTTATAGTTGTAGGCTTATGAAAATCTATTAGCTTATTAAATCATGAAAGGAAGCTATCGTTCTCAAGTTTAAATCAATTGAGAATTAATTTGAAAGATTAAAGACAATGGAGATATGTGCTAATCATCTAAGTGATTGATTGGGCACTAGTCTAATCATGAGTTCTTTTAAAGAACTTTAACTTACAAATCAAAAGTGTTAAGCTAATTATAACATAAAAGAGTTGAAGGATTCTCAAGTTAATCTAGCATGCACTTAAAGGAGAAGTAACAACATGTAGAGACATAAGAATTTAATTATAATTATAATAGTTTTAACATGAACTCTATTATATTCAATTAAAAGGAACAAATAGAATGTTAATATAAAAGTCTTCTATTATTTAGAAGATTATATGAAAAGATGAACAGTAAGGAACTATCATTATGCTAATTCAATAAATAGAACATTATTTTAATTAAACTCTAACATAACAAGAGTACATAAAATTACATTTCAAAATTATGATTACAACATTCTCCAAATGAAATAAAACATGAGATAATCATGTAGTTTCCCAATTTGCTAGAAAATAGAATGAAAGAATAATTCATTAAAGAACTATCATTACTTATTTTAAAGCATATGATATTAGTTCTAATTAAGTTCCAACATAAACAATTTACATGTAGCTTTATATTTTAGATACATGCATTATGACAATACATTCAAGTCATAAACAATTTACATGTAGCTTTATATTTTAGATGATTAAATTATGTCACATACCATTTTGAAATTAATATGCAATTAATTAATTAATCTATATTAATGATTAATTAAAATAATTATCCAAATAGAAATTAAATGTCATATTATTAATCGATACGTTTTTTCGATCGAAATGGTATATTATATCGCATAATTTGGATATGTATTTTGTAAATTATAACATAAATGAAAGTTCTATTTTATTAATCAAATAAAAACTGATTCATTTATATTTCCATTTAAACTAACCCGCTGGCACCGAAATTAAGAAATGCAGGATTTCACATTAGGAATCGACGCATTTCTTAGAGACAGTCAGCGCATTAATTACAAATGGTGTTATCTCTACCAGAGGTGTGTCCCACACAACCGTAAGGCTTATCCTGGGGTCGACACGTATTCCTCGTTAAGAATGGCGTGAACCAGGCAGAGTCAAGCGATTCACGAGGGGTTCACTAAGGTGAACCGCATAGTGTCGCAGTTCAACTGAACTGCGCATTGTGCATCATCTTCATCCGACGGTTTTTAAAGAAAAGAAATTAGGGTTAGTCCTAATTTTGTAATTAGACATTTTTATAGTGCATACAACATATTAATGGAAAGCTAACAGTGAGATCTTGATAAAGAACTCTAAATGCTTAATTCTTAAGCTCTCAATGAACTTGTGTAAGCTAAAATTGTTGAACAGCAGCTCCTCTTCTAGCAATCTCTCCAGCAGCTCAACTAGGGAGAAAGAAAAACAAATGGAGAAATGAAAGGGTATGCCATGGTCTAATAGCCGTAGAGGAGGGCAGCTGGCAACCTGTGTCGCGTACGCCTAAGCGCCTGGTCGTGGCGTAGAGAGACATCGGATCAAAGCTGCGATTCGACAGTCCAAATTTTGATCTTCGAAGCCGCCGTTTGATCCTAAGTAAAACTGGATCGATGGTTCAGATTTTGCGTAAATGTTGTCCAGCGTTATGCGCGTTACAGCGGATCCCTGCCATTTGGAATATTATCCGTTGGAAATTTTAAATACATATTATTTTAATTTAATTCAAATGATTATTTAATATTATAATTTCCTTATTTCATTTCTTAATTTTAAATACTCATAAGCATTTCAAAAAATTTCAAATTTTCACCCTTACCTAATTGAGGGGTGAGGAACTCAAAAATGTAATTGAATTTTTGATTAGAGGTATAATTAATTTAGCTAATTTTTTGGGTATTTAAATAATATTAAAATAATCGAAATATTTTTGACGACTTCCAAACACTTTAAAAATACCACCCATAGCTAATTTGGGTGTAGTGAGTCTAATGGCAGACTCTATTTTTAATTTTGAGGTCTAAATAAATTAGGTATTTTTAGAATTATCAAAAAACTTGGAAATGTAGGAGATTGTCAAATGGTCTCCAAATTGCAAGAAATTTGAAGTCGAGACTCTTACACTATTATAATAGTAACATAAGAGGTTTAGAGTAAATTAGGTCACTAATTAATGGGTAACAACATTAGAGTTGTTAAATGCATAAAGGTCAAAATGCATCACCAGCCATTCATATAATCTTCTAGATGTCTTAAATGCCAATTTTCATTCATCCCTCAATAGTATAATGATATGGTGGTAACCACTCCTAAGATCAATCTTTAAGAGCACATGAAAGTTGGCTACTAGATATAGCATGTCATATAGCTTAAGGTGGGAAACATATATGTTGAACTTGATAAATATAGAAAATTTAGTGTTATATTTATATTTTTCATGAGATTAGTTGTACTTTGACATACATTTTGTGGCATTTCAAGACAAGATGCTCAATATCAAGTCAAAAGAAGAATCTAAGTGAGAATGACATTGCAGCATGCCATGACACCTTATTCCCTAGAGCAAGGAGCCACAGCATAGTGTGGCACCGATTTGATAAAGAACTTGGTGCTTCAGCATGCCATAGCGCCCATCTAACCGAGAACTCGGCACTAGCATGCCATTGCGCCAATTAAACAAAAAGCTAGGCACAACAGCTCGCCGTAAACGACAAATAGAAGTCTCAGTGCTACAGTGCACTGCAATGGATTTAAATAGAGCATAGGCACTATAGTGCGCCACAGCGCTCGATGGACAGAAGGCTTGGCGCTGCAGCGTGCCGTATTGCCCGCCGCATTTTCTGTATTAAATTCACTTCCTAGTTAGTATTGGAAAATTAATTGGACTTAATTCCTTCCTATTCCCCGCAGCATAGTTCAAATGCTTGCATTTAAAAATCCTTATTACCAATGGATTAAAAGAGTAAACTTAAATGCAAATTTTAACTTTCAAAAAGGAGAATTGTTAGTTGTGTAAATGCTGAGAGGCTATCTAAAGGATTATAAAACAAAGATTGGAGAATGAAGAAAGGTTCCAAAATTTTTAGTGGAAGAGTTCCTAACCTTGAGTGTTGCTGAGATCCATTAGATGAGAGTCCCCTACCCAAGGAAGGAGAAAGCTACAGGCTGTTGAGACAAATTTCTCACTCCCAAATTAGTTATATGTGAAATTTTGAGAATTTTTGGAGATCATCTGGTCCTAAATTGAATTTTGAATTATAAGAATTGATTATGTTAATTAAAAGATTTAAGAATATTATTTAGATTAAAAAATTATTGAATTTCATTTATCTGGGATCTACTGTCGAGACCAAGGTGGATCCGCTGCGGGTCCCGACAGCGAGGCAGCACTTTCGGTGCGTGCTGAGCTGTCCATGAGTCTTAGTGTTGAATTAAACAACACTACGGAGCCCGTGCCTAAATCCATTGTCAGTCGCAGGATCACATATGTGAATCTTATGGCTGATATTATCCCCACAACTCTGTTGATCAAGAATCGCATCATGCCATCCATTTACAATGGATGGCCATAGCTCGACCAGTATTATTCAGCTTCATCTCCACTTGCTTGAAGAGACCCCGACAAAATGTCCTACTCCTGCTGCCATGGCAGTATAGGTGCGATATTGTCCCCCACTCCTGTTTGAATTGCAACGGCATAAAGGTAATCTCCCAGGTCTACCATTCTCTGGTCGGACCCGGAGTTGGGTTCCATGAGCTAGCCATTATCAGCTAATCCCAGACCTTCTTCCTAGTGCATCAGGCAATAAATAGCCCTGCTTCTTCCCCATAGAAATTTTTACTCACCATATATCTCCTCTGGAGTTCTCAAGTTCTCATCTCTTTTCTATTGATTTCCATCATCTATCAATGAGAACTCCTAGGGTAATCAGTGGGTGTGACCTGACATTCAGGTCCTCAAGTAGCTCCTGATCATCCATAAGAGCTTCTATGATTATTCTTAGCTTCAAGGCAACTCCATCTATCTGTGACTCCCAGTCCCATGTACTGCCTCCTTCCCTTCTTATCAAGCTGAATTCAGCTCGACTTCTATAAATGGCTTTCGATAATCAATTAAGTGTTGTGCTAGGACCATTTGGGGAGGTGTAGTGGCTAGTTTTAGGACTGGGTTGGGCCAAGCAGTGGACCACACTATAAGCTCAATGTCTGGTAGTGTATTTTTGGGTCGGCTGCTTCATGAAGTCTAAGGCTCGCTCTCATGTTCTGTTCACCTCAGTAGGTTGATAGCTGTGAGTTGTAATCCATGGCTCTAGTTGGGATCGATCGACATCACTCAATAGATCAACACCAATTCAAGTTGCATTAGTGCATTTCAGTGCATTGAGACAAGCAACACTCCAGTGATCCAGCCAGTCCCCAGGCTCCCCAACCAACTCAATCGCTTCGTCTTGGGTTCCTGCACGTTTAGGCCTAAAATTAAGAGCACGACATTTCCTTGGTGAGGAGAATTCATTCCCTCATAGTGAGCCTAAATTCCAAAATTTTCCTATTAAGGTCTCGATGTTTGAGGCCATCCACTGAGGGCTTTCTTGTTCTATTTGTAGGTCTCAATGCCAAAAAGCTATTAATCCAGGTAATTAAAACTCTGTGTTGAGAGAATTAAGGTTTTAAATGAAACCCTAATTTTCCTTGCTTGGGAAGTCCCCGACCTCTCGGGATAACGATACTGTCGCTTCAGGCCAGGTCAGCCTAGGCCCGTGCTGTGTGACAGTGCTAGCCCAATCAAGCCCCGTATGGTCCGCTTTTTTTGTATTGGGCCAGCCCGCCAGGTCCCGGAAGACCAGATAAAGATCCAGCATCCTATAAAATTAATTAAATGCTTAAAAAAAAATTTCTAAGTTCTAATTTTAGGCTTATTTAATAAAATTAGGATTTATAATAACTATGTCCATAATTAACCAAATATAATGAATTTATTTACTTCTCTAACCAAAATAATGTGTAGAATCTGATTATGGAATAAAATTAACTTTATGTAATCAAAGTTTCTAAATTAGCTTAATCACTCTCTACACTTAATTAAAGAATATTTAATTCATTTTTTTCCAAATTGCTTGATTAATAGCTATAGTTGTCATAGGGCAGAGGTGAACCTATTTATGACATGGGAAATATTTTATTTATTGATTTATGAAATCACTAATCACTCTTAATTATCCTAAACCTTGATTAATATCTAATGGCTGATTTTAAATTTTGATTTTGGTAAACCTAGTGTCATTTGTTTTCTTATGTCTATTAGAACTTATATGTAAGCTTAGAATCCCTTTGTAAGCCCTAATTTCCTTAATCAAATTTCTTAGTTTTAAAATGTGATTAGTGCTAATATCAAATTTCCCTTAAGTTCAAACTTGACATTTAAGGCCTCTTTCTTCTTATTAGATAATGTCAAACTTATTAAAACTATTTAGAATAATTTTGGAAGCCTAAATCTTGAAATCTCAATTTTACCCTTAGGAAGGGCATTTTGGTTATTTTTACCAAAAGTTGGTTTAAGAGCCCTTAAACCCAAGAACTATAATTAAATGCTTTAAATCAATGAGATAATGGTTTGGTAGCTTTCAATTACTCTTGGGACTTAATTAATGTATCATAAGTGTTAAATCTTAAAATCTTCTTAAATTACACTTAAGAGCCATCAAAACCCTAAGATGACCTTTGATCTTCAATATAGACTTATTAAATGAATATGAATCTTTTGAAATTAATACTAGTTAACTTAACTACCATCTCACCCAATTTTAATGATTGTTCCTAAGTTTACATCTTAATGAGAATCTTAAATCTAACCTTAGTTAAGATCTTAAGTAATTAGATCTAAAACCTTAGATCTTAGATTCTAATAACTTAGATCCATTAAGTGATTCAGTTATTTAATAAATGAAGTCCCATTAGAGATATAACCTTCATTTTTTAAATCCTTTAGGAATCCTAAGTTCTAAAATCCTTTGAATTCTGTTATTAGTCATTTAGGTGATTTCAACCTATAGAATAAGAGAAGTAATCTATAAATTTAATTTAGTTTATAGATTTATAAGTTCCTACTTGATTATTTTGTCTTATGATTACTAGACTTCAGCCTTTCTAAGTTAGACTCATATTTTCATTTCTCTTTCAATCCTTAAGACTCTTTACCTTTAGAGTGAGTATTTTTTATGGAACCTTAGATCCTTAGAGGTTAGCACCTTGGATTTAGAGTTTAAACCCCAAATTGGAGTTAAACTTTGAATCTTTGAATCTTGATTCTTTCTAAGATCAAGATTGGGTATCAGTTATTAACATTCAATAATTAAGTCTTTGATTAATTATTTAGCCTTTGTAGTCAATATTTCTGATTATGAATTAGAACTTATTAAGTTCAAATGTCTAACATTAAGATCGTGAATCTAAGATTATACTTGATAGCTGAATATTGTAGATCTTAAGCTTGTACTATCTCAGAATAGCTAGAATGAATTAAAAATAGACAATAGCCGATGTCACATATGTTTAGAAGAGTTCTTGCTTACTTTGACTTGTTGCTTTGCATACCGTGTGATTGAGCCTTTTTCCTTGGACATACTAATCAAATATAAGATCTTTGATGAGTATCATATATTAGATTTGAAATACGTATACATTATTTAATTTTAAATTAATACATTCAGTTCTTTAGATACTAGTTCAATAGAGTGTGTTCTAATTAGTCTGCCTCTTCAGTTCAGTTCTTTTGTTATAGAATCTATTTGGATCCACCCATGATATGGCTTGGATGATACATGTCTGATTCTATAGTCTGGCTCAAATCTATTCATAACTAGGTTTGGATGATGCATGTTGAACGTTCTATTTAGTGGCCCTATTTACCCTGTTCCATTATGGCAATATTAACTTGAGTATATCTCTAAATTTAGTTCAGTTTCTTTCAATTCAGTGGCCTTGTTTAACAAATTTTCTGTTATGCGCACGCCGTTACAGTTTATTTCAATTCTTTTCAATTCAGTTCAATTTTCTCTGTACTTGTTCACTTATGCATGATGCTAGCTATGTTAATGCTTATTTTAGTATATTTAAATGAATCAGTTCAGTTTACTTTATATAAATATGCATGTATTCGTATGATAATAAGCATGTTAGAATTTGATTCTCTTTTAGTAGTTTCAGTAATTACATATATATGTATATTCAAGCCTAACCTTGTTGCAGCTTCTGGTTGAGGTATGTTATTTACATGCTTTATTTTGTCAAGTTATAAATATTTTATTTGTAACTATCATGTTATTTTGTTTCTTGTTGCATCCATTTAAATGCTTAACTATTTAATAAAATATGATATCTTAAATCATGTAGTTTCAAAAATTCAGCTTAAAATATACTTATACAATTATCTAACATAAGTTTTTTTTCTTGACTAGAGCCTTGGCATTGTGATACTGACAATGTCAAATTCCAAGCTGTTCGTGGAGGTAGCACCAGGTGAGGAGCTTAGCCAGGAGGAGGACCTTCCTGCTGTTGCAGAGGCCTATATAGATTTACTTTCTTACTTGTGAGGATGATTGTGTCTTTTTAATTCAATTCAGTATTGTAATAATTAATGTTCATAATGCCTTTACTTTCCTGCACTTTTATACTAAGTTGAGATTTTGTTCTTTCTTTTATATGCTATGAGATGCATGTTATATTTTCTTTTGCTTTCTCACTTTGATCTTTTTTATATTTTGATGAATGGCTTACAATTTAAGGTGACAAATATTCCAATAAAGATGAGTTGGGCCGAAACCTAACTCGACTATAGTTGAGGGATTTATCACAAGGCAACCATCTCCACGGTAATCATAGTCCTAGTATGACTAGGGTAGGGACGGGCCCCACAGTTAGTATCAGAGAACACCATAATATGTTAGATTGGAATTTGCATTCCTATCTACCTAATGGAACATTCTTCTATAATACAATCATCAAATATAAACATCCATAGCACCATACTCTCAAGAAACTCAATATAAAGTGTGAATTGGAAATGTCCACACATAATGATTGAATAAATCCTAAGATAAACATAAAACCTTTATAAATTTTTCTAATATAAGCAAATGGAGTGTGGAAGATCTGATATGAGCTATAACTCAGCCAAATTTAAAGCTATTGAGGATTATGATTATCAGCTTGGCCAAGAAGGTGGAAGAAATGTAGATGGAGTGTCAGTCAAAGGAGTCCTAGTACTTGACAAGATACTTTGCCAACCCATCTTTATAGAACTTGACTTCCTAATTTTAGCTAAAGAATGGTTGAAACATGTAGAAGTAGTATTAGTCTTTATAGAGTATCCAGACTCAATCTGCGTCAAACTTATGATGTTCCTCCTACAAGAAGCAGCTAAGTATTGGTGGGTCATCACTAGTTGAAAGTTTTAAAAGAAATGCAAGATGAAGCATCATGTTATAACTTTCATCGACTTTCGTCTTTCTTTCTGCGATGAATCCATCAGAAAGGCCTAGCACTCATTAAAGAGCAGTCAGAATGAATGTAGTTCTCTTATCATCTATATGTCTTAGTAGTTATATGATTTATCTTTCATCTTATCATCTATGTAACTTCCACTATTTGAGTAAAGATATTTTTATAATCTTGATTTGAATGTCAAATTCTATCTCATTTATCTACTTACTCAAAGGTAATGATTCGTCTTGCCAATTCCAGGATGAATCCAAAATCACACCTTATGACTAATCCCATTAAGAGAGCGGTAGCTTCTAGTAGTACTTCTGACGAGGTGACTTCTATAAGAGGTATGGTGGCAGTGATACTGGAGAACCAAACTCAGTAAGCCCCAGCAATTCAGAAGCTAATCGCCATCCATCCCTCTACTGCTACCAATAATGATGCACTAGCAGCACCTGCACCCTATGTACCTCATATGTCACACCAATTTGCCAATAAACTCTTACAAAATTTTTTGAGGTTGAGACCTTCAACTTTTAGTGGGAACCTATCCCCAATGGACACAACCATTTGACTAAAAATGGTAGAAAATAATCTAATTAGCATCAAGTATCCTGATTTGGAGGCAACCCACCTTACTACCCATTTGTTCCACGAAGTATCTAAATGCTGGTGAGATAATGTCTGGAACACCCATGTTGTCGACTTCAACATTGAATACATCCCCTGGGATGAATTCCTGGAAGTATTCAAATCCGAGTTTATCCCCCCATCAGCGCAAAATATAATCGAAGATGTAATACTATGGTTGAAGCAGGGAAGCTGTCCTATCTCAAAATATGAGATGGAATTTAGATGGCTAACTTGCTTTGCTCCAGACTTCATTAGATTAGAAGCTACTCAGTGCCACCAATTTAAGAGCTATCATCACAATTCTATCAAGGATCTTGTATTCCCACTGTATCTACCGAATTCTCACAACTAGTCGAGATGACAAGGGTGGTAGAGCACCATCAATCCCAAAGGGACCTAAAATGAAAGATCTATGATGCTCCAAACTTCCACGAAGTGTTCAAGAAGCACATGCCTCATCCTGCTAAAGTTTATCAACTCAAAGCTGCTTCACCCTCCGAACTAAGTCAAATTTGTAATAGACCCCATTTGTATGGCAAGTGTTTCCAGTTTGTCCATATGTGTTATACGTGTGGTTGTCAAGGCCATATGTTCTACCACTGCACTCATTAGGAAATTGTGAATGGTGTTCATATTAACCATTCGCAGTGAAACCAAGTTTTTCATGCAACGCCTATGAATAAGCAGGATTCTAGGATAGCAATAACTCAAACTCTTTCAGCATGGAGCTTAAAAACCAATTAAGGAGCAAACTGTAGCTCCAGACTTTCAAAATCAAAATAACTTTAAGAAGCAGGTTAATAATCATCTTGCTAGTGCTTCATGTGCCTATACTTTAACTCTTATGGAAGCTACAGAAGATAATAACATGGTTTTAGGTACACAATTCTAAACCCTTTTTTTTTTCATTGTTCATAGTTCCTGCATTTTAAATATTGCAATTAGTTAATGCAAGCAATCAAATGATTTAAGGAACACTCTATCTTAATGACAAACCATGCAAGGTGTTATTCAATATCAAGGCCAATCATTCTTTTATCTCTAAATGTTTCATTAAAACTCTTAACTTGCCTTCATACAAATAAGTTAAGTCATTGAATGTTGGACTTCAGTTCTAAGCCCAACTCAGCACCCACAAGTTCTGTAATGTTAATATTTCGTTAAATAATCATGCATTTGATTCCAAACTAATCATTTTGCCTCTAACCAATTTTTATATTATCCTTGGAATGAATTGGCTTAGTAGTCACGATGCAATCATAAATTGCCAAAAGAAGAAAGTCGCACTTCATTTGCTTGGCAAGCTTGAAACCTTTGTAGGAAAGATTAGTGCTCAAGCATCTCTGATCAATGCCATTAAGATCGAGGAATTGATCAGCAAGTGTTGTGATGTTTTTCTTATCACCATGATGGGTAAGGTTAACGAAAACATTTCTCTCTCTAATTGTAAGGTAGCAAGAGATTTTGTCAATGTATTCCCTGAAGATCTGCCAAGCTTACCTTCAACTAGAGAAGTAGAATTCTCTATTGAGCTAGTTCCCGAAACTCAGCCAATTTCTAAAGCGCCTTACATAATGGCACTTGACCAACTAGGAATACACGTCCGCGCTCACACGTAAGTGCACGTGGTTTGAAGTAATAAGGAATTGCAAAATCCAAAAGTTATTATCCACTGAGAACGGTGTATTTTGTTACTAAAGAATATTTGATTTTACTGATGTTTGAAGAATAATTAATTGTCAATTTTGGTTTTAATTTTAGCAATCAAAGTTTTATATAATAGAAATAGTTTGTTAAGAAAGTATGGAGAGTTGGGTTTAGCATGCAATTCATTAAGGGTTTGTGTGAGTACTATTCTTTGTCAACTTTTAGTATCAAATGACTTAGATGTTTGAATTGTAATCAAGAGACTTAATCTTCTCCATTGTGTCCCCCAAATGTACTAAGTTTTGCCTAGTGCTCAAAGATGAACACGAGATGGTTCAATCTCGACACATAGACCCCCATGTGACCATCATTGGCTGAATTTCATACTTACGCCTAAGTTTTTAAATTAATAGTTTTAGTTAGTTATCACATGGGCTTTATTCCACCGATAGCTCACATGTGTCAGTTCTAGGCTTAGCTATGGGAGAGAGCAATCAGGCTAAATGGGTTAAGTCACATCACCCATAAGCACCATCACATCTTAATCTTCACGTAAACCTAGCACAAGCTATGGAGCTCAATTGGTGGCTCTTGGCTCACATGCATCAACTTCTCAGCTTAACCAAAGAACTATGCTACGAAGCTCATAGAGCTTATCACTAGGCTCTAGGCAATCATGCATATTTTCTTCACTTAAGCTAATAGTAACCTGTGGAGCTCAAAGAGACATTATTATTTTATTGCTCTATTCATACTCTTAGATCTGAGGGTTTACATTGTCCATCCTTGGACAGCAAAAGCTGTCTTTGACCTTCGTAGCAAGGACGCTCATTATGAAAACCCTTAGTTCTAATAGAATCACTAGCTTGATGATTTCATCATTAAAATATTTATCTTCATAAAATGTAAATAGGCAAAATAGTTCATCAAAGCATTTTCCTCATCATTCAATCAACATGTTTATTAAATAAATTTTTTATTGACAATTTCAAACTACAAACACTTTTTCCCTTAACTTATTACATGCATGTGCCCAACCCTCCCCAAGGAGGGCTTAGGCTTCCATTAAAAAGAAAAGACAAGAAAAGCAACTAAGAACTAAGATTATTTTCATGTCTCTTATAGAAAACAAAATGAATTTGAGATATAGTACTATGAATTGCAGTCGCGTTCACCAGTCCTTCTCTCTATCTTCGAGATCCTTCTCTCTTATGCTTCCTATGCTTGACCTTTTTTCTTCAATAGTAACCTTCTTCTTCCTTGGGCAGGGGGACTGTCCTTTCTTTCTGCTCAATAGCCTCAAATATTCTAAACCATTGAATGTTAAAATAAGGAACCATTTCTTAGTCTTTCTTCTTATCTCTTATAGTCCCTGAATAAAACTCTCATAATTTGAGCTGTCATCCTTTCCCACTTTTTCAGAATTGATTTGCATTAAAGACTTACTCATTTAATTCCTTGAAACTTGAGGATGGTTTAATTGTTTTGTTATTAATTCCTTCAATGGGAAGGGGAAGAATTAAGATTTTTGGCCTTCCCAATGCTTCTTTTAATGCTCTTTCTGGCAGAAATTTTTACGGGCGCTATAGCACGCGATAGCGCCCGAGTCTCTATTTAGAGAACGCTACGGTGTGCGTTAGCACAGTTGTTTCTATCTTGAGACCGTTGCAGCACATGGTAGCACCAGAGTCTCTGTTGGTTTCCGCTTTGGTGCACGGTACCAGGATTCTTTTGAATTATGTTAAAGTTTGAGCAATATTATATTTCTGTTGTGGCACGCGGTAGCCCCAAAGTCTCTATTGAAGGTCCGCTATGGCGTGCGGTAACACCAGAGTCTCTATCTTGAGACCACTACAACATGCAATAGCGCTAATCTTTCTAACTTTGGGACCGTTGTGGCAGGCTGTAGTACCAAAGTCTGTGTCTTTGGTCTGCTATAGCATGCTAGGGTGCGCTGGGGCGTGTCGCAGCATTTTTCTTTCAGAATTTGAGTTTTATTCCTGAATTCAATTCAAGTCCTCTTTTGTCTTGAAAATCATTGAAAGCACAGCAAAGCACACAGGTTTTAATAAATGGTGTTATTTTTTAAAGACTTAAATTTTTATAAATCTTAGATTTATTATACTTCCAACACTTAGATTCTTGCTCATCCTCAAGTAAGCACAAAAATAATGAATTCTTTCGATTTCTTTAGATTGCACAATTCAACAGAGTGAGTGTAAATTTTTTTATCATTTATGATTTGATTTAATACGGTGATCATAGAAATATGAATTCTAAAAATACCATGTCAGTTGCTTTCTCTCTTTTCACTACTTAATATTCCTTCTTTCTAAATGTATGATGCTCAACTCATATATTCCGTGGGGGATTTCTAGGTTTTCTTAATTTAGAAGAGTTCAGATTCGGTGCTTTAGAATTTTCTGGTGCCATATGTGCTTCTTCTTATAAACAGAAATGAATGTTTCTTTTTCAGGAGAGATATTTTCTTCATCCTGTTTTTCTCAGTTTTCTCAATTCATTTGGGAGAGATATTTTTCTTCATCCCTGGATTTTCTTTTTGCATGCAATTCAAGGGAGAGACATTTTTCTTCATCCCCTTCTATTAATCATTGCATTCAGTAAGTCCTACAGAAGCCTAGCACATTCTTTATTTTACTATTTCTTGCTCCTCTACATCATGCACCTTAATTCCTCACTCCCACACTTATATTAGAGCATCATACCTTTTTGATTTAAGGAAATTATAGTGATCAGAGAGTAAACTCATTCAACATGAAGACTTTTAGAACTATTACATTTCAAATGTTCACCTTTTATTAAATAATTCTGAAATGCTAATATTTTTCAAGTATCCCATAACAGCTAATTTGTGCGCATTAAAATTCAGATAAAATATTTGGATATAAGGTTGAACTTTCAGTCAGTGCAAGATAATGGGGAAATGATATTCATTAAGATTTATTAAAAATGGAAATAAAGGTACAAAGTAAAACTAAGAAAATAACAAAAAGAAAAATGGCAACTTAATTATTTCATCTTCTTTTTCTTCTTCTTCTTCTTCTTCTTCTTCTTCTTCATCTTCATCTTCATCTTCTTCAGGCCATTGAGTGTTCATAGGAGTTTTAAAAGCTAGGGGTTGTGGAAGGACAGCATCTCCCGGTCCACCATGCAAAGCTCCAGTTCAAAAACATTATTCCAAGAGCTGAGTGAAATTCATTTTGGAATTGGTGTTGTTTGGACAATGCGGCTTTGGAGTACCGTGTGTCAATTTCCATACCCTTCCCCATTTTCTTTTGAAGCTCCATCTATTTAGTCATTCCTTTTTGTAGGTTTTTAAGTGTTAAATTTATACCTGAAGAAGTAGAAGCCTCTCCTTCCTCCTCTTTTCTTTTCTTGCTCTTCTTCCCTTCTTGAAAATAGGAGTGTAAATTGTAGTGGGTTAGAGGAACACGGGGAGAATTTGCTATGTCATTGGATAATACCTTGACCCCTTAGCTAAGGAAAATCCCAAAAATTAATGATCCAAAGGCTATTGCTGCACAAAACTCGGTCAAGGCATTCCATAGGTGTTCAAGAATAATCCTAGAGATATGGATATCTCCAGGTTGCTCTATCGCATAGATCAATATCGCTCTTGACCGGGTCACCTCACTTAAGTGCCCAGATGGCATTATTATGCTGGAGATAAAGAAATTCCATGCATTGCACGAGTCATTTAGGAGGGCTCGTTTAATGTTGGCAAGGTTCCCTCTCTAATTAGCCTTATAGGAGGTGAGGGCACATGCTATGCTGATGGTTCAAATTCATCATTCAGAAGGGCTTGGTAGGTACATTCTTCTACCTCTCGTAGTTCGTAACATTGTTGGATCTGCTCGAGCCCAAAACTTATAGCCTTCCCTCGTACAAAATTTGTTTGCCCATTTGCATTAACTTCATTGGTGTAAACTTCTTATACGAGGGTTGGGAAGAATTGGTATGCAAGCAAACCAAGTTTTCTCACCCCGGAGTGCCACATCATTGTGGCTTACAGGATAAGGGAATTTGAACCCCCTCTCTAAGATGTTTCTTTTTGAAGTGATCTAGGCGAAATGTTGCTCTGCCTCAACTGAGGAGAATCTTTTGCTATTGAAAGAGCCTCCAAAAGTTGAGGCTAGCGCTCCTTTGCTCGCCACACTTTTCCTTTGGGATGCAATTAGTGTAGAATATGTGTAGAGTGTTCTTAAGAATTTAGGCAAAAATTTCGTCAAGAAAATTGTGTGTGACATCCCTCTCCGATCCCTTCTATTTATAGATTCCCATAATTTTCAGTTCTTTTTCCTTAAAGTTAATTCAAATGCACTTAAATGCTGGTCAATGGTCTTTAAAGCATGCAATAAGTGTGAGTAACAAAAAAAATTCTTGTGAAGGTAAAAAGAAGATTCTTGTCAACCAAAATTTCATATTTTTGATTCCAAAGCTCGTTGTAGCATCTTTGACTACATGGAAATTCCCACACAGTCAATACAGTGTATGGACCTGCATCACCCACTGTAGTGCGTGATACTGCTTCACATTCAAAGTCTAGGATACTAAGGCGCATTATAGCGTTAATTCCTTAGTAGCACGCTGCGGCTTCAGGCGCACTATAGAAATGAGATGTGCTGCAGCGCGCTGTAGCGCCTGCTAAAAAAGAATTCTCTCCGTTCTTTTCTTTCTTTTTTTTTTTTTTTCCTGCAGCGCATCTCATTGCTATAGTGCACCTGAAGCCGCAGCGTGCTACTAAGGAATTAACGCTATAATGCGCCTTAGTATCCTGGACTTTGAATGTGAAGTAGTATCACGCACTGCAGTGGGTGATGCAGGTCCATACACTGTATTGACTGTGTGGGAATTTCCATGTAGTCAAAGATGCTACAACGAGCTTTGGAATCAAAAATATGAAATTTTGGTTGACAAGAATCTTCTTTTTACCTTCACAAGAATTTTTTTTGTTACTCACACTTATTGCATGCTTTAAAGACCATTGACCAGCATTTAAGGGTTTAGCCTGCTAAAAAAGAATTCTCTCCCTTCTTTTCTTTCCTTTTTTTTTTGTTAACAAATTAGAACACTAAACTAAATTCACTAAAATAAAAACTCAAATTGCATTGGGTTGCCTCCCACAAGCGCTTGGTTTAATGTCGTCGGCCTGACAGAATTGAACATTTTTCAAGTTCCATTACTTAAAGAAATTTCTTTCAAGATTTTTGGTGGACCTGGGTGAGCACAAACATGGTTCTCAACTGTTTGCTCGAACTCAGGCCTTCTGAATTAATTTCTAGAGGGTTAAGGGCAGCTGTCACTTTTTTTTTCTTTTTCCCCATCTTGTTTTCTTCTTAAGACATTTTTCTTCCTTATGACTATCGCCTCCAGCTGAGGTGCAGTCAGTTTCTTCAGAATAATCCTTAATTAAATGGCTCGCTTCAAGTTTTGGTTAAACTTCATGAGTTAGCCAGATTTTTCCTTTCCCCTTTTGTTTGGATAACCCTATGCTTGAAACTGGTTGTCTTAAGGTCTATCTCTTCAATCTCACCATTAACCCTAACAATCATCACTCCCCATTCTACATCAAATATGGCTCTCGTACTAGCCAAGAATGGTCTCCCAAAATGGATAGTAAAATTTTCATTCCACCTGTCCTATTCACAAAAAATAAAGTCTGTGGGGATAGTAAAACTTCCCAGCCCCGTTAAGATATTCTTAACTATTCCTATAGGAGTCATCGAGTACAAGTTGGCAAATTCCAAAATGATTGGAGTATCTTCCATCCCCCTTAACTCTAGTTGGTCATAAATATGTAAAGGCATAATACTAACGGAGGCTCCAAGATCACATAAGGGATCTATAAGGACCTCTCCTCCAATGACATAAGGGAGTCTTGTTTTTATATGGCTCTAAGGTTTTTTTTTGAAAATTTGCTCTCTTACTTTCAATTTTCTTTTCCTTGTTGCATTAACCCATATTTTCCACAATAACCATTTCAGTTAAATCCTCGGAGTTTATCGCACTCACCGTTTCCCTATGATTTATTTCAGTCGAGCTAGGCAATATTTCCTACCGATGAGTAGATAGTTATTGGAAAAGTTGTCTTAACTGGACTTCTATATTCCCAAGGGATGCTTCAATCCCATAAATTGAGGTATCATGGCGATTTATCATTAGTCCAGTTCTTTTCATAAATTGAATTGTTTTTGCCTTAAAAGAATTGAAAGCTCCTTCAAGTCTAGGTTCTTGAGTTCTTAGTTGACTAGGCTGATAATGAACAATGGATATTTATTCTTCCGTGTCTTATTTTTATATGGCTATAAGGTTTTCTTTTTGAAAATTTGCTCTCTTACTTTCAGTTTTCTTTTCCTTGCTGCATTAACCCGTATTTCCTACAACAACCTTTTCAGCTAAATCCTCGGAGTTTATCACACTCACCGTTTCCCTATGATTTATTTTAGTCGAGCTAGGCAACATTTCCTGCTGATGAGTAGATAGCTATTGGAAAAGTTGTCTTAACTGGACTTCTATATTCCTAAGGGACGCTTCAATCCCTTAGATTGAGGTATCATGGCACTCTATCGTTAGTTCGGTTCTTTTCATAAATTGAATTGCTTCTGCCTTAAAATAATCAAAAGCTCCTTCAAGTCTAGGTTCTTGAGTTCTTAGTTGACTAGGCTGATAATTACTATTGAAATTTTATGTTTGCCTTTTCTATGATTGGTTTGCATTATTAAAGGTACCATACAAGTTCCCATTTCTCACATGAAGTGGTACTTTATCATCTATATCACTTAGCTCCTAGCTGACACTCTATGGCCTACTATGATACTATTTGTAATAGCCCAAACTCCTAAGCACCAAGGTATTGTCCACTTTAGCTTGAAAGGCCTCACAATTTTGCCCTCAGAAGATAACTTCTCTGTAGGTCATCCATCCTGAGACTGCTCCCACATGAGCACAGTTAACTTTGGAGTTCTTATAAACTCTACAGTTATCTGAAAAGATACCGTGATATTTAAGAGTTTCACTTATTACTACTTAAGTGGGTCATTATATAATATTCAAGGATTCACCAGTAGCTGCATCAATTAGTATTCTAGTGGGTGCATTCAATCCATTGTAGAATATTTTCACTTACTTCCACAGTATGAACCCATGATGTACCTTAAGCTTTCCTTGAAATGTTCACAACTATCGTATAAACTTTTCCCATTTTGCTGAGAGAAATTCAAGATCTTATTTCTCAATTTGGTAGTTTTTGCACGTGGGAAGTACTTGGCTAAGAATTTCATAGCCAAGTCATCCCATGTGCGAATAAAATCACCAAGCAGAGAGCTGAGCCAGTTTTTAGCTTTATCTCTCAAAGAAAAAGGGGAAATTCTGAATTTAATCGCATCTTCAAAAACCCCATTAAACCAAAAATTGTCAATGACAGACTGTAAATACACGTCTGCGCTTGCACGCAAGTGTACGTGGTCTGAAGTAATAAGTGGAAAGTGTGACTTTCCGGGAATTTATCGAACCACGGAGAATTGGTTGATTTGGCACTAAAGTGTATCTATTCTCACTAATGTTTAAGCTATAGTATGTATTGGTTGGTTGGTCTAAATTAGCATGACTATTTACTAAGTAAATAATAAGATTTAAAGGAAGAGGAGAGTTGGGCCCATCCCACATGCAATGATAAATACTTGTGTAGATTTGTTTCTCAAGCTTTATCATTTAGTTTAATTGAAATCAAGTGCACATTATTATCCTTTAGTCTAGCTCAAAGGCTTACAAGTTCAAATCTCGTGCACAAAATGAACTCACATTCGGTTCTACTTTAGCACAAAGATTCTTGTAAGATTCTTGAGAATTAAAGTTAATTCATTTTCTCCTTATTTAAAAAAGAGTTTAAATTTTCTTAAATCTCAAGATCTCACAAGCATTAATTTTCCACTACGAGCATCACTTCGCATCTCACATAGTTGAGATGAGAGAATCACATGTTGGGCTCAATGACTATGTCACTTAGTTCATGAGCACTCAACACTTCATTTCTCAATCTCAATTATGTGGAGCTAAGGAGCTCAATTAGTGGGTCTTAGCATCACTTGTATCAACTCTTTGGTTGAGCTTAGATTGAGGTGCATTGAGCTCAAGATCCTTCTCACATGGTTCTAAGCTTTCATGTACTCAAAATCTAGCATCCAACCTAAGGTGAGCTAATAAGCATAAGACAATTAGATCTTGGATTCTTTAGTTCTTTTCTTATAAACACATCAAGACTAATTAGATAGAAATTTCTTACTAAGGCATTTAAATCACAAATACATCATGCTTGAGGGAAAACATTCATACATCAATATTACATCATGCAAGATGGGACTTCATCCCAACCCTCCCCAAGGGGAGTTTAGCTACTCATTACACAATAAAATAAGGAAGACACAAACATAGCAAAAGACCCTTTCATGGTCACCAAAAAAAAATACAAGATTGAGTTTAGAAGATACTAGGAATGCTCCGTAGAAGTTCTCCGGAATTCTTCTTCTCCTTCTAATTACCTTCTCCTTAGATTGCTAGTGCTACCTTCTTCCTCTTCTCCTTTTGCAAAAGCTTATCTTACCACCCTTGGGGAGTTCTCTCCTCTTTTGGCTCGCCTTCTTACTTAGGGAATTTTTGCTAAAATTGTGAACCCTCCTCTAGTCAAGAGGAGGGGTATTTATAAGAAGGGGGGGCTGCATGCTCCTCTTCTCCATAAGCAACCAGAATCTCCATTAAAAATGTTGAATTCATTATTGCACTAATTTTTAATTTAGGGTGAGGTGACAATAATCTCATTTTTTTAGCCACAACATCAGCTCAAGACTTACAAAAATGGCTGCTGCAGGGTATGGTGGCTGGAGACAACATTCAGGATAGAGGTCATGTCTCCAGCCGCATTAAATGCATTGCCTGGGAAACAATTCGGCGGGACGCTGCAGCGCGCTGTAGCGCCCTGTAGCGTGCTTTAGCACACTTTGGTCCCAAACAATTTTAGCCAAGTCCTTCGCGGTAGACCGTTGCGGCGCGCGACCGCGCGCTGTAGCGGGGAATTACGCGAAATACACTGTTCAATTAGTTCATCTTCCCGATTGTATATAGAAATATTTCCATGGTAGACCGCTGCGGCGCACGACCGCGCGCCGTAGCGGGGAATTCCGTGAAAACACTGTTCAATTAGTTGGGGCGGCCAGATTTATATAGCCAAGTCTTCCGCGATAACCCACTGCCGCGCGCGACCGCTCGCGGTAGCGGTTAATTTCGCGAAAAACACTATTCAATTAGTTGAGCCCCCATTTAATAATTAGACATATTTCCGCGGTAAACCGCTGCAGCGCGCGACCGCGCGCTGGAGCGGTGAATTCTGCGAAAAGCACTATTCAATTAGTTGGGAGCCTATTTAATAAAGTTTTAAATGTTTTTGCGATAAACCGCGACAGCGCACGACCGCGCGCTGTAGCGGTAAATTCCGCAAGAAACACTATTCAATTAGTTGAGCCCCCATTAATATAGTTTAAATATTTCCATTGCAGCCCGCTGCGTCACGCGACCGCACACTGTAGCGAAATTCTTTGTTAGATTTTTAGAAAAATTGCAGAAATGCTTAGAGCTCCTTTGGATTCCATTTCCTGAAAAAGATATAGAAATTTGATTTAGGAACAGCAAAAAATAACTTAAATAAATGAAATTTTCCCTTTATTTTAGATGTAATTTATGGATTCATCAGTCACATATCTCTAGAAAGTTTGAGATATGCGAATTAGGGTCCTCTATAGCCAATTCACTAAATTCTCAGCTTATTCTGCCATTTAGAGCCGCGACTGGATCGATCGATTCCAGTCAAATCGATCGACCTGGTCAAACCCACCTATCGATACCAGACTACAATCATTGCCCGGAGGTTTTGATGCCAACCAGACGGCTAATTGAGCACGAGAACGTCGTATCGAACAAGCTGGAGGTTCCTCTGGCAGTACACTCAGATGGCAAATTCGCTGTCTGTTCTACTAGCAGACCTCACCCGCAGACTCGGAGGTCCACGGAGGAGCTAAGGTGAAGTCCTACGCAGCATCTAGGGCTTAAGAAAGGAAGAACTGAGCTGGATCTAGCTCGACAGAAAGAGGGCAAGGGCTGTACCTTAGTTCAAAGAAGCTTAGAGACAGAAGACAATGCAGATAGGCTGGATCGTACCAAAGGGTTGCAGGAGCTCGGCAAGGGGGTCTGAATGCCAGACCATGCCCTCTATCAGCAGACGCGGCAGGACTAGTTGTCATGTTCACCGAGAGCTTCAATTGCTTCAGCCGGGAGATGAGGGGATCACAGTGAGCAAAGGAGCTCACTATGAGTCTTGGGAGGTATTTATAGGCTAGAGGAGACCTAGGGAGTGGATGCCAGAGCTCTGGTTTGGAGCTTGGCTCGGCCCGGGGGTTCACTCGCCATTGCCCATTAGGGAACGGCTCAGCCATCCCTACCCATCCCTGTGGCTCGGCCATAACGGGAAGGACCCTAACAGTCTAGTTGACCTGGCAGGAAGGTTACAGGCAAGACCGACGTGGCGGGGTACGGGAAAATTTCCTGCTGATGGGCAGGATCATCGTAAGAACGACGATCCACAGTGGTAGGGGTCACCCTTGCAATCTGATGCTGAGGCCATTGGGAATTGTTGGCCTGATGCGGTCTCTAATTAATCGAACGTGGATTAAATCCCGAGCATCGAATCTATGATGTCGATCGGGCGGGTAGGATTCGATCGAGGTGCGTGAGATGTGAGTCGTTGGATTAAGAGCGCTGAGATGTGTGCTCGGTCATCCATTCGACGGGTATGGTGCCCCGCTGTCGGGACCCCGCAGCGGATCTGCCGCTGTCCCGACAGCAAATCTCGGCTATTTAAAAATAAATAATTTAGTTAATTTAAATAATTTAAAATCAAATTAAATAATATATAATTATTCTTAAGTATTCTAATTCCAATTTAGGACCAAATGAGCTCTAAAAATTTCCAAAATTTCACTTATAGCTAATTAGGGTATGAGAAATTCAAAAATAAAATTAGATTTTGATTTGGAGGTCAAATTAATTTAGGTATTTTTTAGGGCTTAAAATAGCCAAAAATACCAGAGTTTCTATTTTAGCTCCAAATGACTCCAAACTTCTAGGGTTATGTTTAAATGACCCATTGAGTCCAATGGAATCAAAATTAAGGCTTGGTTTAGCTTAAATAATCTAAGTTTAACTGAGATAACAACTAGGGTTGTTACAGACTCCCCCACTTAAGAACGATGTTCTCCCTGACATCACCTAAGTGAAGAAAGATTCTATTGATATAATACAAGTTTAAATACAATTGATAGAAAAGAGAAGAACAGTACCTGAGTTTACAAAGAGCTGGGAATATTTGTTGTGCATATCCACCTCTTTCTCCCAAGTAGATTCTTCTAACGATCGATTCTTCTACTGAATTTTAACTATAGGAATTGAATGATTCCTTAGCTGTTTCTATTCATGAGCTAAGATTCTGATAGGTTCTTCAGCATACGAAAGATCGGGTTGAATCTCTACTGCTGGAAGTTGAACGAGGTGAGAAGGGTCCCAAAGACATCTTCTCAATGATGATACATGAAATACATTGTGAATAGCTGCAAAGCCATCAGGAAGGCTTAACCAGTAGGCAGATGATCCTACTTTGGCCAAAACTTTGAAAGGTCCAACATAGTGGGGACTAAGTTTCCCAGCTACGCCAAATCTGAAGACACCTTTCATTGGACTGACTTTTAGATTAGCAGAATCTCCCACATTAAATTCTAGGAGACAGTGATGAGAATCATGATACTTGCTTTGATGGTCTTGACCTAAACGAATTCTCTATTGAATTAATTTGATTTTGCTACTGGTTTATTCAACTAATTCTGAACCAAAGAGCTGAACGCTTCCTGTTTCTGACCAAGCTAGCAGAGTACTGCATTTTCTACCATACAGCGCTTCATAAGGGGCCATCTTAATACTGGCTTGAAAACTGTTATTGTAGGCAAACTCCACTAACAGGATGTGATCTTCCTAGGAACCAGCAAAATCAAGATTACATAGCCTAAGCAAATCTTCCAACACTTGGTTCACTCTTTCCGTTTGACCATCTGTTTGAGGATGAAAAGCTGTACTCATGGCTAGAGTCGTACCCAGATCTTGATGCACATCTTGCCAAAACTTAGAAGTAAACCTGCTATCTCTATCCGATACAATTGACTTAGGAATCCCATGCAATCTGACAATTTCCTTGATGTAGAGTTTCGCTAATTTCTCTACAGAATCAGTTTGACGAATAGGAAGAAAATGTGCTGATTTGGTTAAGCGATCTACTATCACCGAGATCGCATCGACACCTGATTTTGCATGAGGCAATCCCATGACAAAATCTATAGATATATCGAACCATTTCCATTCAAGGATATCTAATGGATGCAGAAGACCACCAGGTCTTTGGTGTTCGGTCTTTACTAAATTATAAACATGACACTTGGCCACAAAGTCAGCTACATCTTTCTTCATACCTGGCCACAAAAATGATTGCTTCATATCTTGGTACATCTTAGTACTTCCTGGGTGAACGTGATACCTAGAATTATGGCCTTTGACTGAAACTTCTTGATGCATGGACTTAGGAATCCACAATCGATTACCTTGATAAACTACACCAGTCCGCAACTGCAAATCCTGACGAAGACCACCTTCAATATCTACTTTAAATTTTAGATACTCATCGTCTTTGGTTCGCGAGATATAGACATCTCGGTGGAAAGTGGGTTCCACATTAATATTTGCTAATAACGAACTCAACATATTGCCACTTACCAGAGAAATCTCGAGCTTACGAAATTCAAGTTCTAAGAAACTGGAGGCAATCATAGAGGTTAAAGTAGCACGACGACTAAGAGCATCGGCCACTATATTAGCTTTTCCTGGATGATATTGGATATTGAGATCATAATCACTGATGAGTTCCAACCATCTTCTCTCACGATAATTCAACTCTCTTTGGGTGAAGATATACTTCAAACTTTGATGATCAGTGAAAATTGAACATTGCACTTCGTACAGATAGTGACGCCATATTTTCAAGGCAAATATTACGGCTGCAAGTTCAAGATCATGAACTGGTTAATTTCACTCGTGGGGTTTTAATTGACGAGAGGCATAGGCAATTACCTTACCCTCTTGCATTAAAACACAACCTAGACTGGTTCCAGAAGCATCGGTATATACCTGATAGTTCAAACCTTCTTTAGGTAGAACTAGAACTGGAGCGGTAGAAAGAGCATCCTTTAGAGTTTGAAATGCTTCCTCGCACTCTGGACTCCAAATGAACGGGACGGCCTTTTGACTCAGTTTAGTCAATGGCGAAGAAATCTGGGAAAAGCCCTTAACAAACTTCCTGTAGTATCCTGCTAATCCCAGGAAACTTCTAATGTCGGTGACAGACTTAGGTTGAGCCCAGTCCTGAATAGCTCTTACTTTACTCTGATATACTCATATACTCGAACACCCTGGGCATGAACTACGTGCCCTAAAAATGCAATGGAGTTAAGCCAGTACTCGCATTTGGAGAACTTGGCATAAAGCTGATGCTCACGCAAAGTTTCCAACACTAACCTCAGATGTTCTTCATGATCTCTCAGAGTTTTTGAATAAATGAGGATATCGTCAATAAAGACGATTACAAACTTGTCCAGATATGGTTTTAGCACTCGCTGCATCAAATCCATAAAGATCGATGGTGCATTGGTGAGTCCGAATGACATTACCAAAAACTCAAAGTGGCCAGAACGGGTATGAAAAGCAGTCTTCCCTACATCATCTTCTTTTACTCGCAGCTGATGGTATCCAGACCTTAAATCAATCTTGGAAAATATAACAGCTCCAGATAACTGGTCGAACAAGTCATCAATTCTAGGCAATGGGTATTTGTTCTTTATGGTGACCTTATTCAACTCACGATAGTATATACACATATGCATAGATCCATCCTTCTTTTTCACAAATAAAACTGGCGCTCCCCAAGGAGACATACTTGGCCTAATAAATCCTTTATTCAAGAGTTCTTGTAACTGCTCGTTGAGTTCTTGAAGCTCCTTAGGTGCCGTTCTATAAGGTGCTTTGGATATCTGTTGGGTACCAGGGATCAATTCAATAGAGAATTCTACTTCTCTGAAAGGAGGTACACCAGGCAAATCTTCTAGAAATACATCAGCGAATTCTTTGACTACCTTACAATCAGCAAGAGAGATATTTTCTTTTGTTTCGCCCATCATGGTGACTAAGTAGGTAGTACAACCCTTGAAAATCAATTGTTCGGCTCTAATGGCATTTATTAAGGATAACTGTGTGCTGGTTTTTCCTATAAACGTTTCAGGCTTGCCCTGAGAATGGAGAGTGACTCTCTTTTTATGGTAGTTTATCACCGCATTATTGTCACTGAGCCAATTCATCCCGAGGATGATATCAAAGTTAGCTATTGGCAGGATGATTAGTTTGGCCTGAAATTCCTGATCATTTATTGGGACTTTAATAGTGCAAAATTTATGGGCACTTAGTTGGATTCCCAATGGAAGTCCAACACTCAACTTTTGTGCTAGGTTGCATGCATGAAGTTTAAGGTTATTAGCAAATTATTCAGAGATAAACGAGTGACTGGCACCAGTATCGAACAATACATTACAAGGTTGGTTATTGAAATAAAGTGTGCCTAAATACACAGTTTCACATTAACAGCTTGAAAAGACTTAAAATACAGAAATGCAATAGGAGAGAGGTTTAGGAGTGTGTACCTGAAACAACATTGTTATCTTCGACGGCTTCAATAGGAGTTAAGGCGTATACTCGAGCAGGTCCAGCAGGATGGTTGTTAGACTGCCGTTGTTGATAGTTTTGAGAATTGGTGACTGGTGGTTGCGTGTGAGCAACTTTAGAAGCAGGGGCTGGCATTATAGCCAGATTTGGTTCCCTCCGGTTCAGTGGAGTTGCTCGGAACACTTGCTTTTAATGTAAGGCTTCATTTGAACTCCGTCTACTGTTTTTGTGTGGTCACATTGATAGAACCGGTGGCCTGTACGCCCACAATTAAAACACCTCTAGCCAAAATGGTAACACTTGCCATAAGGATGTGGCTTAATACAATTTTAAGCTTGTTTAGCAGTTGGTGCTGCTTCCAACTGATATACTTTCGCGGGGTTGGATCCGTGTCTCTTGAAGTTTCCTCGCGGGTTCAAAGTTGTTTGCGCTTTTCGCTTAAGATCCTCTTCAGATTGGTGATGCTCAATCACCTTAGCCATTTCCACTAGTTTGAAAAAGTTAGTCAGATAGAGCGACACTATCTGGTTCTTTAGTGAACTTCAGAGTCCACAAAGAAAGCGGTGGCACTTTGCTGACTCAAAATGAGTGACTTCTAGCGTGAAACGAATCAATCTACAAAATTCTCTTTTGTATTCCGCCACTGAACGACTTCCTTGAGTCAACCTCATGATTGTATCTGCAATAATATTTTGCGCGGATGGGGGAATGAATTCAGTCTTGAAGGCCTCGATGAACTCATCCCAGGGGATGTCTTCTAACTCGTAGTCAGCAAACTTGGTGTTTCGGATCTCTTCCCACCAATATTCTGCTTCTGCATGAAATAGACGGGTGGCGAGACGAACAGCTTCCGAGTTCGGGACCTTAAGACTAACAAGATCCCTTTCCACAGCATTCAGCCAGTCGGCTGTATCCATTGGGGACAGGTTCTCACCAAAGGTTGGAGATCTTAACCTCAGAATATTGTGAAGGAGATTATCCGCTGAATGATATGAAGAAGAAGCAACTTGTGGGGCATGAACTGTAGGAGCAGCGACAGTGACTGGAGTTGTGTGATCATTCAATAATTTCTGCATAATGAGCGCCTGTTGAGCTTGGTTTTCTAGCAGAGTCGCCACCATAGCTCGCAGATGAGCCACCTCATTGTTAGAACTACTAGAGGCAACAGTGTTCTTAATAGGAGTAATAGCGGGCGGTGATCCGGAATCCATTCTAGTTTAAGTTTAAAGAAGAAGACAAACTCATAATTTACTCTAAGGAAGAGAAATCAAAATCTTTCATTAATTATAGAAATAAGGGATTACAATGCCAAAATAGTAAATCAATGGAGTTGCTTGAAAATACAATAACATTTATCCTAACTATCATTCAAACATTATCAATGTACTCTGCCCTAAAGGCTACACAAAAGTCCTCAAAAGTAACTTCCCGATGCTTCCTGTTACGTTTCTTCTCGAGCCTTGCCATGGTCTCATACCACCAAACTCCGGCGTAGTCCACCATCAGGTCTGTCACAATATATACATAAAGTGACTCAGGACACTCTATGTGTATCAGAATGGACTCCACCCGGCTCAACCATTCTTGTGCGTATATGGGAAAGTTGAGCCCTCGATATACAACTTGTTATAGAAGCTTCTCCAGGACCAAAATTCATTTTGCTGAAACTCCTTCAATCTGCCAGTTGCTTTCCTGCCTCCATTTGAAGCTACAACCCCAAACTCTCTTGAAGGCACGCTGATAATAGTATATATCGGACTCTTCAGAATCCATTTGACTATAAGGACAGAATTTTATTATATTTGTGTTAGACTCCAGATGACTAAATTATTAGGATGGGAGAATTCTCCTCCTACATTTTGCATAGAGTTATTGATACTACTATGTTATGGATGTCACTTATATTGATGTTTGTATTTCAGAAGAACAGTTGCCATTAGGTAGAAAGGAATACAAATTCCAATCTGACACCTTATGGTATTCTCTGATACCAACTCTGGGGCCCCCGTATTGATAACAAGGAAGTGCGGTGCTCCAACTGTGGCAAATCCCCAGCTTAAGTAAAGTTAGGTAAACACAACCTGCCTTAAGCCAAGGACTTGTCACCAAGTGCTATAACATCATCAATATACAAATATCAAAGTGGCGGAAGCAATGAATAATAGAGTAACATCCACAAGCATACATAGTAGGAAAAGAGAATGCAATATAGTAACTCATCACAATGCAGAAATGAAATATATCCAGATTTAATGATTACAAACTGAAGTATAAAGAGAATGAAAATGTCTCTCAATCTCACTGAAATAAGAATGTAATATCTAACTAAATAGCAGCAGCACGATCCTCCTCCTGAACCTGCTCCTCTTCTGTGACGCTGCCCACGAACACGTCTGAATCTGACATTTGTCGGTATTACAAATGCCAGGGCCCCAGCCAACAAAACAAAAAGGTTACAGTTAGAAAATTGTCTAAGTATATTTTAGGCTATTTTTGATGAACTAAATATTTAAAGATATCATATTTTAATTTAACTACACATGCAAGCAGTAAAGGGTGCAATAAGCTATGAAAAAAATGGGTAACTATAAACTATCCATTTATAGCCAACATATAATGCAAAATAAACAAGGTGAGGCTAAAAGCTAAAAGAAACAACAACTACAATACAATTCTGAACCTAACATGCTTATGATCATGTTAACATATGCTGAGTATATAAAAGAACATAAGTACTAAAAATGTGCAATTTTAGCATCCTAAACATGCTAAAATATATATAAGTAAGCCATATGAGTATACATACAATATGCTAGTTAATAACGGGAAAAGAAAAGAAAAGCCTCTGAGACATGTGGCAAAGCGAGCAAATACTGAAAATAAAACCACTGAAGCATGTGGCAAAGCAAAATAGCAAACAATACTGAACAATCAAGCCAAAGTAGTAATAAGCTTAAGACATAGTACTGCCATATCAGCCAATAGGCCATACAGGGCCTCCAATATCTATCAATCAATCCCCAACCTAGCCATCCAAATATGCTAGGTCTGAGTCCAGTCTATACAATACTACTACTGAAGAGGAAGACTAAGCTAGGATATATTCTACCAACTGTAATTAAGGCAAAACTGAATGATATGCAATTCAAATACTAACTTTGGATGTATCACCCATATCCTAAGTTTTTCTATTATGCTCAAGGAATAAGGCTCAATATCCAAGGTATGCAAAGCAATGTAGTCAAAGTAAGCAAGAGACTCAATCTGGACTTATGTGATATCTTGTATTATCTAATTTCCAAATCTAACTACTCTGAGAGAGCACAAGTATAGGATCTCCAATATCCAGCTATCGAGTAGAATCTCAGATTTACGTCCTTAAAGTTAATATTAGAACTTAACAAGTTCTAATCCAAAATCATTTGACGACTATATAGTTTAAGTAAGTGAATCATTAACCTAATTTATTAATATTTTACTCTCTTACCCAAATCTTGATTAAGTAAATCAAGATTTAAGGATTTAGAACTTAAACCCTATGTTAAGTTCAAATCCTAAATCCAAGATAATAGTCTAACTAGGATCTAGGGTTCACACTTATTACCCAAATTAAAGGGTAAATAATCCTATAAGCTGAAAGATTCAGGAACTAAGAACTTAGTGAAAGGCTATTCTACTAATTATAAGATAAAATAATTGATTAAAAACTTGAGAATCTAAGATCTACATTCAATCTTTAAGATAATTTCATTATCTTTTTGATTGAATCATCCTATACCCACATGGAAGGTTTCAAAAGATTAAATAATCAATCATTAAAGAATTTAAATTGGAGATGGTTCAATTTCAAATTGAAGGTTCAAGTCTAAGATCTTAAGATCTAAAGATCTGAGGTTTGATCACTTTAGACTTCTAATTAGAGTTTTAACTTAAGAGTTTCCAGTTGTGTTTCTTTTAGAATTTAAGTTCATAGTTAAACTAAATGGAGCTTATTAAGGTTGAAATTGTTAATTTTAAGTATTAGATTAAACATCAAACTCATATTGATCCTTTTAGGTTACTTAAAATTTAAGGATCTGATGTTTGATCACTTAGACTTTAAGCTAGATTTTAACTTAGAATTTTTCATTATTATTCCTTTTAGAATTTTAAGTTCATAAGTTAACTAAATTGAACTTATCAAAGTTGTTTTGATAATTGAAATGATGAAATTTAAGGGCTAAGCTTAAGTGACTTCTTTAGGGTCACTTAAGATCTTAGTGTCTTAATTAGGGCTAAATTAAAGATTTCTTAAATCAATGATCCCATTAACATTATTATTAATCTAAGATTTCAGGGAACATTTCTAATCTAACTTAGGGTTAATTTACTGAAATTTCAAAGTTTAAGGAGCATTTAAACATACTTTGGTCAAAATGACCAAATTGCCCCTCTTAAGACTAAAATTGGATTTTTATGGTTTAACTATCCAAATTAGATCTAATATGTTTTAATGTATTTCACATTGATTAATGAAGTAGAAGTTTCACTCCTCTCAGATTTTGACCACTTAATTAGGCTAATTATCACTAATTACTTAATTAGGCCAATTAGGGTGATTAGTAAATTTATGCATCCTTAGGGCAATCCAACCTGACCCTTAGGTTCTAATAGATCTAATATAGTATTAAGGGCTTACTTCCCCAATTTCAGAGACTCAATTAAGGTCTAAACCACTAATCCTCATTTAGCGTGATTAAGGCATAATTAAGGAAATTAAAGGTCCAAAATTAGGTTTAAGGGTCCCTGATTATTATCTATGGTCACATAAGTGATCAGAGCCCTAAATTTCTAAGTTTGGATAATTATTGAATTTAATATGATTTAATTTAAAATAGAAAAGGTTTAAGCAATTATTTTAAATCAAATCATTAGATCTGTGATTTTATTTTATATTTAGATTCCTTGCATTTTTCTGATTCAAATAGTATATTGGATCATACTATTTGGATCAGTATAACCAAAGTTATTTCAATTATTTAATCTGCATTTCTATTTAAATTAAAAGCATAGGTTTCTATTTATTATTTAATTTCCTTAAGGATTTTAAATACAGAAATTCTTTATTTATCTGTCCTCCCAAATCAAAACATGCAGGTCGGGGTCGGCCCGACCCAAACTACACCATTTTCTTCCTCTCGCATGCGCCCGCAGCTCGAACCCTAGGGCCAGCTTCCAGTGCCCAATTCTTTGCACTCCGGTCACGCCAAGCCCCAATCCCAACGGCTACTGCATCCCTGTTTCCAGATGCGTCAATTAAACTAAGAAGCCCCTGCGGGAGGCGCTGGATCGCCGGGGGACTACTCGGCTGAGGCGTCTCTGAAGGCGCACCTGTGAGGAGTGAATTCTGTTTACAGAGGCCACGGATTGGAGCCGTCTCAATCGCTACACGTTCAGGGACTTGAGAGGAAGCGGTTGGGTGAAACGGGAGGTTCTGAGGTGGTCTGGATCACTGGGGGGCTACTCGGCGTATTCTGCCATTTAGAGCCACGACTGGATTGATCGATTCCAATCGAATCGATTGACCTGGTTGAACCCACCTATCGATACCAGACTATAATCATTACCCGGAGGTTTTGATGATAACCAGACGGCTCATTGAGCACGAGAACATCGTATCGAACAAGCCGGAGGTTCCTCTGGCAGTACACTCAGATGACGAATTTGCTGTCTGTCCTACTGCCAGACCTCACCCGCAGACTCGGAGGTCCACAGAGGAGCTAAGGAGAGGTCCTACACAGCATTTAGGGCTTAAGCAAGGAAGAACCGAGCTGGATCTAGCTCGACAGAAAGAGGGGAAGGGTTGTACCTTGGTTCAAAGAAGCTCAGAGATAGAAGACAATGCAGATAGGCTGGATCGCACAAAGAAGAGCCGAGAGACTCTAAATGGAGCTGGGAGGAGTAGCCGGTATGGCCACTGCTAGTGCCCGATCAAATCTCTTAATTTGGGATTCTAATCACTTAAAGGCTAAAGTTTTTATCACAAAAGAAGATAAGCTAACTATCTTATTTCTAATAGAAATCTACTTAGTTATCATGGCATCTTCTTATTGCTTGACATAAGCAGAAAATTAACAAGGTACCTATCTAACTCTTATTAAAGGGACTTATTGAAACTCTAATGCTTCACAACAAAGAATGAGATTGCAAAAAGCTAAGGTAGAAATAAATGGAAACTTAAGAGATTAAAATTGCAAAAATACCTAACACAGCCTCATTGTATTCTTTGGTAATAGCAAGAGTGAGAGTATGTACCCTTGGCAATGCAGCAAGTGGATTGTTTGCCATCATTTCTGATTACTCATTGGAGTAGGAATTGTTCTTACCACAGGATGAGGTAAAATTACAAGAGTTGGAGCTTGAGATCTAATAGGATATATATTTTGGACTGATGGATGACAGTTAATCTTCACATTGTCCATAGTCCAACGAGCTCGATATTCTTAAAACCTATGACCTAGCCTACCACAGGTGTAACACCTCTTTCCTTGGTGGTAGAACTTACCATAAGGTAGAGGTCTTGAGCACTTGGGTGCTTGATTCACCTGTTGCTGTGGTGGCTAAGTCATTTGGTAAGCTTGAGGTGGCTGAGTTCTATTCTCCTGGGCTTCTTCAGAATCCTCTAAGGAAGATAAGGATCTCTTATTTAGTCTTTTTTGCACTTGATGGTGTTCTACCGAGTGTGCACCTTCCAACAACTTTGAGAAACTACTATGATGATGGGATACAAGATGATCCTTAATCAAGTCTTCAAATTCTTTAAGGAAATGACTGCACATTGCATCTTCCATCCATACCAAATCAGGAGAAAATCTGGATAGCTTCCTAAATTCCATTTCATAGGTTAGGACTGTCTTATCACCTTGAGTCAATTAGAACAACTCATCTTCTATAATTGACTGGGCATATGAAAGAATAAACTCTTCTCTGAAAACTAATTTGAATTCGTCTCAATAAATTTCTTCAACTACAAAACAAGATCTTAGCTCATTATCCCACCAATAATTGGCTTCCTCGACAAAAAAGTGAGTGGTTATGTGGATAACTTTGCTACAAGGGCACTTGATGGCTGACAGGTTTTTCTCAATTAACTTCTACAATTGCTTGCTTCAATGGTTGAAGCAGATCCATTGAAGGTCGGAGGATTGAGTTGGATGAAAAGAGAATCCATCTACAGCTAAACTTGATGCTGCTTGAGGATTGGCATGGATAATTTGGGGACTAGGTGGATAAATTGCTCTCTGAGTTGCTAGAGCCTACAATTCCACCTAGCTCTTCTCCATCTTCTTCAAGGTCTTGATCTTATCAGAAAATGAAGAAGAGTTGGAGTATATTGTCGTTTTGACAGAGGAGGCAGAAGTGTTGGGTTCAAGATTCATCTTACTAGAAATAATTGACAAAAGTTGAATGAGAAAAAATAATAGAATTGAATAGGATGATCAAACGTGATTGATCTAACTACAAGACACTACTAGATGGCATTTAAGCTATTATTTTATCACTAAAGTGAGTTTGTTATCCTAAGTTATTGATTCACATACTTTACCTTTCTGTGTTTGTCTATACTTCTAATTTTCCTTTCTTTAGACCTGCTCTGATACTAATTGTAATAACCCTATTTATTGGATCAGGATGCCAATCTAATATTAAATGTTATTATAGTACTTAATACTGGGCTAATGAGTCTTAACCCACTATTAAGTACTCTAAGGAGCTAAGGGTCTCTAAAGAGGAAAATTAGATGCATAATACAAGGTAATATAAACAATTCTAGCCATCCAAATAAAAAGTAAAAACACAGTATTGAACAGTAAAGTAAAACATCCAAAGTTAATTAAAGTTATATAAAAATTTAGGCGTAATGACATTCATCCTGAATACAAAAGTAAAATAAAAGAACATCGAAAAGTAAAGCTCTTCAATCAATAGATACTAGATCTACTATATTTGGCATTTAATATGGTAGGGTATAGCCAAAAAAAAATCTGGTGATTAGACTAAAAAAGTCTAAGTACATTTTAGGGCAACAAATCTATTTTAAATTAAGTGGATATCACATTAGCTATTTACAATTGTTTAAGCGGAGCACAATGCTGAAAAAAGGGAAAGTAAATTAAAGTAAGAGAAAATGACTATAAGCAACAACCAAAAAAGTAAAAGTAGTAAAAAGAAGAAAGCTGGTGACAACTTGCATCAAATATGTAAGTAAGGAAAAGTAAGTACATATATACTAACAAGTGTGCAATAAAAGTAGTAAGAAATATGTACAAATGAACATATGCTAAGTAACAATCATAAAGGACTCTAAAATTTAAGTTATTTATCTTGATCTAAGTGTTTTGTTATGTAAGATAAGTTACAAAAAAAATGAAGAGTCAAGCACATCTACTTAACCAAGTAAGTGGGGTTTTCCATAACACACACACACTTCCTATCTAGGATATGTGTGATCTCCTTATTACTCCATAGCCTGCTTTAGAATAATAGTTTGTCATATGAAACCCCTATGTAAATATTATAAGTTTAATTTATGCACAATGTCATTATGAATATATTCAAGAATTTAGTCTCAATGCTAGATTATCTTTCAGAGATTCCCGTTCATTCTTCGACTAGCGTCTCACTCTGAATTTGGAGCCATCATTCAAGGATGTTCAAAGCTAATTGTAATTCTTGTGAGATCCATTGTTATCTACTTCAATTATCTATCCAATGATTAGAGCTAATGAAGATCCTCAATTAGCTTAAACATTTATTAAACATCTTCATCAATTGATACAAAATAATATATAGTGTAATGAGATTTGAAAATAGTAATTTGATTAAGATCTTATTTATATGATAAAATAATTTATAGATATAATTACAAAATTGCAAACGCAAACTATCCTATTACTAACACTACACTTATCTAAAGCAACAACTTTCAATTCTACTATATAGAAACACTTTAGCTTAGATACTAAATGTTTCACTATTACACTACTTAAGTTACTAAATTCCCTTAACTTAGATTACTTGAAGGTTAAAGGTTCTCTAACTTCCAATCTAAATGTCTCACTACAAAGGTTGTAAGGAATCTATAATTTACACTACTCAAAAATATAATTTATTAATAATCTCTAAGAATTATATCTTACTATCATCTTAAAGGTTCTATGCTTAAGAAGGTTCAATCATCTAATTACTTATATTATTTTAATCTTTGATATGTTACTAGTAGGATAATTCTAATATAGTCTTAGACTTAATAGTCTTATAAAACTTCTAGTATAATATGGTGAAACAAAGTGAATGATACTACTTAAGTTACTTAATGTCTAATTCAAGCTTACATTTGATTCTTAAGCTAGGTAACAAGTTTCTCTTCTTAAATTCCAAGGTTCCCAAGTCTTAATATTTTTATCACTTCATCACTTAACACTTAAGGGTTCTAAGCCTCCTTACACCTAAGGAAACATCTAGCCTTAGTTCAATCACTAAGCATTCGAAAGGGTTCTAAATCTAATTGATATGGACACAAAGTCATAGTTCTTATATTGATGATTATTACCTAAGAGATTCTAAGTCTAGTTCTTACTTAGTTGATTAAAACCTTAAAGTTCTAATCCTCATTAACTAAGAAAACTTCTAGCCTTAGCTTAGTCATTTAGTTTTTCTAAATGATCTTAAGCATCCTACTTAGAAAAGAATGTCTAACTACCCTATACTAAGAAGGCTATAATTAACTACTTAGATCAAGCTCTAAGCATGATATAACTACTCATATGATCCTAAGTAGGTTACACTTAGGTACTTAGATTAATCTTTAAGTCTAAGTGGAAGGCACTAAACTTCCTAAGATATCTCCCTTCTAATTATCTTTTAAGTCCTTTTTTAGTTACAAGTACTACACTAACGATTACTAGCACCACTTCAGTAATTTACTAGATCTGAGTATAGCCTATAATTCACTATCCTACAAGTAAGGATTCACTTTAAGTTACCGACATATTATATAATGGGTAAATATTGATTTATGTTGAGCTTAGGAGTTTAACTTACAATTAGTCTACCTTATATTACCAAGTTATTAGGCTTAGATTGGTACTATTAATCACTAGCTAGAAGGTTGATTTGTAGGTTTACTAGCCTTAAGCTAATTGAGACATCTATGGTTTAGGGAGATCCTAACTCAATAGTTTCCCTAAATTACTAGTTACCAATCAGTGTATTTCAAGTGAGTGAAGTCCTCCTAAGTGTAATGACCCCAATATTGATTAGGAACTCAATCCAACATTGGAGCATTACAACATCATTTAATATTGAATTAGAAGAAAGCTACTAAATACTAAGTGTTGTGTGGCCAAGAATCTTTGTGAGGGTGTTAAGTTAAAATGGGAGAAAGTAGAAGAAGGAAAGTATATTAATTAAGAATGAATGAAAATAATTACAATTACAAGTAAGTAATAAGTAATTATAAATAAGAAATATGCAAGTAAGTGAAAGTAAGAGGAGAAGGAATTACATGCTAATAAAAATTTATATGTAAGATGGAGATATGCATATTCATCCATCCATTTATCCAAACCAAGCATTTTAAATATGGAAATAAAACCATAATAGAATAAGTAAGAATAAATGCAGAAATTAGATTATTACAAACTTGAAATTTAAAGAGCAATAAGAAAAGTTCACTCTCTCATAAGTAGCAAATGTAAGAGAATTTGCGGAAGCAGGTTTTATAAGTACTTTAAGCACTAGGTCCAACTCCACTTGTATTATACTGCTCATGATCTATTATATTTTGATATTTAAATATAATAGAGCAAGCCAAGAAAAGAAAAATAGTAGTTAGACTAAACAGTCTAAGCATATTTTAAGATTAGCTAAATATTTAAGTTTATTTAGATATCACAAGCTAATTTATAATTTAAAATAAGCATCGGAGCATTTGAAAGTATTCAAGTAGGGATAGAAAATAAACATAATAGTAAGGAAGAACAATTAAAAGTAAGATGAGTAAGAATACTCACATGAATAAATGTTTTAGCCTGCAACCAAAAAGAGTAATGGGAAAAACATCATAAGTAAGGCTAGAAGGTACTAAAGTGAATTTGAAAGTAAATGAAATAAAAACATGTATATAACTTGATCTCAAGTCAATCTTAGAGAAGACTTTATCTCCGGTGAGCTGATCGAACAAATCAACAATCCTAGGAAGAGGATATTTATTCTTCATGGCACTTTGTTAAGCTCGTGGTGGTTTATACACATCTGCATCGATCCATCCTTCTTCTTGACGAATAGGACGGGAGCTCCCCAACATGACATACTAGGGTGAACAAATCCTTTTTTTAACAACTCTTGCAACTGCTCTCTAAGCTCTTGCAATTCCTTTGGTGCCATTCTATATGAAGCCTTAGATTTAGGTTGAGTCCCAAGAATAAGTTCAATAGAAATCCCTACCTCACACAAAGGAGGTAGTTCTGGCAAGTCTTCAGGGAACACATCCAGGACCTCTCTAACGATAATAGTCTCTTCAGGATTTCTATCTTGCTTTTCCTTGCCGATCAAGGTTACTAAAATTGCACAGAAACCTTTACTAATGAGGCATTTGGCTTCAATTACATTTATTAAGGATGCTGTTAAGCCAAGATTCCTTATGAAAACTTCTAGTTTCTTCCCAACCTTAAGTGAAATTCTATTTCTAAAGTAGTCTATAACAGCATTAAACTTACATAACCAATCCATACCTAAAATTATGTTGAAGTTTTTAATTGACATAACAATAAGGCTGGATTGAAAGAATTGGTTGCTGATTGGGATGTTTACCAAAGAGAACTCATTAGCGCACATTTCAGCACCTGATGGCATCTGCACTCTCAAGGCATTGCCTAGGCTAAAACATTGGAGATTAAGAGAAGAAGCACAATTCTTGGACATAAGAGTGGCTAGCAGCCGTGTCGAAGAGTGCATCGCAAAATTGATTCTTAATAATTAGAGTTCCTATAGCAGGAAAAATAAACTCTAATTATAACTAATGAAAATTAAGGCATGAAGTACTGAAAATAAAATGTAGAAGAAATGAAAGATAGAAAGTAGAAAATTAAATTAGAACATACCAGTAACAACGTTGTTGTCAGCTTGGGCAATAGAAGAAGAAAGAGCATAGCCGCACGGTACTGTAGAAGGTTGAGGAACAAATTTTCCCTTAGTAGCCTACTAGATTGACCTTGCTTATGAGCAGATGGAGGTACACCTGTTGTCAGCTTGGGCAATAGAAGAAGAAAGAGCATAGCCGCACGGTACTGTAGAAGGTTGAGGAACAAATTTTCCCTTAGCAGCCTACTAGATTGACCTTGCTTATGAGCAGATGGAGGTACACCTTTTGGACATTGAGTACTTCCACTTGCAGAAGGAGGCATTAAAGCAAGTGCTAAAGATTGGGAATTAAGAGGAGCAGGGTTCTGTACAGAAGGTTGGCGACTGATCCGCATCTTGTCCACTGTCAAGTTTGCTCGATAGTCCCAATAACTATGATTGGTTCTGCCGCAGATGTAACATCGGCTGCTAGTGTGATAACACTTTCCATAAGGTTGCAGTCTGTTACATTTAGCACCTAGTCTCCATTACAGATTCTAATTCTGACTTGGGGTAAGCTGGAAGACCTTAGGACCTTGAGGATGATTCCTCTTAAATAGTTTGGATCTTGAAGATTAGGGATGAGAACTCTTATTTAGATCCATTGGTGCTTGATCGTGCTCGATCATACGCGCACCTTCCAGAAATTTGGAAAATCATCATGATATTGAGACATCAGATGACTCTTAATATAATCTTTCAATCCAAATAAGATTATACTACACTTAGTCAAATTAATGCGAACTAAGTCAGGAGTGAAACAAGACAGTTTTAAAATTCCATTTCATACTCATGGACAGAATAATTTCTTTGGGTAAGCTGCATGAAATCGTTCTCAATTATAGTTTGAGAAGATGGAGGAATGAATTCTTCATGAATAACTTGTTCAAACTCATCCCAAGGGATATATTCCACTTGGATGCTAGAGAAACGAGCCTTCAGCTCACTATCTGTGGCACCCTGCCCCTTAACCGCCAATAATCAAGGCTAAGGAGAGATGTGCCACTTTGGCAAATCCCTCACTTATCATTAGATTAAGGTGCAATCCTCAATCCACTAATAAGGGAAGGATGTGCCCTGAATAATGCAGCAGAATCATTCACTAAGTATATACATTCTTTAGAGTGCGGAAGTAAAGATAATAAAATATGCTACATCCAATCTGCCATAATATAAGTAAGAAGTAAATATGCAGCTCAGAATAAAATAGCACAGTAAAAGAACATACATGAATATGAATTATTATAAATATTAAATAAGTTTTAATAAAAATGATAAAGCTCTCATCCTCACAAAAATAAAAAAGAAGCTAAGCTAATGATCTTCAGCAGTAGCACACTCCTCTTGTATCTGATCTTCAGAAGGCTCGACTACCTCGAATAAGTTGGAATCTACCATTATTGGTTTCACAAAGATAGGGCCCCAGTCAAATAAAAGAAAATTCTGGCTAGACATAAGGTCTAAGTACATTTTAGACTGTCATATTTCATGAGTTTTATGATATCACCATTTTACTAGGACTATAAAATAAGCAAGGCATATGGGTGCAATAAGCATATAAGGGAAGAAATAAGCTATAAATAAAGACATTTATAACTAAGCAACATGTGAGGTAAAAAAATATACCTCAACACCAAAGTTGTAACAAGGTTAGGCATATAAGTATAAGTAAAGTAAGGAAAATGCTGAAGGAAAAAATTCATCCTAAATATGCTTATTATCATTTGACATATGCAGGTTAAAAATAAATAAATTAACTGTGATATGTATAGTAAGAAGTAACAGAAAGTATCATCCTATAAGTAAGTAAGCAGGTAAAGTAATGATGACTGAAGCAAAATATAAAAGTAAATGGTAAATAGTAAATAGTAAGCAATAAATAGGTATGTAATTACTGCCATATTAAAAGAGGGCTAATCTAGCATGCTGCAACAAGTTTATGTATATTCTTAGCATCATCTAAGGCGGAATAACAGAACATAAACTGAACTAAAGAGGTAGTAATCACAAATGCTGTAAATTTTAGTTACTTACTTTACTTCTGTGGACATATTCAGAAGTAGTTGAGGAGTCAACCATGTCTGTAAGACTTTTTGGGTTTCCAACTTAACACAGCATTCCCTAATTAGTAATGTTAAGTAATCCTTATTTCTTCTTACCCCTATCCAGTAGGGTAAAATGCGCACGATCAACAAGTAACTGAACACTATGCAAATGTTATCCTAATTATTCTAAGTTTTCATTTCATGCATCAATGTTCTTATACGATATGTTTAAGGTAAAGGCACAAAGTACAAGGAATGCGAAAGCACAAGTAAAGCAATAGTGAACAAAGGACTCTACTATACATGGTGACATCTGTTGTTATCTACTTAAACCATTCTAACTATTCAAAGTTACCCAAGTTCAGGATCTCCAATTTCTACTATCAAGTGTAACATAGATCCACAGCCTTATGAGTTAAATAATTATAACTAATTAGGTTCTAATTCAATTCAATCAATATCGCCTACAAGTTAAATAAGAAAGCAAGTTCTATTTGATGAATTTAGATGTTCTAAACTAAGATCTGATCAAGATCTACTAAAACTAGGAATTATACATTAAACACTATGAATTGGGTTTAATCATATAATCCAAAGAGTAAGTCTTAAGGACTAAGGTTTGAGTCTAAATGTGAACTAATAATCAAGGCAAATTCTATTAAGCACAATCAAAGCTTAATAGAATGATTCTCTTAATCTTTATCTAAAGTTAAAAAATAAAATAATCAAAATTAAAGTATGGAAATCTAAAAACTAATAAAACTAAGGGTTCATTCATTGAATAAATCATTTATTCAATGAGTGAAATCTTACCTAGAACTTTTATTCCTAATCTAAATGAAAATATCTTAAGGTGGAGTGTAGATCCTAATAAACCCTTAATAAAATAACTTGGGAAATTTTGATGATGATTATTACAATTTATTTTTATTTGCAAATCTAATTCACTTAAGGGAAGTTAAGGATGTAATTAGCTAAGCTAGGGGGGTATTAGTTTTTCTTAAGAAATTTCAAGCCTTTAATGGGGTTTCTATCAAATTACTTGCTTATGAGATTAAGGGTTATAAATTGAGTCCAAATTAGTTTTATTACTAATTATAATGATTTAAATGGTATTTTAGAGGTTAATGGCACTTAACCTAAATTTTAGCAAAATGACCATTTTGCTCCTACTTAAAGGTCTAAAATACTACTTTTTGATTAAGAGTTCTAAATTAGATTTTATTGATGCTAAACGATTCTTTATTGTCTAACATGAAGATAGACAGTATGTACATTAAATTTGGACAAGTATTAAATCATATGGGTCCAATTTAAGAATTTTAACTTATAAGGGCATTTTGGTAATTTTACTTAGTGAAATCTAAAAATTCAATTGGTTTATTAATGTTTACTATCCAAAGATTCTATAGAGTCTAAAAACTTTAAATTCTGATGTCTAATGATCAAGTTATGGTCATTTTATTATTAGGATACTTAATTTTTTCTATATTCAAAAATTACCTACAATTTTATACCATGCTTAATTTTACTAAAACTAGGTTCAAACTTGATATATGTTGGCCTTATTAGGGTCCTAGGGTCACTAGAATGTGAAAAATCACAAATTTGGGCAATTTTGGACAATTCTGGCATCAGTAAAATCAAATATACTTTAGTAACGAAACACACCATTTTTAGTGGACGATAAATCTCAAGACTATACAATCCCTTATTACTTTAAACCACATGCACTTGGATGTGAGTGTTGACATGTATTCCCGATTTGTTAAGTTTTTTGCGCTGTTGCTGGGGAACTGTGACTTGTTTCGTATTAAAGATAATTTGTTAGTAATTGGTGTTTTGGAATATTTTTTACTGCATATATTTTTCTTGTTTCTGCAATTATTTGTTATTACCTTTAGCTTTATTTCTTTTTAAATTAGATGCTTTTCATTTTTATCTATTGTGATTGCCTTTTTGCCTGGCTAAGTTTTAAATTTGCATGCAAAGAAAAGATTATTCAATCTTTCTTTTTGATCCTGAAGTTAAAACAACTTACTTAAGAGCTAGGAGAGAATTGTTTAGGTTAGGATAGTTCAATGCCAAATAAAAATGGAAAATCTAGGAGAACATCTGTTGGGGGGGGGGGGGGGGGAGGGTATTAGCAAATAACAGCGAAAGAGCTTTGAGGGATTATGCTTTACCAACTGTAAGGGGTATACCCCATGCTATAGTGAGACCGAATATAGAGGCAAATAATTTTGAGATTAAACCGACCACCATTCATATTGCCTGATCTAGACCACCTTAGAACCTCCCGTTTTTCCCAATCGCTTCCTCTCAGGTCCCTGAACATGTAGCGATTGTGACGGCTCCAATCCGTGGCCGCTGTGAGGAGAATTCACTCCTCACAGGTGCGCCTTCAGAAACGCCTCAGCCGAGTAGTCCCCCAGCAGGGACTTCTTGGTTTAATTGACGCGTCTGGAATCAGGGATGCAGTAGCCATCGAGATCGGGGCTTGGCGTGACCAGAGTGCGAAGAATTGGGTGCTGGAAGCTGGCCCTAGGGTTCGGGCTGCGGGTGCGTGCGAGAGGAAGAAAACGGTGTAGTTTGGGTCGGGCCGACCCCGACTCGCGTGTTTTGATTTGGGCCGACAGATAAATAAAGAATTTATGTATTTAAAATCCTTAAGGAAATTAAATAATAAATAGAAACGTATGGTTTTAATTTAAATAAAAATGCAAATTAAATAATTGAAATAAGTTTGGCTATACTGATCAAATGTTATGATCCAATATACCATTTGAATTAGAAAAATGCAAGGAATCTAAATATAAAATAAAATCACATATCTAATGGTTGGATTTAAAATAATTGCTTAAACCTTTTTTGTTTAAATTAAATCATATTAAATTCAATAATTATCCAAACCTGGAAATTTAGGGCTCTGATCACTTATGTGACCATAGAGAATAATTAGGGACCCTTAGACCTAATTTTGGACCTTTAATTTCCTTAATCATGCCTTAATCACCCTAAATGAGAATTAGTGGTTTACACCCTAATTGAGTCTCTGAAATTGGGGAAGTAAGCCCTTAATACTATATTAGATTTATTAGAACCTAAGGGTCAGGTTGGATTGCCCTAAGGATGCCTAAATTTACTAATCACCCTAATTGGCCTAATTAAGTAATTAGTGATAATTAGCCTAATTAAGTGGTCAAAATCTGAGAGGAGTGAAACTTCTACTTCATTAATCAATATGAAATACATTAAAACATATTAGATCTAATTTAGATAGCTAAACCCTAAAATCCCAATTTTAGTCTTAAGATGGACAATTTGGTCATTTTGACCCAAGCATATTTAAATGCTCCTTAAACTTGGAAATTTCAGTAAATTAACCTTAAGTTAGATTAGAAATGTTCCCTGAACTATTAGATTAATAATAATGTTAATGGGATCATTGATTTAAGAAATCTTTAATTTAGCCCTAATTAAGACACTTAAATCTTAAGTGACCCTAAAGAAGTCACTTAAGCTTAGCCCTTAAATTTCATCATTTCAATTATCAAAACCACTTTGATAAGTTCAATTTAGTTAACTTATGAGCTTAAAATTCTAAAAGAAATAATAATGGAAAATTCTAAGTTAAAATCTAGCTTAAAGTCTAAAGTGATCAAACATCAGATCCTTAGATTTTAAGTAACCTAAAAGGATCAATATGAGTTTGATGTTTAATCTAATACTTAAAATTGTCAATTTCAACCTTAATAAGCTCCATTTAGTTTAACTATGAACTTAAATTCTAAAAGAAACACAATTGGAAACTCTTAAGTTAAAACTCTAATTAGAAGTCTAAAGTGATCAAACCTGAGATCTTTAGATCTTAAGATCTTAGACTTGGACCTTCAATTTGAAATTGAACCATCTCCAATTGAAATTCTTTAATGATTGATTGTTTAATATTTTGAAACCTTCCATGTGGGTATAGGATGATTCAATCTAAAAGATAATGATATTATCTTAAAGACTGAATATAGATCTTAGATTCTCAAGTTCTTAATCGATTATTTTATCTTATAATCAGTAGAATAGCCTTTCACTAAGTTCTTAGTTCCTGAATCTTTCCGGTTATAGGATTCTTTACCCTTTAATTTGGGTAATAAGTGTGAACCCTAGATCCTAGTTAGAATATTACCTTGGATTTAGGATTTTAACTCAACATAGGGTTTAAGTTCTAAATCCTTAAATCTTGATTTACTTAATCAAGATTTGGGTAAGAGAGTAAAATATTAATAAATTAGGTCATTGATTTACTTACTTAAACTATATAGTCATCACATGATTTTAGATTAGAACTTGTTATGTTCTAATATTAACTTTAAGGACGTAAATCTGAGATTCTACTCGATAGCTGGATATTGGAGATCCTAAACTTGTGCTCTCTCAGAGTAGTTAGATTTGGAAATTAGATTACACCAGATATCACATAAGTCCAGATTGAGTCTCTTACTTACTTTGACTATATTGCTTTACATACCTTGGATATTGAGCCTTATTCCTTGAGCATAATAGGAAAACATAGGATATGGATAATACATCCTAAGTTAGTATTTAAATTGCATATCATTCAGTTTTGCCTTAATTGTAGTTGGTAGAATATGTCCTAGCTTAGTTTGCCTCTTCAGTAGTAGTATTATATAGACTAGACTCAGACCTAGCATATTTGGATGGTTAGGCTGGGATTGATTGATGGATACTGGAGGCCCTATATGGCCTATTGGCTGGTATGGTAGTACTATGTCTTAGGCATATTACTACTTTAGCTGGATTGTTCAGTATTGTTTGATGTTTTGCTTTGCCACATGCTTCAGTGGTTTTATTTTTAGTATTTGCTCGCTTTGCCACATGTCTCAGTGGCTTTACATTGTATAGATTGCTTTGATTTTTGCTACATGTCTCAGTGGCTTTTCTTTTCTTTTCCCGTTCTTGACTAGCATGTTGTATGTATACTCATATGGCTTAATTATATATATATTGGCATGTTTAGGATGCTAGAATTGCACATTTTCAGTACTTGTGTTCTTTTATATACTCAGCATATGTTAACATGATCATAAGCATGTTAGGTTTAGAATTATATTGTAGTTGCTGTTTCTTTTAGTTTTTAGCCTCACCTTATTTATTTTGCATTGTATGCTAGCTATAAATGGATGATTTATAGTTACCCGTTTCTTTCATTGCTTGTTGCACCTTTACTGCTTGCATGTGTAGTTAAATTAAAATATGATATCTTTAAATGTTCAGTTCATTAAAAATAGCATAAATTGTATTTAGACAATTATCTAACTGTACCCTTTTTGTTTTGTTGGCTGGGGCCCTGGCATTTGTGATACCGACAAATGTCAGACTCAGACGTGTTCATGGGCAGTGTCGCAGAAGAGGAGCAGGTTCAGGAGGAGGATCGTGCTGCTGCTATTTAGATAGATATTGCATTCTTATTTCAGTGAGATTGAGAGACATTTTCATTCTCTTTAAACTTCCATTTGTAATAATTAATTCTGGATGTATTTCATTTCTGTATTGTGATGAGTTACTATATTGCATTCTCTTTTCCTACTATGTATGCTTGTGGATGTTACTCTATTATTCATTACTTTCGCCACTTTGATATTTGTATATTGATGATGTTATAGCACTTGGTGACAAGTCCTTGGCTTAAGGCAGGTTGGGTTTACCTAACTTTACTTAAGTTGGAGATTTGTCACAGTTGGAGCACCGCACTTCCTTGTTGTCAGTATGGGGGCCCCACATGTTGTAACAACCCTAGGTTGTTACCTTGTTAATTCTCAATTTAATCAGGCATTAATTTTGATTCCATTGTATTTAAAATATCAAGTTAAGCTTATCTTGAAAATTTGAAATCAATTGGACTTCTCTAAGTTCAGTTAACATTTTGATCAGTATGCCCTAAATAAGACCTAAAAATATTAAATCTCTGAATTAAAATCTGATTACATTTTTGAATTCATCACCCCCAAATTAGCTAGGGGTAAAAGTTTGGTAAATTTTGGAGATCACTTGGACTATAATTCAATTTAATTTAAAATGCTCAAATTGTATTCTTGGGTTTCCAACAATTTAATTTTGCAAATCTACCCTCAACTAATTTACCAATTGGTATTTGTTGTGCGGACTGTGGGCGATCCACTGTGAAGCCCGAGTCGCACGACAGCGGAGTCTCGTTCCGTCCCGCCATTCCTTCTATGGATCCTATCGCTGGGATCTAAGATCCGTGGAGCTGTGGATCTGCCATTAAATTTGCCTGACTGATTCTATGGCCCGAATTGCTTCAACGATCCATCATTAGAATCCGAGCGATACGAGCCGTTCTGCCATCTGATCGATCGATCAGACGGCATCTGAAGGTCTCGCTACTAAGGACCTTCGTCTTCCTCTCGCTCTATCCCGACAGGAGATCTTCCCTGTACTGCCAGCTACCAGTCCTATCTCCCACTCTCATGTCCACCTCATCAGGTCGTTAGGAAGCCTCCCGAATTAGTTTGGAGACCCAATTGGGCCTCATGGCCCAGTCGAGCTTGAATTAGAAATTTGAGAGCTCGGCCATAGCCCGAACTCTCGGACCTCCTTAGCTCGAGCCAACCCTCTGGAAGCTTCCCTGGTCTTGGCTAAGGCTATAAATAGCCTCAATATTCCTCCCTCTGCCCCTTTGCTGCTCAATTAAAATCAATTGCATTTCTTCCTCACCTCGCCATTATCTTCTTCCCAAGCTTCTCCAAGCAGATCCAGGGCCTTGCAAATTGCTGATAGTAAGCTCTCCTAGTGTTCAAGATCTCTTGTGCATTCTAGAAGCTCAACTGCCAGTAGATCTCCATCTGCGAGCTCGCCCGTAGAACCAGGTACCCCCATTTGCAAGTTTAAAACCAATGAGGCTCAGGTTTTCCTCCTTTTGATTTGTAATGTTGTGTATTGTCGAACTGAACTCAAGGTGATCGCAATTGTGCCTTAAGCTAGCCTGAATCGATTGAATCAATAGATTGGGCTAAGTCCCAAAAGAGGGGCTAGGTTTGAGTAAGGATCCAGTGATCCAGCCCACCTCAGACCCTCATACTAGGGGGATTCAATCTATCTAACCTCCTTGAAGGTGTAGGGATGAAGCCCTAGGTCAGTCATGGCCTTTATGGAGGTAATTGTCTCCCCACAGTAGCTCCAACTTGGAAGCTCTCGGGTGAGTAAGGTCCGGGCGAACCAGACCTCCTCACAGGGGGCATCGAGTCTCAATCGGTGTGTCCTGGCTCGGGGATGGATTTGCAATTTACTCGAGACCAAGGCGTGCACTCTAGGCATAGAATTTTGTCGTTTAGGGTTTCCCTATTCATCCTCTATCGAGAGGGATCGAGGCGGGGATGACGGCACTTTGCGGGTCGGGTCAGCCCGTGACCTGCGCTGTGCGAAAGTGCCGGATTGCCGGGCCCCAGTCTACCCGCGCCTTTTGTTAATGGGCCAAGCTCGTTTTAATAAAATATGATTACTTTGATTTAATTTCCTTAAAGAAAACAATTCAATTAATCCCATCATAGAGAATTTAATTGAAAAAATGCAAATTAAATTAATGTGATAACTTTTGATCTATTGATTCAAACCCTATGATTTTATCTACCAAATTAATTAAAAAATCATAAGGAATCAGAACATAAGAAAATATTGCCCTTTTAATAGTTGGATTTTCTGGATTAACCTAATTATTATAGAACGTAATTAGAGTTGATTAGCATGTATACTTAGCCAAATTGCATGATTTAGGTGCCAATGTGTTCCTTATGTTTTGCAGAATGTATGTGCTAGGAGGATTAATTTTCTGAATTATGTATTCGTAATTATGCCTTAATCTTATAATTACATGATTAGTGAAAATTAGGATTTCAGATAATCTAAATTTAGTAAACTTAGTCTCTGATTATTCACATGATTATATGGACTATATCTGCCAAGTTGTATAAAATTCCAATGGTTAGATTTGTAATTGGGTGCTAATCCTTTTATTTTTGATTGCTTTCATTAGCACCAATTCTCTTCTGTTTCTTTGCATTTTTCTATTAATATGCCTTATAATAGTAAGGTGAATAAACTTAACTCATTTATCTTAACAAACTAGAATTAAGCAATTGAAATTCTTAATTAACCTTTATAAATCTTAAGATCTTGATCAAGTTATTTTTACTTGATCCCAATCTAAGATTACCACCAATAATACATTAATAATATACTGATTTAACATTTGACTTATAAAATAACAATTGGTCTTAGTTGGATAAGAATAAGGATTAAACTCTAACCTATTTGATTAAAATCTAAATCCTTAATCACATAATCAAATGACTTGATTATAAGATAATTCAATTGATATTATTCCAATAATGCATCTAATTTAATATTTATCTTAAATCATTGAATTAGAAATGCTAAGATTAATATTGAATATGTGTGATTGAACCATCTGAATCTAAGCTTTAGATCTTTAATTTTTTCCTATATATGACTATTAGCATAAGATGGGCAATAAAATTGTAATGATTTATGAAATGATCTTGTAACAACCCTAGTTATTATCCTAGCCAAATTTGGATTAATTAGGAAAATCCAAGCTTTGATTTTAATTCCATCAGACTCAATGGGCCATTTAAACCTAACCCTAGAAGTTTGGAATTAATCAGAGCTAAAATGGGAAATTTAGTATTTTGGACTATTTTTAAGCCCTGAAAAATACCTAAATTAAATTGATCTCCAAATTCAAATCTGATTTCATTTTTGAATTTCTCACCCCCAAATTAGCTACAGGTGAAATTTTGGGAATTTTTGGAGGTCATTTAGGCATATTTTGGATTTAATTTAAATTGGTTCAATTGCAAATTAGGGTTTTAAACAATTCCTAATTGCAAATTTACCCTTTTCCAACGGTTAACCAGTTCCCAAACCGCGGGCGCCATCCGGGCCATCCATTCTGCGGATTTAATCCAACGGCCCGCGCCTTCGATTGGATCCGTCTCATCTCGACCGTTCCGCGGTTCTGAGATCTCGATCCGACGGCTTCTAGGTCTCTGTCTTAAGTATCCCTGATCTCCCGTTCGATCCTCAGATCTAATCCGATGGTCGATCCAGCCTCCTCGTGCGGACGTTAGATGTCGGGAGATCAGAGCCGTTTTGCGTCAACTGGCGATCCATTAGATGACCCTAGCAACCCCCACGACTGTGGATCATCTTCCTCCCCAGCTCGCACCCGACAGCCAAATTTTCCCGTACAGCCACGTCCTCCAGCCAGTCTGCCACTCCCATGCCACGTCAGGAAGACCGTTGTGACCTTGCCCTAGCCTCCCTAGCACTCCCAGCCAAGCTTGAGGTCCGATCCACACCAATTCTAGCAATTGAGGGAGCACCCTCGGGCCGAGCCTAAGCCATAGCTCTAGACCTCGGCAGCCACCCTGGACCTCCATGAAGCCTATAAATACCCTTGGGACTTCATAGTGGGTCCCTTTGCTCACTGTGAATCCCCAATTGCCTAGCTGAAATCCTGCTGGAGCTTCCGTCACCTCGGTGATTTCCCAACGTCTCTGGAGCTTAGGACTACTGATAGAGGGCCCGTCTGGTGTTCAGACCCCCTGTGAACCTTCGTCTGTCATCCAGGAAGCTCGAAGGCACTTCAATTCCCTCGGCCAAGCCTGCGACCTTAGCTTTAGGTACAGCCTTCTCCCATGGATTCCTTTGATCCATTTCCTCATCTGTCTCTGCATTGAGCCTCTGGATGTCGCCTAATTAGCTGTAGCCACCTAGGGAACCAGTCGTGATTGTCGCCCGGGGCTAGGCTAGCTCAAATTGATCGTATCGATCGATTGAGCTAGCGGCTGAGCCATGGCTGAGTCCAAGTAAGGACCCAGCGATCGGCTGCGCCCCATGCTATAAAATTTTAGGGGTTCGACTCGCCTCACCTCCCTGAAGGTGTAGCTATCAAACCGGCCGATTAATGGCCTCTATGAGGAGAATTATCTCCTCACAGTAAGCCTGAAATGCCCCTATCGAAGGCGTCTCGGGTGAGCAGCATCCCATCGATCCAAAGGGATCTATATGGGGGTTCTTAGAACAATCGATGCATCTCGACCCTAGGAACGTGTAGGGATCGAGTTGAGCCGCCGCCGTCATCTGAGCGCCGAGAATTTCAGCACTGAATCTCGCCTGGGACAGACCCGTCGAGAGGAAGAAGACTACCCATTTTGGGCCGGGCCGACCCCGACCCGCGTGGTTCTGATTTTGGACCGCGTCTATTAAATAATTATCGGAAGTCATTTTTAATGGTTATGCATTTAATTAATCAAATCCTATAGTTTTAATTTAAATAAACATTCAGAATAAATTAATTTAATAACTTTGGCTACACATGTCCAAATGGTATGATTTAATATACCATTTGAATCAAAAAAATATAAGGAATTTAAATATAAAATAAAATTACAGATCTAATGGTTTGATTTAAAATAATTGATTAAACAATTTCTATTTGTAATTAAATTATATTAAATTCAATTAATAACCAAATTAATTGATTAAGGGCTCTGATTGCTCATTAAACCCTAAGGAATAATTGTGGCCTCTTAAAAACAATTTTGGACATTTAATTTTCTTAATCACCCCTTAATCATCTTAATTAGGGATTAGTGAATTAAATCCTAATTAAGCCTCTAATTTTGGCAAATGTTGTTCTTAATACTATCTTAAGTCTATTAGAACCTATGGACAAGGTTGGATTGCCTTAGAATGTCCTAAATTCATTAATCACCCTAAATGGCTTAAATAAGTGATTAGTGTTAATTAGCTCAATTAGGTTATCAAAACCTAAGATAAGTGTGTTTCCCACTTCATTAATCAATATGAAACACATTAGAACAAATTATATCTATTTTGGATAACTAAACCCTTAAATCCCAATTTTAGCCTTAAGAGGGGTATTTTGGTCATTTTGACCAAAATGTGCTTAAATGCTCCTTAAAACCTGGGAAATTTCAGTAAACTACCCTTAGATAGATTATAAATATTTTACTAAACTCTTAGACCAATAATGTTGATCATATGGAAGTTCATTCAAGGAATCTTCAACTAGCCCTAATTAAGACACTTGGACCTTAAGTGATCCTAAGGAAGTCACTTAGCCATAATATTTGAATCTAATGATTTTAGATGTTAAATTTCAATTTAATAAAATCAACTAAGTTAGTTAAGAGCTTAAATTCTAAAAGAGATACATTTAGGAAATCCTAAGTTAGAAAGCCTAGCCTAAGTCTAAGTGATCAAACAATCAGATCTTAGATCTTAGATCTTAGACTTTAAACTTTCTACTTAAATCAAACTATCTCTAATTGAAATTCTTAAATGATTCATTATTTAATCTTTTGAAGCCTTCCATGTGAGTATAGGATGATTTAATCTATATAAGATAATGAAATTATCTTAAAGATTGAATATAGATCTTAGATTATCAAGTTCTTAATTGATTATTTTATCTTATGATCAGTAGAATAACCTTTCATTAAGTTCTTAGTTCCTAGATCTTTCAGCTTATAGGATTCTTTACCTTTAAATTGGGTAGTAATTGTGAACCCTAAATCCTTAATAGGACTTTTACCTTGGATTTAAGATTTGGACACCAAAGTGGAGTTTAAGTCCTAAATCCTTAAATCTTAAATTACTTAATCAAGATTTGGGTAAGAGAGTAAAATATTAATAAATTAGATCATTAATTTATTTACTGAAACCTTATAGTCATCACATGATTTTGGATTAGAACTTGTTAAGTTCTAATATTAACTTTAAGGACGTAAATCTGAGATTCTACTCGATAGCTGGATATTAGAGAACCTAAACTTGTATCTTCTCGGAGTAGCTAGATTGGGTAATTAGATAATAACAGATATCACATAAGTCTAGATTGAGTCTCTTGCTTACTTTAACTGGATTGCTTTGCACACCTTGAATGTTGAGCCTTATCCCTTGAGCATAATAGGAGAACTTAGGATATGGAGGATACATCTTTAATTAGTATTTGTAAAGCATATCATTCATCTAGTTATTGCAGTGCTTTCAGTTAGTAGAATATATCCTAGCTTAGTCTACCTCTTCAGTTATAGTATTGTATAGATTGGATTTAGATCTAGCATAATTGGATGGCTAGTCTGGATATTGATTGATATTGGAGGCCCTGTTTGGCCTATTGGCTGGTATGGCAGTACTATGTTTTAAGCTTATTGCTATTTTAGTTTGGTTTTTCAGTCTTATTTTCTTTTTGCTTTGCCACATGCTTCAGTGGTCTTATTTTCAGTACTTGCTCGCCTTGCCACACATCTTAGTGGCTTTACATAGATTGCTTTGCTTTTGCCACATGTCTCAATGGCTTTCTTTTCTTTCCTTTTCTTAATTGGCATGTTGTATGTATACTCATATGGTTACTTATATATATATTGGCATGTATAGGATGCTAGAATTACGTGTTTTATTCAGTATTGTATTCTTTATGTACTCATCATGTATTGATATGATCATAAGCATGTTAGGTTCGGAAATGCATTCTAGTTGTTGTTCTTTTTTTTTTTAGCTTTTAGCCTCACCTTACTTATTTTGCATTGTGTGTTATTTTTCATACTAGTTACTGGTTATAAATGGATAATTATAGTTATCCGTTTCTTCATAGCTTGTTGCACCCATTACTGCTTGCATGTTTAGCTAATTTAAAATGTGATATCTTTAAAATATTCAATTCATTAAAATAGCCTAAAATGTACTTAGAGAATTGTCTAACTGTAACTTTTTATTTTGTTGGCTAGGGCCCTAGCATTTGTGATACCGACAAATGCCAGATTCAGACTTATTCGTGGGCAGTGTCGCAGAAGAGGATCAGGTTCATAAGGAGGATCGTGCTGCTGCTGTTTAGATAGATCTTGCATTTTATTTCAGTGAGATTGAGAGACATTTTCATTCTCTTTAAAATTTAGTTTGTAATAATTAATTCTGGATGTATTTCATTTTTTGCATTGTGATGAGTTACTATATTGTCTATTTTTCCCTTTTTCTACTATGTATGCTTGTGGATGTTACCTTACTATTTGTTGCTTCTGCTACTTTGATACTTGTATATTGATGAATGTTATAGTACTTGGTGACAAGTCCTTGGCTTAAGGCAGGTTGGGTTTACCTAATTTTACTTAAGTTTGGGATTTGCCACAGTTTGAGCACCGTACTTCCTATTGTCAGTACGGGAGCCCCACAGATCTAACTCTAATAATGTAGCGCCCCGCCCCGTCGCTGCGCGCAAGAAGGGGTAATCGTAATCGATTCGGCAGCGGAGCGGCGCGCCACTCAGGGAGGAATATCCTATCTCCCCGAAATAGATGAAACTAAACCCATCTGAGGGGCTGCTGACTTAACCTCAATGAGAGTTGAGAGTTAATACTTATGATAAGAGTAGTATCATTATCCTAAGCATTAGGCTAATACATACATTGGATGTAAAACACATGAGGAATCCAATATATATGTATAAGATATCAGCATTTCCAATATAGTGATCACATCACAATACTAAGTATAAGTAGTATATAAATAGAGTACAAAAGGTAAAGCAAATATTCAAAAATATTTATCACAGAAGCTATATGAAGCATTCGTCTCAAAAAAGAAAAGAAAATACATCCAGAATTATTACAAATAGTTTGCTAAAATACAGACATAAAAGCAAAGTACTTAACTGAAATAAACTAAGCAAAATAGTAGTGATGGGGAAGAGTCCACTAATGCTCTCCGGGCTCCTCCTGAATCTCCTGGGTGTTCTCCTGACCTGGCTCAATATAATGCTCAAGATCTAGCAAATTGTCGGATCCCAAAAGTACCCTGTGTTAGACAATAAGTCTAACACATCGAAACTAATCTAAACAGTTCTAATTAATCATTTAACATTTACATAATGTAAGTAAATCTGCAGAAAAATTATAAAGATAATTGAAAGTATAAAACTATATAAAACTGTACAAAACTGAAGTAAAGTAAAGCTGTACTGGAAATTGAATACTGAAAATAAACAAAAATAGTAATGGATCTGAAACTAAGTAATAGCATATAAAACTATATTGTATGCTACTAAAATTATGCATCTGAATATGCCACAATACTGTATGCTACTGATATGCAACCATAATATCCTTAAGACTTAGTTTGATTAAGCCAACCTAACAAAGAGATCTTCAATAAGAGGCATCACTCGATGGAAATTTGTATCTCAAGCTAAGTCATTAAGATGCCCAACTCACAATCACAATTACTATCTTATAGAAGGTGACTCAAATTACTTAGTTTGTTTAAGCCACACCTATTGAAGCGATCTTCGTTAAGAGGCATCACCCGATGCCGATTTATATTTTAATCAAACTAAGGAATGAGTCCCTATTTATAACACTCTCAGGATCGGTTGATTTACTCTAAGCGAGATTGTATTTTCCTAAGCCTGCAGGATGGCACAAAGATAAATCTTACTTAGAGTGACTCAACCATTCCTGAATACTACTGAAATAATCTAGTACTATGAGTATACATTACTATACCCAACCAATAATCTAGGTTTAGAAGATTCTATTTAATCAACAAGGATTCATCAAAGCTATTAATCCTTACTTTAAATGGGTAAGTCCTACACAAGGCTCCAGGGATACGATCCAAAGATCACTCAATATTGATTGCTATTGTAAGGGAGAAGTTACATTCTATCTGCTTTAGGTGATTCCTACCACAAGGTGTCAAGATCAACTTCTAAGGTTATGAAGGATCATCTAAGTTTCTACCTTAATAAGTTATAAAAGTTCTCCCTACCTCAATGTATCAATATTTAAGGTCTTTAAGCATTTCAAGAATGATCCTATAGCAAGACCCTTGAGATCTCACTTTTCTATTTCTTAAGTTAACATTCAAAGTTTATTTATTAGACTTGGATTAAATTGATCAGATCAGATGAATAAAATCAATCTGATCATACACTATTCTATAATCATGGGATAGAATCAAAGATATTATTAGAGTTAGATAATTTTATAAATTATTATAATTTTATTATCCATCTTATGCCAATAGTCTTATATAAGAGAAAATTAAATATCCAAAGTTTAGATTTAGATGATTCAATCACACAGATTTAATATTAATCTTAGCACTTCTAATTCAATAATTTAATATCAATGTCAAATCATATACATTATTGGAATCATGTCAATAAATTATATTTCAATCAAGATTACTTAATTAAGGTGATTAAGATTTAGATCTTAATCAAGATAAGTTAGGATTTAATCCCTAACCTTACCAAAATTATGATCAGTGGTTAATTTAAAGGTCAATGACAAATTAATATATTATTAGTGTAGTATTAATGTCAAATTTCATATTTAGATTAAGTATTATTTACTTAATTAAGTTCTTAAGATTCTTATGTTCAAATATAGTTTAATGTCAATTTAAGCACATTTAGGTGTCCAAATAAATGTTAAAGTTCTCTAGCATACATCCTAAAATCATGAAAGCATAGGAATGTAAGGTTGATATAAAATAGAAGGCAATTAAGGCTAACCAAATTCTAAATCAAACCAAAGATGTTAGCACTTGATTACAACTCTAAAAGACTTAGGTTTCATGCAATTTTGTTATTAAGATATACCTAATTAATACAAGCATTCAAAGATTCTATTATTTAGCATTTGGCAAAAAATACTTAAGGCACCTAAGAGGTCTTTGCACATTCCATAAAAGGGCAAACTCTTAAAGTTAATTATTACACAAAATTTTATGTAATGCTCAATTTTAACTAAACTTTTAAATTTGATATAATTCAGTCTCACTAGGGTCCTAAGAACCTTAAAATGTAAGAAAATGAGGATTTTTGGCCATTTCAGCCAATTTTGGGCCAATTCAAATAGTTTTGGGCGCTACGGTGCGCTGTGGCGCGCTGCAGCGGAAAACAGCACTGTGGCGCACTGCAACGCTCTTAGGCGTTACGGCGCTACAGCGAAAAATGATGCTATGGCGCGCTGTAGCGCTTTTGATGTTGCGGCGCGCTACAGTGAGACTAATCTGAGAGCTGGATGCTACGGCGCGCCGCAGCGCTTTAAGGCGCTGCGGCGCGCTGTGGCGGATTAACTTGCGGAAACATTGTTCAATTAATTTATTTTCTAGTTTCATATAATTTTCCAGAAATGACGCTACAGCCCGCTGTGACGTGCTGCAACGGTCTAACTTTTGTGTGACTATTTAATTAATTTTTCTCTTGAGTTCCTATAGTTTTTCCCAAAATGGTGTTGCAGCCCGCTGCGGCACGCTGTGGCGCGCTGCAGCGATTTAACTTTCAAGTTACTGTTCAATTAGTTTATTTATTGATTTCATATGATTTTTCCTGAAATGACGTTGCAGGCCATTGGGGCGTGTTGTGCCACGCTGCAGCAAAAACTATTTGAGTTTTGGGCCCTACGACACGCTGTAGCGCCCGACGGTGATTTCGCCTGTGCGAAAATTGCAAAATGTCACTTTTGAGCTCAAATACTCTCAATCTAAAGCATTCCATGAGCGGTGTCTTATATCAATGGAAAGGTCTTTTCGATACCTTTCCATCAATACCAAATCAGCACAAATGGGTTATTCTAACTATATAAATAATGGAGTTAAAGGTTCGAGTATACAAAATAGATGAAAAATATAGCATGAGATTTTCAAAGTAATATGATGCCTTAATGAACCTTAATGGCTTCCATACATAACCATGGATTTCTAAAGATATAAACAAGCATAATAGCAATATGAAGAAGATAAGGAAGAGGAGCAAATGGGTACCTTAGCCTTGCAAGAAATAGAGGAAGAAGACTTGGAAAGCTTGGAGGAAGAACTTCTTCTTCTTCAGCCCAAGACTTAACAATAGAGGGGAAGGGAGGGAGCATCAGCTTTTGCCAAAATTGTGATGAAGATGAGCTGGACTCCTTCTTAAAGGAGGAGAAGGAGATAAGGAAGGCATGAGCTAAGAGCTATGGGTGAGGGGGAGTCCGCTGCTCTTCTGGCTTATAAGAAAAGAAGGAAAACTTAGGAATAATAAATGAGTATTTATTTCCTTAATTACTAAAAATTCAGATTTTAGAAACGCGCTCCAAAAAATACTAAAAATTCACCCCTAACTAATTTGGGGGTGAGGAATTCAACGGCCAAGTCGAATTTCGATTTCGATGATTATTTAATTATCCTATTTTTCTGGGTATTTAATTATATTAAAATATTCGTGAAAATCCGATGACTTCCAAACATGTCCAAAACATCACCCCTAGCTAATTTGGGGGTGATGATTGCAACAGTGAAGTCAGATTTCGATTTCAAGGTCAAATTAAGAACCTCAATTTTTAATTAATTAAATATTAAAATATTCCAAAATAATCGATTGAGCTCCGAATTATACCAAATCTTCAGAGATTGGTTCTAACAACTATATGAACTTAATTAAGATACAATTAAGCTAAAATTAAGCTGAGTAATAACCTTAGATTGTTATAAATAATATCTTTGATTTCATCCCATGATTGTAGAATAGAATAGGATCAGATGGATTTAATTATTTGATCTGATCACTTTAATCCAAGTAAATGAGTAAACCTTGAATGTTAACTTGAGTAATAGAAGAGTGAGATCTCAAGGATCTTGCTATAGGATCATTCTTGAAATGTTTAAAAGACCTTATATATTGACACATTGAGGTAGGAAGAACTTTTATAATTTATTGAGGTAGAATCTTAGATGTTCCTTCCTAACCTTAGAAGTTGATCTTAACACCTCATGGTATGAATCACCTAAAACACTTAGAATGGAACTTCTCCCTTGTGATAGAAATCTATATTGAGTGATCTTTCGATCACATCCTTGGAGCCTTATATAGGACTCACCTAATTAGAGTAAGGATTAATAGCTTTGATAAATCCTTGTTGAGTAAATAGAATCATCTGAACCCAGATTACTGGTTGGGTACATTAGAGTATGCCCATGGTGCTGAATTATTTTAGTAGTATTCAGGATTGGTTGATTCATCTTAATGTAGGATTATGTCTGTGTTCTATCCTGCGAGTTTAGTCGGATATATCTCACTAAGAATAAATCATTCAATCTTAAGAGTGTTATGATTTGGGACTTAAACCATTAGTTTTTTTGAATAAAAGTCACCATCGGGTGATGCCTCCTATCAAAGATCACTTCCATAGGTGTGCTTCATGCAAATTATGTGATTTAAGTCACCCTCTCTAGAACACTAAGTGTGCTTATGATTTAGGTATTTTAATGGCTTAGCTTGAGATACAAATCACCATCGGGTGATGTCTCCTATCGAATATTGCTTTGTTATGTGTGGCTTAATCAAACTAAGTGTTAAAGACCACCCTTCTTGAAAACATGCTAAATATGTGTATACAACCTTCCCAACTAATGATTTTTAAGTAAAATCTCAAATGTAACCAACTATCCAAACTAGAATCTAGGAGTCAGAATCTTTTTAGCGGGATTCTGCACAATAAAGACTTGAATTCATTATCAAATTTCAAAGCATTTCTAGATTTAACTAATGTAGCCTAGAAGCATGAGCATAAGCATGATGTATGAGTATCAGTGATGATTTATGGGTTACGAAATGTTGCATATATTGATCGGGGAATTTCAGGATGCATCGGCATCACAATAAACTATATTCCCAACTAGATGTATGTGTACATTGGACCGTATGACTCATAGTAGTTCAGTGATAGTTCTGTTACATATCAATGACATATAGTATTGTGGCATATTCGGATGCGTGATTCCAGTTGCATATAGTACAACATTGGATGTTTTTACATCGGTTTCAGATCATTAGTTAATTTCATTTATTTTCAGCATTCAGGTTATAGTTCAATTTTACTTTACTTAGTCTTACATAGTTTCAGTTATTCAGTTACCTTTACAGCTTTTCTGCTGTTTTATTTGCTTTACTGTTACATTGTAAATATCTTAGAACTATTTTGTTTAGTTTATTTGTGTTAGACTTCTTGTCTAATACATGGTACATTTGAGATTTGGCAATTTGCTAGATCCTAATCAGCTTGTTAGCTAGGATAGGAGGACTTGCAGGAGATCCAGGAGGAGTTTGTAGAGCCTTAGTGAACCCTCCTTCAGCCTTGTCACTTCTCCATTTTTATTTCAGTACTTTAGTTGAACTTTATTTCTATATTATTCGGTAATCAGTTTGTAATAATTATGGATGCATTTTTCATTTCTTTTCTGAGATGAATGCTTACTACTGTTCTATGATGAATGTATTTTGGATGTTTTGTTTTAGCTTCCACACTCTATTATTCTATTACTATACTTAGTATTGTGATATGATCAGCATATTGAAAATACTAATATTTGTGAACATATATTGGATTTCTTACTTGCCTTTATAATCTAATGTATGTTCTAGTCTAATACTTAGGATAAGTATCTTACTCCTATCTTAAGTATTGACTCTCAACCCTCCTCTTGGGTTGAGTTAGCAGCCTTCAGTGTGTCTAGTTTCCTTAGTTAGCCTATTCGAGGAGATGGGTTATGCCTTCCTGAGTGGCACACCGCTCCGCCACCGATTGATTATATTATCTCTTTTTGTGCGCGGCGATGGGGTGGGGCGCTACACACGTGCAACCAAATCTATGGGTGCATGTGCGGCAGCTGCAAGTAAACCTATGCCTTTGATATGACCTGTAAACCAGCAAAATTAATAATTAATTAGTTAATTTCAAAACTTCAATGCCTAATAACTTTTAAAATACACATCCAAATATATTTATGTTATATCTCAAAGTGACCAGAAAAATGAGAAAAAAATTAATATGTCATTAGATTTTTAGTTTGAGAATTAATTTCACTAATCATTATTTAATTAATTAATTAGTTAAGTGTTTAACCTAATTTTGCAAGTGCCATAACTTTGTCAATTATTGTCCAAACCATATGATCCAAAAGTTCATTTTGATCACAAAAATGCGTAGAACATTAATAAGATGTTAATTTTTCAATTTGACAACTAAGTTTGCTAATGACCTTTTTAAGTGTCATTAAGAATCATTAAAGCCTCGATTAGCTATTTGATGTCCAATTTGACCCTACCTCGTGTCATTACTTATTATACTATAAGTAAGTTATAGCCACTATATTTACATAATTTGGGCCTCAAATGGAAAATATATATTTTTGACCCTTAAATAAAATAATATTAACTTTCTAAAAATAGGTTTTTGCATGTTTAAGTCTCCTAAACACTAGGACACCTTAGATAACCTACCTTATGACATATTTCAACATTAGATGACACTTTGAGTAGGAAAATAACTAGAATGACCTACTCTTAGCTTAGTGCTAGTGAACTTAAGATAGAGCCTCAACATAGAATCAAAGTGAGTATTTGAACGCCTAAGGCTTGATTTTAGTGCTTTAGTATTTTTGTAATCCTAAAACCCTAAGATGAAAATGGATTAGCCAAATTCCCTATGTTTCTTAGATTCATTAAGTAGACCATTAAGAGGTTAGCTAGAGCCTAACCTACTCCCATACATTCCCTAAGTGTAGGTTTAACCTTAGTCATCCTAGTATGTGACTTAGTGACATTGACTTGCTTTAGTTGCCTAATTATTTAGCTTAAATTAGTGTCATGATGTGAAACTAGAAGTTAAACATTTGAATTCCTTCACTTAGTACTTGACTCACTAGAAATATACTAGTTTGTAACTAGTCATTTAGTGAAACTATTGAGTTAAGATCTCCCTAAGCCTTAGATGTCTCAGCTAGCTTAAGGCTAGCAATCCTACAAATGAACCTTCTAGCTAGTGATTAATGGTACCAATCTAAGCCTATTAACTTGATAATAAAAGGTAGACTAATTATAAGTTAAACTCCAAATCTTAACATAAATCTATATTTACCTATTGTATGTTTTTTAGGTAACTTAAAATGAATACTAACTTATAGGATAGTGAATTATAGGTTATACCTAGATTTAGTAAATTACTGGAGTGGTGCTAGTAATCCTTAGTGCAGCACTTGCAACTAAGAAAGGACTTAGAAGATAATTAAAATGGAGACATCTTAGGAAGTTAAGTGCCTTCCACTTAGACTTAATGATTAATCTTAAGTGTCTAAATGTAACCTACTTAGGATTATATGAGTAGTCATATCATGCTTTGAGCATGATCTAAGTAATTAACTATATTCTTCTTAGTGTAGTGTAGTTAAACATTCTTTTTTAAGTAAGATGCTTAGGATCATTTAGAAATACCAAATTACTAAGCTGAGATTAGAAGTGATTTTAGATAATAAGGAGGATTATAACCTTAATATTTTGATCAACCAAGTAAGAGCTAGACTTGGAATCTCTTGAGTGATAACCATCAATATAAGAACTAGGACTTAGTGTCCATATCATTTAGATTTAGAACCATTTATAATGCTTAATGATTGGACTGAGGCTAGATGCTACCTTAGGTGTACAAAGACTTATAACCCTTAAGTACTAAGTGATGAAGTGATATAAACATTAAGACTTGGGAACCTTAGACTTTAAGAAGAGAAACATGTTACCTAGCTTAGGAATCAAATGTAAGCTTGAATTAGAAAAATAACCAACTTAAGTAGTATCATTCACTTAGTTTCACCATATTATACTAGAAGTTTTATAAAACTATTAAGTTTAAGATTACATTAGAATTATCCTACTAGTAATATAATAATAACTTAGATGATTGAACCTTCTTAAGCATAGAACCTTTAAGATGTTAGTAAGATAGAATGTTTAGAAATTGTTAATAACTTAAATTTTTAAGTACTGTAAGTCATAGATTCCTTACAACCTTTGTAGTGAGACATTTAGATTGGAAGTTAGAGAACCTTTAACCTTCAAGTAATCTAAGTCATAGAAATTTAGTAACTTAAGTAGTGTAATTGTGAAACCTTTACTATATAAGCTAGAGTATTCTTGTAAAGTAGAAGTGTCAATTAGCTTAGATAAGTGTAGTGTTAATAATAGGATAGGATAGGATGTGTTTGTAACTTTGTAATTATATCTATAAATTATTTTATCACATAAATAAGATCTTAATCAAATTACTATTTTCAAATCTCATCACATTATTATTATTATTTTTCTATTGATAAAGACATTTGATAACTGTTTAAGTCAATTGAGGAGCTTGATTAGCTCCAATCATATGATAGATAACTAAAGTAAATAATAATAGATATCACATGATTTATAAATAGATTTGAACATTCTTGAATGCTACAATGCATTAAGACTAAATCCATGAATATACTCATAAAGACATTGTGCATAAATTAAACTTATAACATTTACATAAAGGTTTCATATGATAGACTATTATGTCAAGGCAGGCTATGGAGTAATAAGGAGACCACACGTATCATAGAGGGGGGGTGTGTTATGGGAAACCCTGATTCCTTTGTTAAGCAGATGTGCTTGACTCCTCATTTGTTATATAACTTTGTCCGCATAACAAAATACTTAAATCAAGATAAATAACTTAAATTTTATGGTCCTTTATGAATGTTCTTATATTTCTCACAATCTTCTTGATTATGAGTCATAGTATTACTCAGTCCTTTATGACTTTTTTTACTACATACTCAATCCTTGAAACTGAGAATTTCCTTAATTGCATATGTTGCAAGTTCACTTGAATTTACAATTCTTTTACTTACTTATAGTGTATATTGTTATTACTTACATTTCTGCTTGCACTGCTTCCTATTTTATTACTTAGCATATGTCCATTTATACATATTTCTTACTATTTTTATTGCACACTTATTAGTATGGTTGTACCTACTTTTCCTTACTTACATATTTGATGCAAGTTGTCACCAACTTTCTTCTTTTTACTACTCTAACCTTTTTGATTGTTGCTTACAGTTATTTTCTTTTACTTTAATTTACTTTTTATTTTTACTACTTTTTGCTCTATTTAAATAATTATAAATGACTAATGTGATATCCACTTAACTTAAAGTAGATTAGTTGCCCTAAAATGTACTTTGATTTTTTATGTCTAATCATCAATTTTTCTTTTTTTGGTTGTGCCCTACTGTTTTAAATACCAATTATGGTAGATCAAGATCTTGGAGTAAATTTTGTACCTGAGGTAGATGGAATCCAATAGCTGTTGATTGAAGACCTTTACTTTTCGTTGTTCCTTTCTCTTACTTTTGTATCCTATGAGGATGAGTGTCATTACGTATAAATGTTCATATAACTTTATTGGATTGGCTTCCTGATCCAATTAATAGGGTTATTATACTATGTCGCGTATGCATTGTCCGTATTTGAGGATGAGATTCCATCTCATTTCAAAGAAGCTATGACGGGCTCAGAAAGAAGGGATCTTCAAAGCTGATGTGCACTACAAAGCTAGATTAGTGGCCAAGGGCTTTGCTCAGAAAGAAGGGATCGACTATGATGAAGTGTTCTCCCCTATTGTCAAATACTCATCGATCCATATGCTTTTAGCATTGGTTGCATAATTTGAACTGCTTCTTGAGTAGCTTGATGTAAAAATATAATTCCTACACGGAGAACCAGAAAAGGAGATCTTTATAGCATAGCCCCCAGGGTACATTGAGCCAGAAAAAGGAGACTTTGTATGTAAATTGGACAAGTCTTTTTATGGGCTAAAGCAATCATTAAGACAATGGAACAAGAAATTTGATCAGATCATGCTGAAAGAGAAGTACCAAAAAAGCTAATTTGATCACAGTGTGTATTTCAAAAGGTTTCCTCAAGGCAACTTTATTTGCCTACTCTTGTATGTCGATGATATGTTGGTGGAGACTTCAGATTAATTTGAATTGGATCACATGAAAGAACAACAGTCGAGGAATTTTGAAATAAAGAACTTGGGACATAAAGGAGAAAAAGATATTGAGAATGGAAATCTGTCGGAACATAAAGGAAAGAAAGATTTGGCTTACCCAGAAGGGGTATTTGGAAAAGGGGCTGAAGAGGTTTAGACTTGATGACTCTACAAAGTCTGTGAGTATACCTCTATCACCTCATTTTCACTTATCTACAGAGCTATGCCCAAGAACAAATTTTGAAAGGCAAGAAATGCACTCATTACCTTATGCTAGTGCGATTGGAAGCTTGATATAAGTCATGGTTTGCACTAAACCAAACTTGGCTCAAGCAATTGGAGTCGTGAGCTGGTATATGCACAATCCAAAGAAGGATCACTATCAAACAATGATGGGGATACATAGGTACTTGAAATGTACAATTGATGTTAGTTTACTATTTCAAAAGCAGTCTTTAATAGCTGATTTATGTGTTGGATACGTGGATTCTGAATATATTGGATATTTGGATCAAAGATGATCAACGACTATGTATGTATTCACTTTAATAAGAGGTCCAATAGGGTGGATATCGACTCTACAGTCTACAGTTACCTCGTAGACGACAGAAGCTGAATACATGGTGGTTGCTAAAGAATTCAAAGAAGTTATTTAGATAAAAGGTTTGTTGAAAGATTTGGGTGCGAAGGAACAAGTGATAGTAGTTAATTGTGATAGCCAAAGCGCTATAATCTTAGCTACTAACCCAATCTGTCATGCTCGCACAAAGCACATATATGTGCGACACTATTTTGTTCGAGATGTTATTGAAGAGGGTGAGATTTTACTAAGAAAGATCGACACTAAAGAGAATCATAGGATATGTTGACAAATGTGCTTACGGTTCAGAAATTCACTCATTGCAAAGATTTGGTAAATTTGGAGAAGCATCTATAGGCTTCTCATTTGTTGGAACTACGAATAGCTTGATTTTTTTGTGAGGGGGATATATAGGCAACCAAGTTGGTGCAGCTGCAATGATAAAGAGCATAGTAAATTTAACTCTCATGTGGAGGACATGAGATCTGAAGTGGAGATTGTTGACAAGACATTTTTGAGGCATGCCACAATGCGCCGCAACGCCCGGTCGCTAGAGAGGCGGGCTCCATAGCGCACTACAGTGCCTGGCGCCCGAGAGTAGGGCGCCACGGCGCCCGCGGTTCATCATACACAAATCTAAGCCGCCTATAAATATTCTTTATCCTCTTTTTAGGGTTAAGAGATGAAAAATCCAAAAAGTTAACAGCCTTCATTAGGGTTGTGGGTGTGGTGGCTGCTCCATCAAAGAAAAAAAAAGCTCCTTATAGTTTGTGTAAGAGTTTGTTAACCCTAAATCTTTGTAATCTCCTCTATATAGTGAACTTTTTCTATTTTCCTCCATGTGGACAGAGGTATTAGCATTGAATCACGTAAATCTCTTGTCTTGTACTGTGTTTGTGTTTGCATGTGAGTTTTTTTTTTTTTTTTTTGCTTATCATTTATGAGCTTTTGTTCCGTATTGTTAAAACCCTACCACCTATCTTAGATCCCAACACCATCCCCACTTTGACTAAAGTAAGCATCTTGTTCACTATGGATTTGATGACTAAATATAAAAAAAACTTGCTGAGAGCATTTATAAGCCAAAATTAATTGGAAGAAAGTTAGAAAAATCTCATTTTTTTGGATCTTGGCTCCTTCAGATAGAGCTAGTTGTCTAAGCTCGACACCATTGACCATTTTCCTAATATGTTAGAGATAACCACAGGACTTTGAAAATTATTGATGTTATATAAAATAGTGTTGAGGAAGATGCTTGGATTTGGCATAAGCTTTTCTACCCTCATAGTGATAGTTGCAGCCCTCTCAAAGACATCCATGACCCAAACGGAAGCGATGAGCACTGCATTAAAATAATTGAACTTAGTTATTGTATTATGAGGAAACTTAAAAGCACAAAGCAAAGAAAACTCTAAGGAAAATGGGGATATTTTATATAAAAGGAAACCTTCAGTGAAGCTAGTCCCTAATTGAGGTTTTGATTATCGTTGTTCAACTAGATCTAATAAATTGAACTTCATACATATTATTAATGTTGTTTACATAATCTTAAGTCCTATACAGGTTATCTTGATGACCATGGAAACCCTTTTCCAGTTAGAATCACGTGGGCATAAGCTTTCTCAACAGTAGGGAAGAAATTCAAGCACATTTATGATGAGCTAACTAAAATCGTTTCTTTCTCTGTGAGTTGATCCCCAACCCTCTTGTGGTTCTACTTCCACAAATGGTGTCTAGCATTCTGATGCAGAACACTGGCTGCCAACACTAACCATGATTCACCAATTGACTGTTGAAATTGCAAGGACCTAAAATTAAATTCTCAGTACACTAATAAAGTTATTTATTACAAGCATCAAAACTATATAGTCTGTATGGAGCTATCAAACTCCTTGATGCTAAAGGTGTCTGTCTGTCAAGAGAGAGAAGCAGTGTTTGCCTACATGTGATGATCTTCCTGTGCCTGTATGTGATGGCAAAGGCGTTCTTATTTCAGCTCATTCACACCCATTTACGGTAAGGCAAGTTTATGGAAGCCGTAGAATAAATTATTAGTTTATTAAAGAAGAGAATAAAAATACGTTGTTGTCTATCATTCATGCTTTACACTATAATAAAGAAATGGGAAGGCTAAGGGTGACAAGAATAAAGCCGTCACTGCTTAGAATTTCTAATGTTGTCTCGATTCCTCAGCATGTTGTGCTGCATTTTCCTTTACAAAAAAAGTGGCATTTATTCTGTGTTTGAGCAAAAAAGCAGACGCTAATAAGAAACGCGACTTAATTTCTTCTTCGTGATAGAGCATTATTATCTTCCAAAAAAAGAAATCAAAGCAGCACAGTAATGGAACTCTCGCTACAGCTGCTGAGCCCAAATAGCATCTGAGAAACTGAAGAAAGCAAAGGCAGCAGGCAGCCATGTCATCATCATCCTGAGACAAAGATCTTTAATTTCCCAATTTGTTTTTATTAACGGATTAATGTCCTGCTGAATCAAATTCTTTTGTATGCTAATTATTTTACTATATTTACTAATTATTAGGTTAATTATTATTAATCAGTTATTTTGATTCTGTTTATTATTTATTTTACCACAAATTAATTGGGATCTTTAATTACAAACTATAATATATGCTATTATTGTTTTTACAGTATTAAAATCAGCTTATTTTGTATAAATTAAATATTAGTTTTGCTAATTGAGCCCATAAAAATGCATATTTCAAATCCTAAATCCTAATCATCCGTACTTTTTGGGAGATGCCAAGTAACATTTTTCATTAAATATTTCCATATTAGTTAGATAAATATCCCTAGTTAATGATGCCATATTAGTTAAATTTTACTAATAATAGTAAGGATTTAACCTTGAGCTACAAGGCTATCCAATAGATCTATTAATATTCCTTGGGTTGGCATGAAGGTAAGATTCCTTGGATAAGCCATAATTGTATGAAATCATTCCTTAGTTTGGCATGTATTATATTCATTGGATAAGCCAAAAATGGTATGTATTAATGCCAAATTTAAACATGAATCTTCATTAATTTTGGGAGATCTACAGCCATGAAATTCTAGATAAGCTCTCCAATTGCCTCAAAACAACTAGCATCCTGAGGTGTCAGGATAATGTTTATGATAAATCATAATCTTTATGTGGCTTGAAAACTAAGTCTCAATTCTTTTTCTTTAATTACCATCACTCTTACTCTAAACTTAACAAGTTGGAGTTTGCCAACAACTTTTTCTCACCCCTCATTCACTTGATCAATTATTTGAACATTGCATTTCTTTTAAAGGAGATGGGCCAAAAGGCTTATCTTCTTAATACTAGTGCTTATGTGCATTCTCTTTGAACAGAAAAAAAACAACATAATATTTTTTGTGTGCACCACTTCTTTCTTTTACATTCATCATACTATAAAATTCATTATTAGCAATCAATCCTTCAATGTTAAATTATTAAATAGATGGATGCATTGATTGTGTTGTTCTTGAATCTTAATTAATGGTTAGCATGGCAACTGCTTTTGGTTGCTTTATCTTAGTGTTGATCTTTTATTGGGTACTATGTTATTAAGCATTTAATGCTATGGAATAAGCATATGTATTAGCTACTCTTTCCAAGTAGAGTCTGTCTTTAATCATATGAATATAACTTATGGTTGTCAATTGTACTCTCTCTCTATTGTTAGGTTTTTTCTTTAATTTTTCTAATCCTCTAATCCTCTTTTGTTGGCTCCTTCCAATAATCTTCTTCTATTGACCCCTATGTTTATAAGCTTTTTCTTATATGATGGATAACAATGATATATGTTGTGTTTGGAATAGGCGTTCATGGTCTGGATGGCACTCAGTGTGGAACCTTTATTATGTGATGGTTTATTAGTGATGTTTATCTCAGTAGCCCGTTGAGTCATTTGTCTGGGTGTTAAGAAGCTGATGATGCATGTTAATGTTTAGTGAAATTTCACTATGAATGTTTTTATGCTAGAGAAGTTTGCTATTGTTTGAAGATGATTCAGTGCAATAAAGATACTAGCATTTTTCTCTTGCCATAGTACAATCGCTATTTTGTTTGTGTGGCCATTAGTTTGTTGCCTGGATGATTTGAGTTCAAGTCCATCGCTTGTCTCATCTTTGGGTTATTAATTTGTGCCTTTCTTTTAGATTGCAAGGGTCTTTTGTAATATTATTTTAATTAACTAATTCGTGCATAATGTTCAACCTTCTCCAGAAAAACAAAACTCTCCAGGATATTGTTAGATGTAAAGCACTTTATGCAAGCAAGATAATAGATATTCCTAAGATTGTCATATTTTGGAATAACGAAGTATTATCTTCTTAACATTGCATTTAAGAGGAATAAACTCTTATGAATGGAAACATTACAAAACCTTCAACTCATGTAAGCCACATTGTGAAGACCGCTATATAGATAGATAGATAGACAAATAGATCCATGCATTTATAGATAGATAGATAGATAGATAGATCCATGCATTTATAAAGAAGGATCCATAACACAAAACCTTAATCTCACTAAGTGGGGTTGACTACATGAATTTTTTATCAAATAAAAGCATCTCCCTAAGTTCCAAATAAAGAAGGTCATTTCTAATTATTTCTTCCCATATCTTTTTTGATCTTCTTCTTTTAACATGGAAAAAATTTGTATGCTTGATTCTTCTAGAATAGGCATTGAGCAATCTACACTTAATATGTCTGCACTATCTAAGACGATATTCTATAATCTTATCCACTATTGGCGCCAGAACTCGATCCTCATTATATCCTTACAAGTATAGGCCACTCATCCACCTTAGCATCCATCCTCATCACTGTAGCGCTTTCATAGACAAGTTTCTTCTTTGTTGGCCCATTTTCAGCCCATACAACAAAACTGGTTGCATAACTAATCTTTTTTTTTTCTTTAATTAGAAATGAGCCACTTTCAAAAAAAGTATTTCAGAGACTTATGTTAATGCAAGGATAATCCTTTGCATTGTTATGATAATACAACGATGATTGTGTGAAATGCTAATTCTTTGAATGTATGATGATCTATATTTTCTTGATCAACATGCACAACTATTCTAGAAAATGGTTCGATACCAATAAAAATTGCAAAAATATTGAAGGAAATTCCTTCTCACAAACATTTAACAACTAGGTAGGTCATCAAATCAATTTAGCCAATGAATTATTGATCTACTAGTTCAATCAGCTTAACCACCCTTGGGCCCATGTAGCACACTTGATCTTTAATTAAAATAATCTCATTCATTAAAAAGATTTGTTATGATATATTTTTGATTATCAATCAAATCATATAGTTAACAATGAATGAACTAAAAACTACTCATCTTATTTTTGCTCCACATCTATGTCAACCATAGAGATATGTAATTTGAGACTCGATGATATAAAAGGGTGAAACTCATTGCTCACTGCAACAAGGCTACCAAAACATACCAATTATATCCAACAGAAAATAGCATAATAAATTCTCACTGCAGAGCATAAATACCTAACTTAAGTAGCACCTGAACATAACATGAAAACCCAACAAATTCAAAACATAACAAAAGACAAATTAATCTCATATGAATCTACATTTTCTGAGTATAATTGTTCATAACTCAAAGAGAAAGAGAGTATAGCATGTCCTCACACTAGAGTTCTCAAAATAAAACATAAGCACATCCTGCACATAACATGAAACACATGTCAAATAGATAACAAAAAATGCAAATTAACAACGCATGAATATGCACCTTCTTCAAAGTATGGTCCATACTCAAACTTGAACATGACCTGAAAACAAGTGAGTGAGCAAAAAATTTAGCTAGAAACTCTGGACTATTAAAAACCATAACCTTGGAAGATTATACCTCTAGAAAAAAAAAATCAAATATTTGTATGACTAAAACAAGAGAATATATATTTTATATGTTGAGATACTATGAGGGTTTTTCTTGGATAGTTTTACTACAACTATGACATAGAGTTTGTCACTTTAAATGCATCTAATTGTTTAGCTAAAATTAACACTTACAGGACAATGATGACTTAGCTTGACACAAACTTGCATAAAACATGACGGCATGTATTACAAGAAGATAAATATAGTACATGATATATAAATTATATAGACAGAATACATTATAAATAGAGTATCATATAAAAGTTGCTTTGCACTCATGATTCATATAGACATTCTATGTGGCTCATACAACAACCATAGTTGTAACACCCAGGTTATTACCTTAGTCGATTAAAACTAATCTTAGTCTTAAGACTAATTATAAGTGCTAATTAGGTCAATTGGAGTCAACCTCTAAGACCTAGTTCAAATCAGGAGTCAAATGGATCGAATCCTGATTTCTAGAAATTTTGTAAACCCTAAAATTTGACCTATTTAAATTGACCTCGGATGGGAAAACAGACTTCGTCATTGCGCTCGTTGACCCCAAATTAGCTAGGGGTGACGTTTTCGTGTCAATTGGGAGTCATCGAAATTTCGACGAATATTTTAATATTATTTAAATACCCCGCAAATCGAGGAATCAAAATACTCGTTGGATCGAAAATCCGACCTCGCCATTGCGTTCCTCACCCCTCAATTAGCTAGGAAAAATATGTTCAAAATTTTTTTGGAATTTAAAAAATATATATATATATATTATTTTAATACTTAACGGCGTGCCGTTAAGTATTTAAAGTTACCGTCAACTGTAGCTGGCGGCGCCGTCTATCCAGACGGCCCCCTTGCGGCCGTTGGATTGCGCCCGGATCCAACGGCTACGGAGCCGTCGTCCTCGACGGCTCCGTCCCGAGCTCCACGCGGCGCGCCCGCCGCCTCCGCGCCCAATCCGGCGTCTTCCCAGGCCTCGGCGAGGTCGCCTGAGGTGTCTTATAAGACCGCAGGCGAGCTCGGGGCTCCGGGTTTGCGAAACCCGAGCCCCGAAGCCTCTAATCGAGCCGATCCCTCGCCGACCGTCCGTATCGAGGTACTGGATCTCCCCCGTTCTTCCTTCAATTATTGCACTTTTTCTATCGAAATGCTATTCCACGAGTCCGATTGACGATCCAACGAATCTGATCTAGGCTAGCCCAACCGGATCGACGGCAAATAGGTTTAGGTCCACAGTAGAAACCGTTAGCCGTAACCCTAGAAATCTAGGGTTCCGTTTTGCCGCCGATCCTGGCCACCTCCGGCGAAGGTCCGCCCACCGGCGTGTAGCCCTAGTCGAGGGCTACCGTCGGCCGTGCGGGTCGAGGTGGTCCGGCGCCGGGAAGGCCGGCAAAAGCCGTGCCCTAGCCCCGCGCCCTCGGACGTCTCCGCGAAGGAGACGAAGTCTAGGCCGGGCCAGGTCGACCCGAGCCCGCCCCGGTCGCGTCCGGGTCCGCGTAGGCCAGGTGGGGCCCACCGAGCCACGTAGCGCCTTCTAGGCCTGCCACGTGTCCAGTGGGACCCACCAGCCGAGCCCGCGACTCTTCAGCTTCGGCCGTGGGCCCACTACGTCACGTGGCAGCCAGCCGGCACGCCACATGTCACGTGCGGCCCACAGCCCGAGCCCGCGTGGCGCTTTGGCTCCCCCGTGGGGCCACAGTGCCACGTGGCAGCCTCTGGGCCCGCCACGTGTCAAGTGGGACCCACTGCCTGGTCATCTGAGATGCTTCGGCTTCCCTGTGGGGCCACTGTGCCACGTGGCAGCCTCTGGCAGTGTCACGTGGTAGCATCTGGCAGTGCCACGTGTCAGGTGGGGGCCCACTGCGCAGTCACCCGAGCTGATTCAGCCTACCCATGGGGCCCACAATACCACGTGACAGCCTCTGGCAGTGCCACGTGTCAGGTGGAGCCTACTGACTATTAATTAAATTAAACTAATTACTGTTATGTTTAATTAACTACTATTAGTGATTAATTAATTACAGTTAGTGGTTAATTAAATTATGATTAGTGTAAATGATTTTAGAATAGTAATTTCATAATTAATTAATAGTAATTAGGGATTAATTAGGGATAATTTAAGATTAATTAAACCCTAACTGTATTTAGAATAATTAATTATTAATAAATAGTAAAACATAATTAATTATTCTTAAATAAATATTAACAGATGATTAAGACTAATTAAATAAGTATTAGTGCTAATTACTTTGCTATAGTAAAATATTAATAAATACAATTTAATTAATTAATTAATGGATTAATTAATATTAATTAATAATTAAACTTAATTAATCTGTTAAGGATTAATAATTTCAAAAATTTTATATAAAACTTTAGGAATGAACAATAAAATCATTTAATTTGAATAAATAAATAGTAAATTAATTCAAATTGCATTTTTAAATAGTAAATCTTAAAAATTTAATAACTTTTTGTAGGATAATCCATACATAGCCAATATAGGTCTCATTTTGATCAGAAAAATGTAAGGAATCAAATAATGTAAGTCAAAAATTAATTTCGGGATACGTATAACGAGGTAACATTTTAGGACCTCTTTAGAGCTTCATAACTTTTTACCCCGTTATCAGAACATAGTCAATATGGGTCTTAAAATGCTCAGGAGAGCGGCCCCATCACTGTAGTAGTATTAGTTTTCTTATTTGGACATCAGGACAAAAAGTCAACCCTAGAATTCTCAGTGAAAAATGACCAAAATGCCCTTAGACTTCAAAAAGTCATAACTTAGTCAAATCAACTCCAAATTTAAAAATTCAAGATGCTAACTAGTTTAGAATTTCAATATCATCAATAAAATAAAATAAAATAAAATTGCAGATTTTAACCCTAGAAATTTAGGTAAATGACCAAATTACCCTTGGCCTTATTTTGGTCATAACTTGACCGTTTCTCGCCCAATTTTGGCTTACTTGCTGTCTATCTTCAAGTTAGACAGTAAGGAATCAGTTGGAACTAAGAGAAATCAATTCTGACCTATAAGTCAAAAGTTGACTTTTTGACCCTTAAAGTAGGGGCAAAATGGTCATTTTGCCCTAAGATTGGATTAAGTACACCTACCCTTTAGTTAACATTCCAAAATACTAAAACAAATTTTATAGTCATCTTAGTGACATTTAAGTGAATGAAATCAACTATTAAGTCAGATTCCTGAATTCTTCTAAGTCTTTAGCACTACACTTTAAGGACCCTTTCCTGAGACTAAGACTAGATCATAGGTTAAAATTCATTCATTGAGTAAATGGGTTACTCAATGGATGGAACCTTGGTTTTACTAGTTTCTAGACTTTTCTTTTATTTTACAACTTGTTCTGATTATTTTGTCTTTTAACTTTAGATTTAGGATAGGAGATTCATCCTGTTAAGCTTGATTACTTAATAGGGTTTGCCTTACTAGTAGAACACTTATAGAATAAAACCTAGAACTTAAGTCTTATCCTCTTTGGATTATGTGATTAAACCTAATTTTCGTAGTGTTTAATCCATAATCTATAGGGTTAGAAGATCTTGATCAGATCTTAGTTAGAACATCTAAATTTACAAAACTAGGACGTATAATTTATTGATTTAACTCGTAGTCATCTATCTAATTGAACTTGATTAGAACCTGATCAGTTCTAATCCTTTTTAACTTATAAGGATGAATTTCTGAGTTACACTCGATAGTAAGAAAACGGTGATCCTGAACTTGTGTAACTTAGAATAGTTAGAATAGTTGAGTAGAAAATAAGTGATATCACCATGTTTAATAGAGTCCATTGCTTACTTTGATACTTTGTTACTACGCATTCTTCGATTTTGTGCCATATTTTCTTGAGCATATCATATAAGACTTTTGATGCATAAATAAAATGTTAGGAAGATATGGAGACTCCTTAGATTCTATGTGAAAATATTAAAGTTTAACGAGAAGATAATAATTTGATGTGTTTGAACTGCCTCTCAGTATTGCCTTCTGACTGCCTAGTTAACTTATGTCACTAGGGGAAGGCCTCTATTTTGTTGTGTGTTGTTTGCCTAGTCTCCTTGTTGACACTAGGGGTACACCGTTAGTGCCCTAGCCGTACTGGTGCTAGGAACCGCCCTAGTGGTACTGGTGCTAGTATCCTTCGATTATGTTGTTGATGCCTTAGCCGTACTGGTGCTAGGATTCGCCCTAGCCGTACTGGTGCTAAGAACCTTCAGCCTTTCTAGTGGGCTAGATTAGCTCGTTTCTGTATGGCATATTGTATACATATGTTTATACGCAATTGATGTTTGGTTACCTTTCAGTATTCTTATTCAGACAGCTATTTCTTTATACTGCTTATATATGTATATATATATTTAAGTTGTTAGAATCTTGCTGCTATTTATATGTACCACTGCTGAGTTCTTTTATTTAATTAGCATGTTTCTTTGATCACCAGCATGTTTAGGTTGTAGCATCTTTCTTACTGCACTTATTTGTTTATGTATATTTATATGCCTTACCTTGTTTAGCTCGCATGTGAGGCATGTCTTAGCCTCTCCTTTGCTTAAGTTATAAATGATGGTTTATAGCTTTCTCTTTTCTTTTGTACTGCTTGCTGCTCCTTTATACACATTGTTGCTTAGAAGTCGTAGAATGGTGATATTATATAACACATAAAACTTATCAGCTTAAAATGTACTTAGACAATTGTCTAACCAGATTTTTCTTTTTTGGCTGGGGCCCTACATTGTGAAACCAACAATGACAGACCCTCTTCAGTTAGATGAGCAGAAGTTAGGAGTGGAGCCATACCTAGAGGAGAAGCCCGTGGAAGAAGCTGTTGTTTAGCCTTTATTTCTAAGTAAGGATGAGAGTCTTTTTACTTTTATTATTTGAAACTTTAAAATGATGTAATAATACAGGTACTGGTGACTGCGTATTTAGATTTTATACTTATGTTCTGAGATACTTTTCTTTATATTTATGTTGTGATGCTTGGATGATTTATATTGAAAATCATTTCCGCACTCTGTATGTTTACTTAGATAGTGACTGCATGTTGATTCTATGCTTACTCCTTCCTTTATTAGGTAGATTGTGAACTTCATCCTAATCCAATTATAAGTGAAGGGTTAGCTAGAGTGACACGCCACCCCTTAACTTAATTCTTGTGGATTAAGGGTGGGGCGCCACAATAGTGTTCTGCTTAACCCAACTGAAACCATCAACCCAAGCTTATGTAGCTATAATAATTTCTGTGGTGGAACATTCAACAATGCTAGGCCAAATGTCGACCTTCATTAGTGTGACTATGTAAATAACTATTAATAAGCTTTAGTTATGACATAGCATTTATACTTATCATTTAAATTTTATTTTGAGAATTACCAAGGGGTTCACGATCCTAACACTAGAGAATTACCAGGGTGGCGTCGAAACATATTCATATACACGGTACATTGTCTATTCATCTTCCTAGTCGTTGATACATCATCAATTCATCGTGATGTGCCTCCCTCAACGCAACACCTGTTGTCGCATCACCTGTCATGAAGTTGTGGATCAGCGTAGTTTTGCGGTGGGGTGAAGGAATTTCCAAACCTCCATCTCAAGCGTCCAGCTAAGGTTTCATCTCCAGCTCCAGTTTCATTTTGAGATGCCCTGATCAACAATCCTTAAATTCAAATCGGGATCAAACCTACTATGTATCTTCAAGGTAAACCGGCTCTCGTTCTCTCCAACAAGAAATCAAAATGCTTGCCAAGCCTTTTTGAACACACTCTTGTTAGAAAATTGGAATATGGTAAACCTCCTTTGGTCTCCATTCGCAAGATTCTTCATGGCTTGGGGTCAACAAGCTTATATAGCACGGTATTAATTGAGTTCCACCATACCCTCATCAAATTATCAAACTAAGCTTACTACACAAGATTATTTGTTAGTGGATCATACTTTATTAATATTTTCTACATAAGAGTGTTGAAATGGATGATGTCTTTTGATCCAATAATTGAACCTTTCATTGTTCTAGTTTGGATCAATTTTTTCTTACTCAAGGTTCATTTGATATGGCATTCTATTTTGTTCGTGTTGGGGTTATATTTTGGTAAGCCACTCTAAGTCGGCTTTGCTACTGCCAATCTTATCAAACCATCTGTGACTCGTGTTCTGGTAGAGATTGATCTTACTGAAAAATTTGAGTCATAAATTTGGATTGGAAATAAGGAGGCTGGTTATCAACAAGAATGTTTTTTTTGAAATATGCCAATGTATTGCACTCATTTTTCAAAAGTTGGGCATAATACAAGAAAATGTTTGATCCTCCATCCTCACCTCAAAGTGCAAAAGACGACAAATAAAGCCTCAAGCATTAATTATAAGAAAAAAAGGAAGCTGATTTATGTGCCAAAAAGAAACGCCAATGAGGCTTATGCATCTACTGAGGTCATCGTGATGGAGAATAAAGTTGAATGATCCAAGTATCAGCCCTTCCACTGCAGAGGTGTATCCTGAAATTAAGGTTGACGACTATCCAGTTGTAGCAGACAATTTGGCTGATTCTCCAGATCGTTATGGTATGCAGCTAGCTGGTTGTCTTTTTTATTCAATGCATCATTTATTGGAGGTTGAAGCATGCAAGGAATGGAAGGGACATAATTTATAATTTATTTTGGGATTTTTTTGTGAGCTGGAGTGTTGTTTGAGCCATTCTCAAAAATTGTGGCCACGATGTTGTGGATCTCGCATTGGATGCAAATACTTTGGAGAGGATTGAGGTGAATGCCTCAGATGGAGGAAACTCGATTGATGAGACTGAGGAATACAATATGATTGAGATTATGGGGTTCACGACGCTCTCATGAATGATAAGGATCGATCAAACCTCAAACCGTATGCAGAGTAGTATCACCCGATTGTGTAGGGAAAGCGCCTCAATACTTCTTCATTGGCTAACATACGTGAATCTGATATTAATTATGAGGTGGATTTAATGGAAGAGTTGAATGATATTATTTTGGACTCTGAGAGATTGATCGATTACCAAGCTAGGAATAAGGGAAAAAAAGAAGTAGAAAAGAGGTAAATGCTCTAGACCCAACAAAAGTTTTAGCTATAATTTGAGGAAAAAAGAGATAGATAAATGGGAGAATTGTATGCCTTTCATTATAAATTTATAAAATGCAACAGATTTATATAATATATCTAAGAGAAATAATTTCCCTTCATAAGATATTTTAAATAAAATTTTCAATTTTTCCTCGAGGAGGTGTCTATTTTTCATTAATATCTATTATAGCCATAATAAATTAGAGCCTGTCCTGTTTCATAATTCGATCACTCCATCTAATTTGTAGATGCAGGCAAGGCAAACATTACTTGTATCATCTTCTTTCAATTGAGCACTCCATGTCCATATAAATGGAATCTGACATTGGATAAAGAAGTGTAATTCATATTTTCCCTTCCTTGCATTTGCAACTTTTTCTAATGATGGGTACAAATCTACCCAGCATTCATACTTTCCTTTTATTAGGTCAGGAGTTTATTAACTCTCCCCCCAAATATTTCTAAGAAATCATGATGGAATAAAAGATTTAATAACTTTTGTTGTCATTATAAAGAGCCAAGTATGACTCATACTAATAATACAATGTGTGGGATGGATGGGATCTTCAAATCCTTTTGGTTAGAAAATTTTAAATCCTTGGGAGTTGAGTAAATTTGTTAGAATAGAGTATCATGGTGAGGAGAAAATTTCAGGTCGTAGATGGCTTTCTTTAGCTTGGACACATGGTGGAGATGGATGGGATCTTCAAATCCTTTTGGTTATTTCATGTAGATGATTTTGTTGAGGTGACCATGCAAAAAGGCATGGGACACATCTAGTTGGGTAATAGGCCACTTGTAGGGTGTGGTAATGGTAAATAGGATCCAGATTGTTGGCATTTTGGCTACAATACTTTCTGTTTCAAAGTAATCGGTTCCATAGGTTTGATTGAATCCTTGGGCCACAAGGCAAGCTTTGTAACGGGCCACCATGCCGTCTATATTGAGCTTTGTACAAAACGTCCATTTGCAACCTGTGATGTTTTGGTGTGGTTAGTGAGGCACAAGAGTTCAGGTTTGCTAGTCTTGTGAGGCGCAATATTCGATGCGCCATTCATGGCCACTTTACAGTGCTCCAATTTGGTCGCAGCATGATAAATGGTGAGTTCATGTGGTTGGGTGGTTAGGTGGTTGTATGAAGGAGATTTTTTAGTGATTTGTGTGGTATGGTTTTGAGGCGGGTCAGCATTGGGTGTGTGGGAACTTTGAGTTTAGGTTTCGATAGAGGAGAAGGGGCTGCAGTATAGAAGGAAGACTAAGATGAAAATGGAGAGAGTGGGATATTAGTATATGTTCTGGACTATGAAGTATTATTAGCCAAGGATGATTGAGGCTGCATAGGAGGGATTATGTGTGAAGTATGCTGCATCAGTCTGTATGTGTTTGTGGTGGTGGAAGGAATGAGTGTGAGGAGATTGGGGAAAGTTTTTTGGGTAAAGGATTGAATGGTAGTGGGTGTAGTTGTCGTGGTAAGAAGAAATGTTGTTTTGATAAATTGAAAGCGACGAGAGATAAGAAAAGTAGAGGTTTTGGATTATAACATGTATCCTTTGTGATTGGGGGAGTAGACGAGAAGGATAAATAGTAACGTTTTTGGGCTAAGTTTTGTAATCTTTGTGGGAGGAAAAAGTATAAAGCAAAGAAAGTCGTAGACCCTGAGATGGTCATAGTCAGATATTTTGTTGTGTAGTAGCTGAAATGGTATGACTTTGTGGTATTCAGAGAGGAGAATCGGCTTACTAGGTAGGTGGAGGTGAGGGCAGCGTGAGGCCAAAAGCTCTTGGGAATGTGGGTTGTTTGAGAAGGGCTCGGGTGGTTTCAAGGATGTAACGATGTTTGCATTCAGCAATACCATTTTGTTTTGGAGTATAGGAGCACGACAATTGGCAATGTATACCAAGATACTTGAACAAGTTGTGGAAGCAGGTTGAGTTACATTCGACTCTGTCGTCGAATTGAATGCTTTAATTTGATTTTTTAATTGGCATTCAAGGAGCTTGAAAAGATAAATAAATTTATGTATTGTTTTGGATTTTTGTTTGAGTAGAAAAAGCCAAGTAAAGCGAGAATCGTCATCCACAAAAATAACATAAAAATTATAGCCTTCATTAGATAAATAGGGGCAAGGCCCCATACATAGATATGTAAACTATAGTTTTCATAGGAGCATTTGGGAAAAGACAATCTATGATGTTTAGCTATGATGCGTGTGGTGCATTGTTGTAGAGAGTTGCCTCTGTCGGTGCAATGATGATGCTAATGGAGAAGTTGAATCTCTTGACTTGGGTGCCAAAGCAGTAGATGCCAGCGTGAAATTGTAGAAGTGGTAGGAGAATGCCAAATAGTTGTGGGAGGACGTGGTTCTAGTGTCAGTCGGATGGTGTAGACTTCGTTATTGTAGTGACCTTTATGTAGAGGAATGGTCGTATGTTCCGTTATAGTAAACCTATGTGGGTCAAATGAAATGGAACAAGAATTGTCTGATGTTAGTTTATGAATAAATAAAAATTATATTTAAATTGAGAAGCATGAAGGAGTTGATCGAGGCTTATGATTGGGAGTGGGAAGAATGGTGTTGCCAATGTTGGAGATAAGAAGAGATTGTCCACTCTCGACTGTAACACGATCATTATCTTGATGATTTTAAGCTATGGAGAGGTTGTTAAGGTCGTGTCAAATATAGTTGGAAGCTCTTGAGTCAAGGTATCCGTTGATGTCGGGCAGCCCTTCTGCGTGTAGGGCTGCAAGATGGTGTGGTCTTGGATTTGATGGAGGCTTGTAGTTGGAATCCTGTCTATGCCAATAATCCTTGGCAAAGTGACCAGGCTTGAGAAATATTTGACATTAAATGTAAGAACTATGATGTATTGATGGATTTTCTCACGGCAATGAAGGACACCCACGATCGTTGTTGTATTGGTCTCTCCATCTAGATCTTTCTGAGAACAAGGTGAGGTGTGTGTTGCTACCTACAGTAGAAGGGTGGGTCAACTGGATCTTGAGTAAGTCGTGTTGGGCTTTAATTTCCTCACTGCAAAGGAGGGAATAGAGGTCATCTAAACGGATTGGTGTAAGGTTGGTTCTTATGGTTGTTTTAAATGCTTGATATGCGAATGAGAGGCCATTCAAAGTATATAGAGAATAACATCTTCAATGTCTATCTTGGAGCCTATTGCCACAATTTTGTCAACCAGAGATTTGATTTCTGATAGATATTCACCCATTGGCCAATCTTCGAGTGACAGTATGAAATTCATTCTTGAGGTTAATGATTTTGAAATGGTTTGAAGATTGGAGACATTTCTCCAAGGTGAACCAAACTTCAATGAAACAATTGGTTTAAAATATGGGGAAGGATGGATGGGGATATTGTGGAGTAGAGGGCTGCCTGCTATAAGGTTGTAGCAGCTGAGATCCATGTGGGATAATTCTCCTTGTTGGCGCAGGTTATGGCGTCAGACCTATCGAGATGACCGTATATATTGTTTGCTTTGAATAATTTGATTGCTTGAGCTCTCCAAATGGAATAATTTTCAGATGTTAGGGGATTGTTGATTAAATTCTTGATGTTAGACATCATTAATTTTAGATTATTTGCCTCAAATGTGTCAATTGAATTGTTGTGATGAGAGCTGGAGTTGTTGGAGTTCATATTAGTAGATTCCACGAAAGCAATGTTGATGAGAAGGCAATGATCTTGCTGTTCTTGATAAGAATGCGGTGTTGTTCTTGTTGTTCTTGAGAATGGCTGAAAGCAAAATTGAGGCTGATGTTGAGTCAAGGCTGAGTTCTTTATTTGGAGAGCTGGGTTCTAGATCTGTAGAACTAAGAATTGGGGAAAAGGATCGTATGTTGCTCTGACACCATGAAAAGGTATGGACAACAAAAATGTTCTTGAGAAAGAAGAGAAATATGAAATAATATGAGAATTAATTTGTCATTATATTAGCATACGTATGTATATATATATCGGTAATAGAAAGAATCGATTTTTTATGAGATTTAATTTGTCATTACATTAGCATACGTATATATAACGGTAATAGAAAGAATCGAACGGAAAGATAGATAGAAGGCAAACCTGCAAACTTACAATCCAGACGAGAAAATGAAATCCCAAGATTCATCCGATAACAATCAGTCAGATCATTCCCAGGACAGCAACAAATGTAGTGCAGCAACAATTCAGAACATTCCATATAGGAAGGCAAACCTCAGATCCACCAATGCAACCCATCACAGCCGATCGGACGACCCGTTCAAACTAGCAAAACTGCGAATCAAACAGAAACCACAACCTGCAACCAGCTTCCAGCTGCCCGCTGGCAGAAGAATTATCTCCAACCACCCAGCTATCAGCAGCAAGGAGGGGAAAACCCAGCCCGAAAAAAATAAACATGCAAAGACAGACTAGGGAACGATATCCCAGACCAGATACAACAACTATACCATATGGAATCAGCCACCACCCCATCTGATATAAGAAAATACAGACACTAAACAAACAATAAAGCCTTCACACCACCCCTACTCACAGATGAAAAATAATAGCAGGGAAACCAGCGCATATCAGAGAAGCGAGAGACAGAAAACCCTCAGCCAGTCAGGGTAGATCCCCACTGACCCACTAGAAGATTAAACTCAGAAAGCTGAAATCTCATAACAGCAAGCAAATTGCCCAAACAAAAACACCAAACAACCAGCCACATACCACAAACACCTGAGGACACAAATGAGGATAGCATGCAAAATGAAGCAGAAGGGGAACAAGAAGCAACCTTATTTTGACAACAGATTAATAAACTTACTCTTGTTAACCTTGCCCCACTTAATACCAGCAGAAGGAATACCCTTTAAGAAATAAGCCAAATCAAAACTAATAACGGAGATCACCATAAGGAATATTATTGTATTTGTAGTTATTGCGAGCCTTCCATATTTCTCAAATACAAATAATTGCATCAATAAGATTACCCACATGAATCTTATTCTTCTTTTTAGAAATGTTACTTGAGTTCCATCTATCCAAAAATTGAAGAAGATTTATGGCATTGAAGGCATTATTCTGCACATTACAATGGAGCTAAATAGAAGAAGCAAAGATACTATCCCAATAAGTATGGTTAATAGATTCAATCTGAGCACAGCAACCACATTTGGATATGAGGTGGAAACCATGCATCTACAAAACCTGATCAGCACTAATCAAACCATTATAAACGAATGAGATATAACAATGTTCTAGGCAAGTTTCAGGTTAAATTTATTAAGGACAAACATATCAGACGAAGCTTGACCGTGCTGGTTAAAGACAGGCCGAATGGAGTCGACTTTAAGCATTATAGAGTTGGGGATAGAAGAGCCAATAATGTTCCAATTCCAGCCATAGTGAGAATCGAAACAGTTGTTCAGATTTAATTTGGGTTCCTAATAATCAAATTCAAAGCCAAGGACACCAAGATTAGACTAATTATCAAACCAAAACGAAGAATCGGGGAGACTTTATCCCACATAATAAAATTTTTCTTAGTATTCTCTGCAACCTGTGATTTTTTTGCAAAAAAAGTAAAAAATTGCAAAATTAGCCATGGAATCCGGGTCATAAATACAGTACCATAAGCTAGAGTAATACTATTAATGTTATTGGTTTTCTTCTTCTCTTAACCCAAGAATGATAAGATTTGGCGTTCCTTTCACCTTTTAATTTCCATCTAATACTATATTTTTGTTTTCAGAAGTTTTCAATATTATTGTGGCCTCGAATGAGATTAACTTTAGCAAAATTAAGCTCACAACGCTTAGTAGCACAAGGATTCATTTCAAAAATAGTTTCAAGAGAGTTGACTTTATTCTCAAAGATAGTAATATTGTTGAAGATATTACCAAAGGAATTTTTATTCCAAGTAGATAAGGATTTACAAAGCCTCTTGAATTTTTGGACAAGTCTAAACATCCCATAAGAATGGCATTTTTCATATCACGAATTTTACACAATTTCAACACAATCCTTTCTATATAGCCAAAAGAGTTAGAATCTCAACAATTTAGGAATCACGGTGAGATCCACCCAAGGTTTGAAAATCAGGGGTTTGTGATCAGAACTGGTAGAATTCAAGGAAAAAATAGATAAATTTTGAAATTGATCTGTCCAATTACTATTAAACAGTAATCTATCAAGTCTCACAAATTTTATACCATTGGACCAAGTAAATTGCGCCCCAGAGTGATTAAAATCCTCAAGATCACAATCAAGCAAAGCATAGTTGAAATCTGTTGTGGATCTGTTATAATTACAAGCATAACATTTATAGTCAGAGTTCCTTAAAGCAGCATTGAAACCGTCACCCACCATCTAAGGGAAGTTAAGAGTATTACAGTTATTCAAAAAAGCCCAAAGGAGTTCCCCCTCACTCTTGAGGTTTTTACCACACAATATGTTTGAGCTTTTAGATGAATGGCTTGGTTGCATATATCTAGAATCTCAATACTCTACTCATTTTTCCAAAAGATCCAAATATTACTAATTTGAGAGTAAAGGATATTATCAAAATTTACCAACTTACAAATCCTCTTACAAGGACTATTGTTTGGTTCAATTATGGCAGCAATATGAATTTTTTATTCCCAAGAAATATGTTTAAATCTATTATTGGAGGAGCTATTCCCCAAACCTCTAATATTCCATACAAGGATGTTAATCACTGACATCCAATGAGGGATATACTAGTAGATTTGGATCTAGTTATCCGTTGGGCTCCAAATCCAAAGATGCAAACTTGTTGCATTTTTTTCATTGGAGAGCCTCCACAAACAATTTCACGAAAAGAGTTCTTTTTACCAGGCTGCGGGATAGGGGATGGAGGAATAGTAGCACCCAGATCTTTATTCACCTCATTCAACTCAATAGAATGGATCAGTTCCACAAATAATGTTTCAGTGGGACAAACAGGATCAAGCCTGTCAAGATCAATTAGAATTCCTGAATATCCAGTCGATGGCTGATGAACATCAGGGAGGTTCACACTAACATGATCTAAACTCGTATCCGTATTATGAGTAGTAAGGTTCACACTAATATGACTTGCACATAAATCATTAGACTCAATATTAGCCACCGCATTTGAATCAGTGATAGCCACAGGAATCATAGGTTCAATAATAGATGTTGATGCAGAATCTTTTCTCATTCTTTTTCCCATAAAAGGGTCATCAACAAACAGAGTTAGAGAAGAAATAGCACTTACAAAGGGCATTAGATTCAGTATTGCCAATGGGAGAGATGGGGACAAACTCCATATTTGTAACCTGCTTATAATTATTAATATTAAGAGGAGAAATATTATTTAAAGTATGAACATCAGACAAGGGGTTAGAAGGGACCCTGATTAGCACTGAGACCAGGGGCAAATAGGTATGATGCAATTGATCAAATGTGGCACAGGATTTACAAAAGAAAGGCATTTTCTCAAACACAATTTTTTGAAAGTAACCTTTTTGCCTGGTACCCATCCAAATTTTATTTGGATGTGCTTTAAGAACATCAAGTACCACTAGCACCCTAGGAATTGATATATAACATAAAATAGTAGTATTCTTATCAAGTTGAAGCGGACAGCCAATAGAGCTGGCCATATCAAACAGGATTTCTTAGCTTATCAAGTGAAGTCTGAGCCCTTGAAAATTAATCCATACCGACGCAATAGGGAAATCAGTGGACACATCCACATATAGATTCCACTTACAAAAACACAGTGTCACCGTGAATATTGTAGGAACCTTTTGCAAATATTCTCGCATAGTCCAAATCATTTGTAAATTTGAAAAAGACTAATATTATCAAAGAACTGAAAGAAAACCTTTCCATTAAGTTTGAGATGAGTTAAGAAAGCAACGATTTCCCCATATTTGGGTAAAGTAGACATGAACTTACCAATTAGAATAACTTACTGATTAGAGTAAGATTATGGGGAGCAGATAACTTATCAATTTCATCTTCAGAAAAAAAAAAGATGGCAGAATGACCATCCAAAATACCTATTGCTTTAGGGAGATTTGGGGCTGAACTCTCCAAAACCTCCCTAAAAAACCTAAATACACTTGAATCACCGGCCATTAAGACAGCATCATAGCAAAAACTAGGTAAACACAACAACAGAAACGAAACAAAAAACGAAATGAAAAACCCTAGAAACCTGAAACCAGGTACACAGCAAATTTAGGACGAAATTAAATAAGAGACAAAGGAGAATGTCACCAGGACAAGGCGAGAGCACAAGGAAGTAGATCCAGCACAGAGAGTGGTCGCCGCTTGCTGACAAGGCAAACCCTAAAATCGCTAAACAAAGGATTCAAGAGCGCCCTAAACGAGAACTCAGAGAATTTTATATATGATACAATATCAGACAATACCAACTATTATGATACAATACCTAAATTTATCTATATAGTATAAACTATATTCAACACCTCATATCTATATTTTATATATAATATTCAACACCTAAACTTTAATATTTATTAAAAAGCATCATCTTCTCATCCCTATAGTACATAACACTACATATCAACTTATAAATAAAATAATTTTAAAATTGGTGAAACAATGATGCTTAGTTTATAAATATTAATGTTTGATGTTATATATAAAAAAGCCAATTAATAATAATACCTATTATTAATTTATGATCAATTATTAAAATTTATTTAACTTTAATTAAAAATGCTAATAGTTACTGAATTATAATTTGTTAAACCTATTAATAAATAAGTATTAATAACTTTTAATCATTAATACATTATATATATATATACATATTCTTATTAGACAAAGAGGGATTGAAAGAGGTGAAGTTCTAAGTGCACGGAGGAGGTGAGATCGCAAAAGTTTGGCAATGCTCCTGCTAAAGTCATCGGTGCAGGACGAGGCTGATGATGTCATCAATGTGAGAAGAGGCTAGCAACGTCGTCTACAACTTCAAGGGGTAATCTAAGGCACTGGTAAGACTCAAGGGGGAGTTATGTCGCTCAACTTTTATAAGCCAAAGGGAACGCAGCATTGATGCATGGGGATGACGTACACATGACGGTGGCAACCGAGGTCAATAGTAACGGCAAAGTTTGCCAAAGTTATTATTTGCATGTGATGCACATGCATGTGTTATAAGTAGCTAACATGAGAGAGTTTTCTTATTATTATTATTTTTAAATGTGGTTATACATAATCATATCATCACTTATGATTTTGATATTACTATGTCAACACTTCCCAACATCAAGTTCTTATCTTTTAAGAAATTGCTTAATCTTTTAAGCTAAACACTAAAACCATAGTACAAATCATATAATGTCTTTCAAGTATATAAACAACTTTGGGGAAACTCATCAATTGTAACCATTTATAAATAAAAATTTTATATTCAATTGAAAATGTTTAAATATTTAAGATAAAGATGCAAGCAACAACTTAATAGCATCAAGTCTAACTATTGTCATAAAAAATCCCCAAATATATCCCTTAGGTTTGACAGTACTCTTGAGTAGCCAATTAGATTTAATTCTTAATAATGCTTCTTGAAAAAAAAAAATCATAAAATTATAGATTAAAGGAAACTTCTGAGTTATTTTCATTCTTCATTGATCTTGTCAAAATCTAAAGCAATATAAATACAATTAAATTATGCAATTACTTCCAATATATCTATTTAATCCACATTGGCAAACATTTCATCTTAAGATATTTTGCAAACCAACTCTTTGAAATCATGCAAAATATTTATCTCATATTTACACACAATCATAATTGAGGGCATAAATACTTATAATATTAATAATTATTCTATTAATTATAACATTTAAAGCTACAATTATATTTATAATCCTCTTAGCCCTTATTTTACCATCTTTCAAATTTTTATCCATAATTAAAACTAAAGTATTTACTTGACACCAAAGTTTAAAATATAAACTATCAATTTCCTTTGCTTTCTTACACATGTTTCATGAAGAAAAAAATATCTTTCTATTAATCATAATATCAATTAGTTTCATAAATTTGCATGTCACATAATACTGATATTTTAATCTCATACTCTCAATCTAATGTCTTGAACTAACTCATTTACCTATATTCATTCATAATGTAGGAACCCTTGCTCACTTGGCCTACACCGAATGCTAATACAATGATTTTTTAAAACTTTTTGCTACGTTCAAGCAATGCATATGTTACTATTATTGGAGAATTTCTCATATTAATTTGGCAAAGTTGCATATTGTATATCGACTACCTATATTCTCCAGCTAGCACCAAAGTTTTCATAATTGCAACAGATATTCTACTCCCCAAACAAACATAAAGGCAAGCTCAGTGACAAAAAATAACAAATATGCCATCTACTTGTTCAACGTTTCGTATTCCCTAAAATTTAAGGTAAAGGGGAAAGAATCAACCCTCCTAAAAACAATTTGTGCAGCAATCAAACTATCATTCCATATAGTAGCCTTCCAAACACACAATATGAGCCTAAGATAAAATTTTGATTAGGCTAGTTTGATCATACACCAGCATGTGTGAAGTGTCTTAAAGCACACATCTCGATGCACATATAAGATTGAAAAATGCCCTGGTCAATAAGTCAGGACATCCTTACCCAATTCTCTTACTTGGCTTCAAAGTGGCTCATAAAATATATTCACTAAAATACCCAAAATTGTTTTCTTAAGAAATAAAGAACACAGGCTAAAAATTAAGCTAAGAATTAGTGGCAGAAATATAATGGTAAGAATTCAGGGATAAGAGTGAATAAAAGAAAAGAAACCTTACTCTTAATCATTTTATACAGGTGTGGACTGCACATAAAGCTCATCATCTTCATCATCATTATCATCGTCATCATCTGGAACAGCCCAGTTGCTTGGGTAATGCTGCAGAGATAAATTTTCATTGGGATCGCTTCTGCCTGGAAAGAATACCATCAGTAAATGTCTGGATTAAAGATGCCTTAAATATTCTTCATGATAGGTATACCATGAAGTTCAGCGAAATTATGTGGTCCATCAGGCTGCTGTCTTTTAGCACAGCAAAGTTACCGCAGTTTAGGAACTTTTTCATGAAGAAAAAAAAGAGCAAACAGATCCTGCAAGAAAAATTGATAAAGAAGGCAATTGAAAAGAACACCAATAGCATATCTCCATCAATTTGTAAGAAATAAATCAAATCACTAATTCTTTTTTAACAATGGTATTCGAACTTGCGCGGAAGAATTGCAGGACAATACCAACTACTAGTACTAAAAACTTCGGTTAGCTATATGAATCATTTGTCACTACCAAACTCGATAAATGAACAAGTAATTTATTCCTGTCTTTTATTTTGTTCTTCTTCATTCTCATTCTCTTTTAACAAAAGTAAAATTCATTAACTTAATTATTCTATATGTCCAAACTGTTAAAAAATATTCCCCAAATTTATTCTCAATGAGAGATGCTTCAACTTTGTAATGAATCCTTACATGAATGCTTAATAATCCACTTACGGATCTTCATCTAACACTTCTTGCATTTGGGACAACTATATAAAATTGCCCCGCTATCAAATTTTGGCTGTTTGGGGAGATGCTTTAAATATTGCTTTCTCAATGAAAAAGTATTTTTATTGAGGGGATGTTTGGCATGAGTAAATTTGAGAAACCCGAGGGTAAAGTAATCTAATTATAAGATTACAGTGCAATCAAATTACTTTACCGCAATTTAGTGGTGTCACAAAACTTGAGATTTTTTTGTTTGAAATAAAGTAATCTGAGAGTGTGGTGTTTTGAGTAAATTAGAGAGATCAAATTACCCATTCAATTTTTTTTTTGGGAATTTAAATTTTTTGTTCGAACAAATCGTTCGCACGATTCTTTTGTCCGAACTATTCGTTCGTCCTAACAATTCATTCAATCGATTCTTTTGGACGAACGATTCGATCGAACAAATCATTCGATTCGATGATCGGATGATCGAAGTTTGTCGGGATTTGTTCAGCCGATTCGTTCGTTCGAAACGGCCAATTCGTTCGAATGAACGAATCGTGGCCGGAGAAAACGCAGCTCGGAAAGGGAGCTCGGTCGAATGAACGATCGAACGAATCGAGGCCGAAGAACATTGTTTGGCTGTCCGCTTCATCCGTGTATTCCTGAGTTACGCCCGATTCAAATAACAATATAAAATTTTTTCACTGGTTTTACTTCAAACCAAACGCAAATAATCTCACTTTACCGAAAAAACCTTTACACTATTTTTACCTCAATCCAAACAACCACAAGTAATTTCAAAAGTGTGGTCTAGCTATTTTATACGGTTTAGCATTTGAAAATTATAATTTTTCTCCGGACCTTCTATCACCACCAATATTTGCCAACTCACCATTTTTCAACATTATAGCAACTTCCTCAACAACCATATAATGCCTTAATTTATTTGTATGTTTCTGCTTTGTAAACTACCATTCTGAAACCATATAACACTGCTACTATTGTTGCCAATAAAGTATTGATACCCAAAATTTTGATAAGATGCACCGTGTGTGTGCTCGCATGGAAGCTTGTTTATTAAATAAAGTAGCCGGAATCATAAAAGGCAGGCATTAAGGATACATATCCAATTCAACCTCCTTTGCTGGTGGTATAATTGATGCGTTCTTCTTTGCAGTTCTTTGAGAAGAATCAGAAATAGGATTTTCTTCCACCGGTGCCATTCTTGCTCTGTTGTTTTCAGGGCTCCTTGCGGCAGGTCCTACATTAAAAAATCAATGGCTAAATGTAATTTCATAGAGTAAAGTAACATAATTTTGGAGTAATTTATTAAAAATTTATTCTTTCAAAAAAAAGACTAATTTATTAAAAGTATCTTTAAATTATTTAGCTCAAAATTATAAGATGCTGTTTGGTTGCCATTTGAGTTAGCTTAGCTAACTTAAGTGCTATACAGTATTTGAAAAAGGTGAAATTAGCTACAATAGCTAATCCATGAAAACTAACCATAACAAGCAGCTAAAACTAAGCTCGGCATTGGACAAGCTTAAGGAAATTTTCCTATAAATAAATTTGCTATAAAGAACTGATAAATACTTAATTATTACTAGTAGTTTATTTATTTAGTTATAACACTGATAATTAAATTAATTAATTAATTAATTAATTAATTAATTAATTAATTAATTAATTAATTAATTAATTAATTAATTAATTAATTAATTATTATTAATTCTTCCTTATTTCATTTCTTTCTTTCTTTATTATTTATTTCTTTATTCTTCTTTTATTTCTTTATTTTTCTTTCTTTCTTTTTTTTCTTATCTTTATTCTTTCTTTATTTCTTTCTTTCTTTCTTTCTTTCTTTTCTTTCTTTATTTCTTTCTTTATTTCTTTCTTTCTTTCTTTCTTTCTTTCTTTCTTTCTTTCGTTCTTTCTTTTCTTTCTTTCTTTCTTTCTTTCTTTCTTTCTTTCTTTTTTCTTTCTTTCTTTCTTTCTTTCTTCTTTCTTTCTTTCTTTATTTATTTCTTTCTTTCTTTTCTTTCTTTCTTTCTTTCTTTCTTTCTTCTTTCCTTTCTTTCTTTCTTTCTTTCTTTCTTTTTTCTTTCTTTCTTTCTTTCTTTTCTTTCTTTCTTTCTCTTTCTTTCTTTCTTTCTTTCTTTCTTTCTTTCTTTCTTTCTTTCTTTCTTTCTTTCTTCTTTCTTTCTTTCTTTCTTTCTTTCTTTCTTTCTTTCTTTCTTTCTTTCTTTCTTTCTTTCTTTCTTCTTTCTTTCTTCTCTTTCTTTCTTTCTTTCTTTCTTTCTTTCTTTCTTTCTTTCTTTCTTTCTTTCTTTCTTTCTTTCTTTCTTTCTTTCTTCTTTCTTCTTTCTTTCTTTCTTTCTTTCTTTCTTTCTTTCTTTCTTTCTTTCTTCTTTCTTTCTTTCTTTCTTTCTTCTTCTTTCTTTCTTATTCTTTCTTTCTTTCTTTCTTTCTTTCTTTCTTTCTTTCTCCCCCTTGTGCCTGTTCTTCTTCTTCCTCTTGCTCCTTCCTCTTTCCTTCCGGTCCTCCTCTCCCTCCTTCCCCCCCCTTTCCTTCGGCTTAATTAAATACTAGCAAACAGCAAATAAAATTATAAACACCAGTAATTAATATTAAATTATTATTAAATACATAATTAATTATGCTGGTAATTAGTTGTTTTTAGAAATACTAAAAGTAACAATTAGCTAATAATTATTAAATAATTAATTAAAAAACTATAATATTGATAAAATATTGAGCTTAATTAATTATAATTAATTATTAATTATTTAATTATTTAATAATTATATATATAATTGATACAAAAAAACTAATTAATTTAATTATACTTTTGATATTTAAATAAATAAGTATACTTGCTAAAAATAAGTGACAATATTATCTATTTAACAAATTTATAACAATGGCAATTAGTTATAAAAAATTTAAATAATTAAGCTAATAATTAATAATAATTATATTTAGATAATTATAAATCACTAACATTTAATTATGATACTTCTTAATTAATCATAATTAGAAATAATAATTATAAAATCACTAACATTTAATTATGATACTTCTTAATTAATCATAATTAGAAATAATAATTATAAAATCACTAACATTTAATTATGATACTTCTTAATTAATCATATTAAATTTAGTTTTATCATTTTGCATAAGTGTTATAATAATTAGTTAAGTTATGCTTTATGTCAACATATGAATCAAATATTTCTCCATCTTAACTTAACCATGTTTACCTTAGCAGGCTCATTAGACTTAACCTAATTTAGTTTATGCTAAAAGCCTAAACCAAAAATTATTTAAAGGGCTTGAAATTCAACTCTCAAAATTATATAAAGAAGAGATGCCTGGTTTCCTCTCAAGGCAACAAAGTTCAATTCCTGCCTAGTACATGGGGTGGGAATTGGGAAAATTTAAGAAAAAAAAAAACTCAATATTGTGCCCACTGTGACCCGTTTAAATCACGAATGGAAATATGAATGTTTTGGTATTTTTACGGAAAACACTTTAAATTTAAACTAATAAACTAGTACACATTTTATAAATTGATGACGTGTTAAGGTTTAAATTGCAAGAGAAACTTTTTTTTTACACTTTTCTAGAATTAGCAAATCCATTTTATAATTTTATTAATGCATATAATAATTTTATAAAACTTAAACAATAATAATTAAAAAATATTTTAATAAGAAAATTGATTATTCCTATACCAATATTACAAATTTTCAAAGTTGCAATTTACAGACCACAATTTTTTAAAATAAATTATTATTTTACTAATTTATGCTATGATGATATAAATTAAAATTTTTTTTTTTTCCATAAGAAAACAAATATACCTCAACTTCAACTCAAAGGTAACGGAAAAGTTAAATGAGGTCAGATTTGGGCACAATTTCAAAGGTTAAAAATTATTTCAACCACAATTTTTGAAGAGATTAAATCAAAATATTTACCTGAAAGATCAGACCAGATTTTGGTTTGATCAGAAAGATGCGCACAATCCAGCAATGAACCAGCAGCCTTGCTATGCCTTGATTGTGATAAAATCCTTCCAGTGTCACTGCCCTGGGCAACTGGAGCAGCATGCGGTTGATCTGAAGCGTTGGTCTCACAAAGTAGTGAAATGAGTAAAGTAGCAAGAACAAGCGTTGTATCAAAGTCTGATTTAGAGCCATCATCAAACCCAAATCGTGGTGCCATTAATATAGGCCTGCTCAAATATGTCAACTGTTATCAAACTTTACATTCATAATACAGAAATTGCTAATAAAAGGAAAGTTCATGTCAAGCATGAACTAAAGAAGCCTACTCGCCAGCTTTGTTAAAGAATAGATGAATGTCAACTTCACATCCTTCGCAAAAAGAAAGGAACGCCTGATTTTGAAAAGAGGGGATGTGAGTCAGAACTTCACTAATCGTGAAAAAAGATGCTTTATATTTATTTAGAACAAAGCATAGAAGAGAAAGAAACAGATGCAACACAAGATAAATTAGATGAAAATTACAACCTGCCATAGCAAAAAAAGGTTAAAAAATTTATCAACTTTGAATTTTCACAATTTCAACAAGATTATTTCTATTGTTGAGCAAAATTTAGCTATGATATGTTCTTTACTTCATTCAAATAAAATACTTGTGACAACTTTCACTTGATATGCTTTTAAATCAGTACCATAAAAAATATTTCAAGGCTATGATAAGATAGAGTGATTAGTATCTTATTTTAAGGGATTCAGTGACTGTTTGATGGCAAATATCGATGAAACGATTATGAAGCATCAAATCTGCTGTGTTGAATACACGAAACAGCTTTTGATGGAAGGGTCACGTCCCCAAATTGAATGGTGACATATTGAATAGATCACATTAGGCCAAAAGCATAACAAGTGCAAAGTTCAAACACTTCCTTTAGCAAGCTAAGAGATGGCTCCTACTACTCAAGAGTGTCCTTCTAGTGCGCTTAGGATGATACCATTGCTACAGGAAATGCTGCTAATTCCTTAGAAGAGTAACAAAAAAAAACCGCGAGTTACTTTTATTGGGCTCAGATGACTGCTTCAGTCAATGTCACTACTGATGCACTGCCTCCAACTATCTAGTCAATATTAGAGATTATCCTTTAAATTGATCTCACGGTAAAGAACTGAGTTCTACAAATTATTCTTTCACCCCTGTGGCTGATACGCTGAAGTCTCAGCTTTTCAGCATGAGCAATGAAGAAATAATTAGATACAGGTTTTGCACCAACCTACAGTACGTGAAGAATAAACCTGAGTATCAAATACACTCGAATGTACTCACGTGAATAAAATGGAGCGTACATAATTACGCTTGAGTGTGTTTACGTGAGAAACCTTGAGTGTACTGAAGTTACTAAAGCCTTGTTTATTTCCAACTACATCTAACTCAACTTAAGCCTAAGTTTTTTTTTGTTGACACTCAGCTTAAGCATACTTAAGTTTGAACAAAATATTTCATGCTTCAATTAATTTAATTTAAATTAACAAGTACAATATTAGCAAGCTTTGATCCCATTTAGTAGAGTCTGCTACATGAAACATTTATCTGTATTATGATCAATTTGGAGACAAATTTCTAGTAGTTTTTAGATTTAGTAATGCATATATGCATATAGTGTACCATTTCTTATGTTAACCACCTCAATAGCTGATCGATATATAGTATGTGATCATTTATAATGTGAACTCAGGATTGCATGTTTGCATGCTAGATAGATTCACCTACGAAGTATGTTTATGAATGCTAGTCTCTAGATGTTCGTGAATTATGGCAAATACTTAATAAGTGCTCTTTCTTAATCATATGTAACCTAGTTCTTGAGTTTTAATTAGAAGAATATTTTCTTATGTAAGAAACATCGATATTTTACAAAAATAGAGCTTTTTGAACATGTTACTGCATGCTTGGTGATGAATGTTAAAAAAATATTAAATAAGCTCCATGCCTATACTATCTTATGTTATGGTATTTCTTATGTTAACTCCATTATTGTTGAGTACTTAACCCTTGAAGAGAAAGGGTAAGAATTATGTTAGATAGTCGACAACCAATATAAAACTTTATCGAATCAAAATGCAATGAATTATTTAAGAATTTGTGCTATGGCCAAGGCATCCCTTGAAAGCGACATGCTACATTACTTGAATATAGTGAAAAGTGTGCAATGGCCACTACATCAGCATTTGGGAGTGGTATTAAATGATAGAAGGTAACAGCATTATGTATTAATGCAAATAAAGAAGCTGATACAAGATAATGCATCCCTTGAAAGCGACATGCTACATTACTTGAATATAGTGAAAAGTGTGCAATGGCCACTACATCAGCATTTGGGAGTGGTATTAAATGATCGAAGGTAACAACATTATGTATTAATGCAAATAAAGAAGCAGATACAAGATAATAAATTAAGAATATGAAGTTAGAATAATATCACCCTTGCTAACAAGTTTTAGAATTGATTATTATTATGATTAAAATAAAGTTAAATATTAATTTTTCTAAACCAAAATTGATGGGAGAGAACGCAAGGGGGATAGATAGCTGACTTAAACTAGGGTACACGGTAAAAATCACCAAATAAAGTGGTATCACCTTGGTAAGAATTAAAGGATGTAGCAAAAGTTAAGATGATGGAATATAAAGTTATAGATTTAAATAATATAATTGATAGGATAACTTTTAACATTGCAAATATTTATGCACCTTAAGAAATTTGGATACAAGTATAAAAAAAATTAGGCATGATTTGAAAGAACAAATTCAAGGAATACCATAAGAGACAATATTTATAAAAAGTTGTTTACATAGCTATATCGGAATGGTGGCAATAGAATTTAATAGTATTTACATGATTTTGATATTGGAGATATTTTAGAAAAAAATATAGATTTTGAAATTTTCTTTTAAGCTTATGATTTTATGGTTGTGAATACTTATTTAACAACAAAGATGACCAATATATCACTTATAAATATGAGGATTATAAACTTAAATATTTTTTTTAAATGAGATTATTTATATACAAAAATTGTAAAATTTGACTAGTTGGCAACTTAGTAACTCAACATCAATTATTGCTTTTAGATCTTAAAAGAGTAAAACTAATTCTAAATCAAATATTTTATCTAAAGAATACTTAGTAAAATTTTAAGAAAAGTAAAATAGGCATATGAACAAGTAATTTTTTTATTAACCCACCAACACTCAATCTCTCCTATTGGAAGAGAGGGCCTGAGCACAACTTTATTTTATAAATAAAAGAACTAGAGCCCACTCCCACAACTTATGTGAGAACCTAATTTTTGCAATTTAGAAAACAATAAGCAAAATAAGCATTTCACTGGATATGTACAGTAGTGAAGTTTTAAGGCTTTGACTATAAATTATATGGGTAAAGTCAATCTTAAGAGGAATCTGATTGTTATATGCATTTGTTAATAAGCTAAATATATATTTAATGTATCAAAATAAAGAGAACCAAATATTAAATATGAATAAAAACAAGAAATTCAAGTAATAAAAATATAATAGAATATTTATTATAAGAAAATATCTAGGAACTAGACATAATATAAAATAACTTATCTTGAATTCAAAATTAAAGTTCATGATGTTAAGATTGTCGCTTTTGATAATTTATATGAAAAGTTAAATATTAATCAGAAAAAGAGATATATACACGATAGACAAATTACAAGAAATATAGATAAAAGACTTACCACAAGTAGAGCTAACATAAAGTCGAGTTCAAGTGAGTTAGGCTTGACTCAAACTCAAATTTTTCAAGTTCTGTTCAACTTGAGCTCAATTCAAGTAAACTTCAAAATTGAGTCTAGATGGCTCAAAATTTTACTTCTTTTTAATATTTAATAATAGTGTTAAAGTATATAAACCCAAACTAGACCCAACCTATGACCCAAGCTCAGCCCAAAATGGGCTATAAAAGTTTCATTTGCATTTGAAATTGGGCTTGCGACCTCACAATTACAAGCCACACCTCCAACCATATTAATCATGATTTTTGTTCTGCAATTAATGAGTATATTATATATCTATTATTATTTTCAAGTCGACTTGGTTCTTAAATCGAGCAAGTTGTTCATACTTAAAATCTGCTCAAAAATTTTCAAATTTAAGGCTCAACTCGAAATTTTTCAAACCAATTTTGAGTTAAATAAAAATTCAATTGAGTTCTGAATCTCGACTTTCAATTCAAAGACCTAGCCCCATAATCTAGTAAAATAGATCAAAATAGTAATAAGAAAAAATTACTATTTATAAGGCTTTGTAAAGATGAGTATACCAATACAATTAACATGAACGAGTTTAGTAGTAATAAAATTTTTATCATTTGTATTTTATATGCCATTAATAAAATTGAGACTTGAATTGCTTTAAAGAATATGAATACTGAAATTTTGTAAGATCGAACAACATATTTATTGTAATGCGAATATTACTGGCAAGAAAGAAATTATCTAGCTCACTAAGTTATTTATACAATTTTAAAAACTAAAATGATGCCAAATAAGAGGAGTGTGTTGTACTTATTTACAAGAATAAAAATAATGCACTAGATTATGCGGACTATAAAAAATCGAAGTAACAAAGCATCCTCTAAAATTTTGAAAGAGAGTAAATAAACATAGCTTATGATAAGATATTCAAATTTCACAAAATTAATTTAGTTTTAGGCTTAATAAATCTACAATGGAGGTATTACTAACATGCTTGAAAGACAAATTTAATGAAAAGAACTTCATTTAATCTTTTTTTATTAAAAGGCTTGTAATAAATTACCAAAAGGTCTTATGAGTTGAAACAGAAAAGTTTTGGGTGGCTTATATTGATGTTATTAACAATATGTATAATGGGGTTGATATATGTAATTGATAGCAAAATGGCTTCTCTAATGATTTTTAAGTTATTATTGAAGTACATTAATGTTATATTCTTATTACAAGTTCCATGAATCAATTGTGCATGTTATTATTAAACACATTCTAGGAGGCTTCTTGATGCATGTTATTTGCATCTGGCAATCTGCTGATTGATATGACTATAAGTGGGGCTAAAGTAAAACTCAAGTTATAAAGAACTACTTTAGAATTCAATGGATTTTATCTTAAGCATATCTAAAACAAATAAGGAGTGTAAGCACAATAAAGGTCATAATACCAAGAACATAACTATTGAAGATCATGTGATCAAGTTAAGTGGGACGTTCAAATATATAGGCTCAATTATACAAAATAAAGGGAAAATAGAGGGGCATCGTGATTACAAAGATTCAAGTTGGTTGGATGAAATAGAGGGCTTCTGAAGTTTTATAAGATCAAAAAATCTTACTTGGATCTTATAGAGTAGCTATAAGGCTAACAATGTCATATTAGGCAAAATCTAGACCTACAAAACAAATATAATTATAAAATAAATGTTACAAAAATGAGAATGTTTGGGTGGATGAGTAGGCATACTGAAAAAAATAGAATGAATATAAGTTTACTCAAAGCACTTTAGAGTAGCTCCAATAGATAATAGGATTAAAGAGTAGATAATTTGGGTTATATTAAGCATAGGTTGTCTGATGTCCTTGTCAAAAAACTTGGCAGTGGTGGTTGTGTGTCTATCTTTTAATTCTTATGCAACAATGTCAGTAAATTTGCTTATGTATCAGGGCAGGTGTCATGTAATATTAATATAAATAACACAATTAAAGCATAATACAAAAAAAGAAGTTTGGTAAGAAGTGCTCTTTAGAAATTAAGAAGAAATTAAGTTTACAAAACCATGCCTAAGGCAAGAGAATGAAATAATTTTGGTTACAATATCATGCACAAGTCTAGGAAATGCTAGCACGTCATAATGCTTTGTGTATCCATGTTAGGCATGTCTTAGATACTACATGACATAGATATACCACAACACTTATTTAATGCACCTAACCTCAATATTTGAAGTTCAAATTAAGGTTGGACAAAAAGATATGCGGCTTTTTTTTCTTGGCTAGCAATGATTATTTCATTTTATGTTATTTAAGATATGACAAGATATAACTATTGATAAATTACCTATCTTAATATTTAATAAAATTAGTAATATTTGATTTATTATTATTAAACCTTTTATATAAAGTATATGATGCTATATGTTATATATTATTATATATTGTTGTTAATATAAAATATTTGTGTCAAGCTTTTAAACTATATTTCAATTTTACATTTTTCATAGAGAACGTTGTCATTCGAAAGTTGTCTTGCCTTTTATAGTTTTGATATGTCATTGTGTCATGCTATTTTTGTGACATGTGTAGGCCTTGTGCTCCATAGTTGCTATACTTACAGCATTTTATTATATGAAAAAGGGAAGAAGACTTGTTATTTGGTTTTATAGCAAAACTAAAAATTTGTAGCTAAATTTTATGATGGCGAATAGAGAAGAATAGTTCTTCTGCATATATCAATAAGGAAATTTAAATGTAGGCATGAAATGAAGCATTTAGATAAGGTGGGGGAGTTTCATTTTTATTGCATAGTTTTAATATCTCTCCGCCAGCGTGTATTTTATATCATCAAAAACTTTCATAAATGAACTAGAAAAACACAAGACTTAAGCCCACTCAACGGCGATGGACACATCAATGCATATAAACGATCAAAATGAAAGTGATCAACCAATGATCTTGAGAAATTAAGAAAAAATGTCCAAGAAAGTCAACTACAATCATGTTTTACACAGAACGACACCAACACAAGATAGGCACTAACACAAGATACGAACGCTGACACAAGACAAATATAACCAAACACAAGATATGAGCACATCTACAAAAAAGTATAACACGACATGCCAAGACCACTATTATTTTTTTAAGGCAATAAATTTCACATTGCACATCTACAAAAAATATACACGACATGCCAAGACCACTATTATTTTATAAAACATAAAAATTCACATTTCAAACTATTGACACTGTACTATTTAACAAAAAATATATTAATAATTGTCACTAAGAATATTTCATTACCATATTATCAAACACTATCATGCTTGATTCACAAAACTAAAGATAAACCAATCACAACTTGACAAAAGATGTACTGAAATCAAGAAACAAATAAATTTAGGATAAAAAGGCTGGTTGAAAAAAGTTGAAGACTTATATTCATTAGAACTTGATAAAAACATTAGCGCCAAGAAGAGTTTTACAAATATTTTAATGATCTCAAAAAGATTTGAAGTTGTAACGAAGTTGAGGGATATTATTGAAAAATAACTAACATTTCTATGAAATTACATGCAGGGGCTATTTGGCACAAATAAATCTGAATGTAAAGTAATCTGATTAGATGTTGTTTGATATATTTCAAAAAACTTAAATTTTTCTGGTTAGAATGAAAGAATTCGTAATATGTGGTATTTCGAGTAATTAAGAAAGTAAGATTGCCCCTCAACCAACAACCCATAAATAAATTCCCAAGCATATCAAGCATGAATGCACAACCTCTTGTCAAGCACCAACTAAGACTCTACACCCCATTTTCATTTCCTAGTCATATAGCCCCTATTTTGCTGTTGTAAATCCAAAACTTCCCTTGAAAACAAGCAAACTAGTAATGGAATATTTTGTAAGAAATTCTTTGTTCAAGGAAATTTCATCTTCTTTGCATAACCAATCTGTTCAATAAACACCAATAATAATAAATTACAAAATACAAGTGTATGCTTACAACTGGATAGAGTTAAAATAAAACTCAGAAGTAATTAACAATTGCACAATGCAATTCACAATAACTGTAGGAATATAAGATTAGGTTGCACACAAACTAAGAGAGATTTTGGGCGACTTAGAGAGGAGAGTGAAGGTGGTATTTAATGAATGCTGGGAGGGGACGATTACGAAGAGTGGACGGTTAGAAAGAGTTAGCGGTTAAGAGGAGTGAGAGGTTATGAGGAGTGGTCAATTACGAAGTAAAATAGAAGAACTAATCTTGATTTTAACATATTTTACAGACAAAAAAAAAAAAAAAAGCAAACTAGTAAATTCACAAAACGAATTGTTCGTTTGTTCGCGTGGAAGAAGTCGTGGACAAAGCTTATCGATTCGAACATAGACGAAAATTGATCAAAAGCCGCAAATGCATGGACGAAGATCGATTGAGTTGAACGAAGATCGATCGATTCGAACGATCGATCGAAGGCCTGGAAAAATGTCATGGAAGAAGCCTCTATGCTTTAGCGCCTTTGCATAAAATGTGATTTCAACCGATTTGACCGAAATTTTTTACGCGATGGCTCTTACTAAAAAACAATATTAGTGTGTAACAATTTTTCGCCAGTTTTACTGCATGTTAAACGCAATTATTCCTGAATTCACTGAAAATATTTTACTTCGCACCTGTTTTTTAGCATACCATACAGCGCCAGAGGATAAACCCAGATTACCTTCAGTTCCTTCAAACTAAATGTGATATCCACGGGATCTCCAGCATGCTGATACTGCAAAAACTCCTCAGCCGGGTTAATCCAAAGCTGGGTGTGCAACGTTGCGTCACTATGATCTATCAACAGAAATAAAAAAAAAAAAACAAAACGCAATTATTATCAGGCTCACAAATTATAGAATCCTAAGAAAAACTGCTAAAAAAGGTGAACCTTTGGCAGGGTCAATATAACTCCTGATCTCCACAGCCTTCCCTCCAATCTCCCCCGAAAGCACCAAAGATGGATCAGTTGCTATAATGGTGATTTCCTGCAGCGACGACTGGAAATTGGACAACAGACGAGTGAGATCCCGCGGCCTGACCACGATGCTGCTCTGTAACCTTCGCCGATCAAGAGAAAGACGCTGGATTTCGGGCTCCACGTTGCAGGAGATCCAGTAGGTCTTCCTCGCTCCTGATGAAATAGCAAGAAAATAATCAGGAAATGGGAGAAAGGGTAAGGGAATGGGCGAACTGTGAGATACGCAATAGGGCGGTACCGTTAAGACAATGGAGTGTCCATTGAAGCTTGTCTGCGTCTGGAGAGGAGAGGCGAATGCAGAGAAGGGAGACAGAGGAGACGGAGGTACGGAAGATGGAGCAGATGGATTTGAGGAGGACGCTGCAACGAATATCTGGGCGCTGCGAAGAAAGAATGGTGAATGAATCGAAGAAATTGTGCTTGAAGGTGAACGTCTGGTACGCCGAGCGGGAGGAGTTGAGCGTGTGGAAGGCCACCTGCTGGCATTAATGGTGAGAATAAGGTTAGAAAGAGAGAGGGGGGGAGGAGGGAGAGAGCGAGAGAGAGAGAGCCTGAGAGGGAATAATGTGGAAGGCGAGCTCGGAGCCGATGCGAGCGAGGCAAGTGACGCAGCGGTTGAGCGTTTTGAGCGAGTTCCCGCTCAGAGAGAGCTCCATCCTCCATGACGGCACTCCAATAGCTGGTTTTAAGGGACCTTTTTGTTTTACAATGGCAAGATGTTCGAGAAGTTTTGTGTTTGTATTTGTGACTAAAAAATTTAGATTTATAGACTAAATTGCATACAAAAACTTATTTAAGGAACATAAAATGAGTTGAGTTTTATTTTTATAAAAGTTAATAGTTAAGTTGCTAATTATTAATTTTTAGTTAAGACAATGTAGATTATAATCATTAAATCAATAACTTTGAAGATTATGTTAAATTATTCAAGAAATAAGATTACAGCAAGTATCATGAGGATGATTTCAATGAACCTTAACTTAGGATTGAGAATTCAATGTCAATATTTATTAATTCTATTTTTATATAAAATCTCTAATTTAGTTAGAGACTCAAAATATTTGAACAATTATATTTATATATATATATATATATATATATATATAATTTAATTTAATTTAAATTTCTTTTTTTAAAGTGTGATCAGTAAAATTTGAACTTATGATCTGAAATAATAAATCATAAAACTCAACTACTAGACTGCAGCACTATTTAAATATATATATATGTGTGTATGTGTATTTTTTTTTTTTTCTATTTTTTATACATTTTATAACTTAATTCAGTCCAATTTAATTCAGTTCAGTTTTACTCAGTTATTTATATATAATATGATGTTAGTTATGCTTATTTCAATTACTTATATGCTTCAGTCCAGTTTGTATGTCTTTAAATCAGCATGTATTCATATGATCATAAGCATGATAGTATGTGTTTTACTTTTAGCAGTTTCAGTACTTATATTTGTAAGTATGATTATTGTCTAATCTTATAGGTATGTCATTCACATACTTCGTTTTGTTTAGTTATAAATATTTTTCTTATAACCAGCATATTTTTTTGTCGCTTGTTGCACCTCTTCAAATGATTAAATATTTAGTAAATGTGATATCTTAAAAATATAGTTTTCATTAACTCAACTTAAAACATACTACATAAGATTTTCTTTTTTTGGTTAGCTTTGGCATTGTAATACTGACAATGTTAGATTCAGAGTTGTTCGTGAAGGTAGCTTCATGTGATGAGCTTAGCCAAGAAGAGAACCTTCCTGATATTGCTGAGGCATAGATAGACTCACCTTCTTGCTTGTGAGGACGAGTGTGCATTTTTATTCAATTCAATTTAGTATTGTAATAATTAATGTTCTGGATGACTTTACTTTTTTTGTACTTATAAACTGACTTGAGCTCTTGCTCTTTCCCTTCTATGCTATGTAATGGATGTTATATTTATTTTTCTTTCTGTACTTTAATCTTTCTTATATGTTGATGAATGGCTTATAGTTATAGGTGGCTTGTTCTACAATTAAGGCAAGATAGGCTGAAAACCTAACTCGATTGTAATTAGGAATTTGTCGTATTTGTGTCTGCTCTACCGTAATCATGTTAATATTAGTATTAACATGACTACGGTAGGAACGGGGCTAAAAAGTTGGTATCAGAGAGCCCCATAATGTGTTATATTCGAATTTGCATTCCTATCTACCTAATAGATCGTTCTTCTATATTACAGCCGTCAAACATAACATCCATAGCGACATACTCTCAAACAACTCAATATAAAAGTATGAATTGGAAAATATCCTCACATGAAAATCCTAAAATAACTTAAGAATTTTATAAATTTTTCTAGTAAAAGAATGGAGTGTTGGAGATTCAATCTAAGCTACTACTCGGCAAGATTTGAGGCCAATTGGGACTACGACTATTAGCTTGGTCAAGAGGGTGGAAAGACTGTAGATGGAATATCAGCTAAGGGCGTCCTAGTACTTGACAAGATACTTCGCCACCCCATATTTAGAGGACTTAACTTTCCAAATTTAGCTAAAGAATGCTTGAAGCGCATAAAAGTAGTCTTAAACTTCATTGAGTGTCCGGGTCCAATTTCATCGATCTTATGACATTTCTCCTACAAGACGCAGCCGAGGATTGGTGGGTCGTCACCAATTGGAAGCTGGAAAGGAAGTGCAAGAGGAAACGTCGTGTTGTGACCTTCGTCGACTTTCGTCTTACCTTCTATGCAGAATTCATTGAAAAGGCTTAGTACTTGTCAAGAAATTGTCCAAATGATTATAGTTCTTTTATCTTCATTATATCTTAGTATCTATACAAGTTTTATTTTTCATCTTATCATTCATATAACCTTTGCTTCTGTAATGAGTAAAAAATTTTTTGTGATTCTAATGGGAATGCCAAATTCTATCTCATTTCTCTACTCACTCTAAAGTAATGATTGGTCTTCCCACAACATGATGAATCCAGGATCACCCCCTATGACTACTCCCATCAAGACAGTAGTAGCTTCTAGCAGCACTTTCGATGAGGTAACTTCTCTAAGAAGTATGGTGGCGGCGATGTTGGAGAATTAAGCTCAGCAAGCCCTAACAACTCAGAAGTTGATCATCATCCATCCTTCTATTGCCACCAATAATGCAGCACCATGAGCACCTGCATCATATGCACCCCACGTGTCGCATCAATCTGCTAATGGTCTCTTACACAGTTCTTAAAGGTTGAAACCTTCAACCTTTAGTGGGAACCTCTTCCTCATGGACACATCTAGTTAGTTGAAAATAGTGGAGAAGAATCTGATCAGCATCATGTGACCCAATTTAGAGGAAATCTGTCTCACAACCCATTTATTCTATGAGGAAGCATAGTACTTGTGAGATAACATCTGCAACACCCATTTTGTTGATTTCGATATTGAATACATCTTTTGGGATGAATTTTTGGAAGTATTCAAGACAGATTTCATTCTCCTATCGGCTCAAAATATTAAGGTTGAAGCAAGGTAGCTGCCTTGTCTCGGAATACAAGATGGAATTCAGAAGGTTAACACGCTTTGCTACGGATCTCATTAGATTCGAAGCTGCCCGATGCCACTGATTTCAAAGCGATCTGTGTGATTCTATCAAGGATCACGTAGTCCTATTACGTCTCATTAGCTTTTCCCAACTAGTCAAGATGGAAAGAGTGGTAGAACACCACCAGTCCGAGAGGGATCTAAGAAGAAAGATCCATGCATCACCCAACCGCCATTAAGTGTTCAAGAAGCACAGGCCTCATCCCGCTAAACTTTATCAAATCGATGTTGCTTCACCCTTCGAACCAACTCAAAGTTGTAACAAGCCCCATCCGTATGGCAAGTGCTACCACTTTGGCCATCAATGTTATACGTGTGGTTATCAAGGCCATATGTTCTACCGCTGCACTCATCAAAAAATAGTGGTTGGTGTACGCATTAACCACTCATAGCAAAACCAAGTTTTTCATACCACACCTTTGAACAAATGAGATCCAAGGATGGCAATAATGCCACCTCCTTTAGTGGAAGCTTTGGAGCCAGTAAGGGAGCAAATTACAGCTTCAAGATTTTAGAATCAGAATAACTTTAAGAAGCAAGCTAATAATCGTCATGTCAGTTCTGCACGTGTCTATGCTTTAACTCCTCTTGAAGCCGTGGAAGACAATAATGCGGTTTTAGGTACACGCTCTGAACCCCTCTTTTCATATTATTCGTATTTCCTGCATTTTAATTATTGCAATTAGTTAATACAATCAATTAAATCATCTTACGACTGTTGTATTTTAATGACAAACCTTGCAATGTGTTATTCGACACTGAGGCTAGTCATTCTTTTATCTCTGAACATTTTGTCAAAACTCTTAACCTGCCTTGGTACAATCTAGCTAAGTCAACAAATGTTGAACTTTCGTCTGGAGCCCAGCTCAGCACCCACAAGTTTTGTGATGTTAAGATTATGCTAAACAATCAAACATTCCATTCCAAACTAATCATTTTGCCTCTAGCTAATTTCAATATTATACTTGGAATGAATTAGCTTAGTAGTCACAACGATCATAAATTACCAAAAGAAGAAAGTCACACTTCATTCCTTTGGCAAGCCTGAATCCTTTATAGGAAATATTAGTATACAAGAATCTCCAATCAATGCCATTAAGGCTGAGAAATTGATCAGCAAGGGTTGAGATTTTTCTTATCACCATGATGGGTGAAGTTAAGGAGAACATTCCTCTCTTTGAATGTAAAGTAGTAAGAGATTTTGCTTAAGTATTATTTGAAGATCTGCTAGGCCTACCTCCAATTAGAGAAGTAGAATTCTCTATTGAGTTAGTTCCCGGAACTCAGTGATCTCTAAAGCGCCTTATAATATGGAACATAAGGAACTGCAAGAGCTTGATGAACAATTGCATGAGCTCTTAAACAAAGATTTCATCAGACCTAATATGTCTCCTTGGGGAGCGCCAGTTCTGTTTGTTAAGAAGAAAGATGGATCTATGCGAATGTGCATAGATTACTAGGAGTTGAATAAAGTAATTATAAAAAATAAATACTCATTGCCTAGAATCGATGACTTATTTGATCAGCTATCTGGTGCTTTTATATTCTCCAAGATCGATTTAAGATCAGGGTATCATTAGTTGCGAGTAAAGGATGCCAATATCGATAAGATAGCTTTCTGTACTTGCTATGGCCATAATAATTTTCTTGTGATGTCCTTCAGACTCACTAATGCACCATCAAAATTCATGAACTTGATGTAGCGAGTCGTTAAGCCCTATTTAGATAACTTTATTATCATTTTCATCGATGGTATTTTCATTTATTCTCAAACTCCGAAAGATCATAAAGATAATCTAAAAGCAATATTAGAATCATTGCATGATCATCAGCTATATACCAAATTCTTGAAGTATGTATTTTGATTAAAAGTCGTAGTGTTCTTGGGCCCATGTAGTTGATGCCCAAGGGATTTGAGTAGATCAAAAGAAGGTAAGTGTCATCTAAGATTGGGTACAGCCCATGTTAGTGATCGATATTATAAGCTTTTTAGGTCTAGCTAGATACTACTTAAAATTTGTTAAGAGCTTCTCCCAGATCGCTTCACTGTTAACCTAACTAACTCAGAAAGATGTACCTTTTATTTGGAGTCCTGATTACGAAGAAGCATTTCAAACCTTGAAAGATAGACTCTCTATTTCCCCAATACTAGTTCTTAAAGAATATTTAGACTATCAAGTCTATACTGATGCATCTGGGGTTGGTCTAGGATGTGTTTTAATGCAAGAAAGTAAAGTAATTGCATATGCTTCTCGTCAGCTAAAGCCCCATAAAAAGAACTATCATATCCATGACCTCGAGCTTGCGGTAGTAATCTTTATTTTGAAAATATGGTGCCATTATCTATATGAAGTTTAATATTCTATTTTCACTTTATCATCAGAATCTAAAGTATATTTTTACTCAATTTGAATTAGACTACCGACAAAGAAAGTGGTTGAAATTGATTAGTGATTATGATTTGCGAACGTCGTAGCAGATGCCATCAGCCGTCGTGCCACGTTATCTGCCATGGTTGCAGAAAGCCCCATTGTTGATGAGTTTCACAAGCTATATAATGAACATGTTCGAGGTGATATGGTTAATGAACTAATATAATTAAGTTTTGTTGAGCCAATATTTCATAGATTTGTCTCCATCTTGCAAACCAAAGATGAGAACTACCTAAAGTTTAAATTTAAAAATTGAAAGCAGTCATCATCATGATCTACAGCTGCATGGAATGGTTATTTATCATGGAGTTCATCTCTAGATTCATAAGTCAATGCACCGAGAAGTTCTTGTTGAAAGCCATCATTCTGGATATAATGTCCACCTCAGATATAAAAAGATGTACCATGACTTGAATCCGTCTTTTTGGTGGCTCAGTATGAAGAAAAGTGTAGCCAACTTTATGGAAAAGTGTCACACCTGTAATCTGGTAAAAGATAAGCACAAAAGCTTGTAGGTCTTTTACACCCATTGGAAATTCCTAAGTAGAACTAGTTTGATACTGTAATGGATTTCGTTATAAGATTGCCTCGCACTTGATCTGGTGCTGAGGCAATTTGGGTCATCGTTGACCGGTTAACTAAATCTATGTATTTTATTCCAATTCGTCAGACTGACTCAGTGGAAAAGTTTGCAAAACCTTACATTAAGGAAATCGTCAAACTGCATGGTATTCCTTAGTTAACTGTATCAGACAGAGATAGCAGGTTCACTTCTAAGTTTTGGTAGGCAGTGCACCAGGACCTAAGGATTATACTAGCAATAAGTACGACTTTTCATCCCCAAACAGATGGTCAGACAGAAAGAGTGAGCCAAATTCTTGAAAACCTACTTAGACTCTGCGTCCTAAATTTTGCTGGTTCCTTGGAAGATTACATTTTGTTAGTGGAGTTTGCAAATAACAATAGCTTTCATACCAGCATTAAAATAGATTCTTATGAAGCTACATATGGCAGAAAGTGCAGTACTCCACTTGCATGATCAGAAATAGGAACTGTCCAACTTTATAGATCTAAATTGGTTGAGGAAACCAGCATAAAGGTTCATCTTATTCAATAAAGAAGTCATATAGCTTAAGATCGTCAGAGTATATACCATGATGCTCACCATCATTCTCTAGAATTCAACATTGGAAATTATGTGTATTTGAAGTTTAGCCTGATGAAAGGTATCTTTAGATTTGGTGTAGCAGGGAAACTCAGTCTTTGTTACGTTGGATCTTTTGAAATATCAACAAAGGTAAAGCTAGCAGCCTACAAGCTAAATCTCCCTGATGATTTTGCTATAGTTCACAATATGTTTTTAGTATCATCCTTGAGAAGATGTCTCAGTGACCCTTCTCACCTAGTTCAGCTTCCAATAGTCGAAATTCAGCATGATCTTTCGTATGCAGAAGAACCTATCTTAGCTTGTGACCAGAAGCAGTTGAGAAATTGTTTTATTCAAATAGTGAAAGTTTAGTGGAAGAATCATTCTCTGGAGGAATTTAATTAGGAGAAAGAGGTGGATATGCGTCACAAATATCTAAGGCTCTTTGAAAATCCTAGTACTTTGGATATTCCTTTACTTAAGTGATGTCGAAGATGACATCGTTCTTAAGTGGAGGAGTCTGTAACCCAAAGTTGTTGCTCTACTAAATCTAGACTAAACTAAGTGTTAATTCCCATTCTATTAGACTTGAATAGCCAAATAAACCTAACCCTAAAAATTTGGGATCAATCAGAGCTCATTTGAGTGATATGCCTATTTTTGCCTATTTTAAGATCCTAAAAATTAGTTAAATTAATTTGATTTCTAAATAAAAACTTGATTTTATTTTTGAATTCCTCATATCCAAATTAGCTAATGGTGAAATTTTAGGAATTTTGGAAGATCATTTAGTCCTAAATTAGATATAATTTTATTATAATTAATTATATTAATTATTTAATTTAATTAAAATATTTAAATCCATCCAATGGTCAACTAACTCAAAAAGGCAGTGCCAATCTAGACCGTTGGTGCATCTTCGTGCCCTAGATTCTGTGGCTACATTTGAGCCATCAGATCGCAGCCACGATCCCATGGCTACGATCCAATCCGCGCTCAGCCATTAGGGTCCTTTGCATCACAGCTGCTGTGTTATGGAGACCATTTAGTTCATCATGAAAATACTAGTGGTGCTCCAGTGAGCTTCCAAGAGGTTCCGAGGCGATTCAGAGCATTAAGTGAAGTTCAGAAATAACACGTGTTGCAGCGCGCCGTGGTGCCATGCAGTGCTCTCTAACAATCCCAACCCGAGATGGAGGCACTATTGCGTGCCTCAGCAGTCCGAAAACAGAAAAGCAAGTGATGTAGTGTGTCGCAGTGGAATTGGGCATTACCGTGCGCCGCAACAGATTCCAACCTGAGACGCTGGTGCTATAGCTTGCCACAGTGGGTGCCAACCCGAGATGCTGGTGCTATCGGCGCCGCAGTGAGTTCCAACATGAGAGTTGGGCGCAACGGTGTGCCGTAGTGCCTGGCAAAAATCTGCTTTAGTCCAGGTTTTGCCCTAAGTAAATTGGAGGGCATTTTGGACCTTTTAAGGTCCAAATTTCAGTTGAGTACTTAAGCAAAGATGTTGGGAGAAGATAAATGGTGTTGGCATTTTCAGTGTGAAGCTTGTGCTAGCTATGAGGAGGAGATTCCTAGGTGAAGCCCTAAGGAAACTGTTGTGCAAAATACCCCTTACATGTTGGAGGAGAGACTTCTGGTGGTGGTTGCTTCCTCTCCTCTTCATATTAGAGTAAGAGCTGATGTATTTCTAGTCAATAGATAAGCTTTTTGTAACTCTGTACCTCTTCAAGTTTTATAGTAGATTTTTCTGTTGTGTGGCTCTGTGGTTTTTCCCATTCTTGGGTTTTCCACATAATATTTGTTGTTTGGATGTTTTGTGTGTCGTGATCTCTTGCATGCATGTGTTGTGATTTTATTCTTATAGCTTTGTGATATTAAATTTCTTTGTAACCGTCAACGTAGCCCCAATCCTAAAATGAAGAGAGTGCACTCTATCAAATCGCTTCCACTGTAGTTATTATGTGCTGGAAGTTCTTTGTGCTCTAGGTCAAAGTATTACTAACAAGTGGAATAAGAGAGAAGTTACATTGTTGGTCTTTAGAAAGGTTTGATGCTTTGAGTGGGAGCAATGGTTAAAGAGATGAGACACAAGATTAAGAAATTTAGTAGAATGAACTTTATGCTCTAAAAAATGCAGATGGAGGATCAGCTCTACCAAAAAAAGCTGTATCTTCTATTGAAAGGAGCTGATAGAAACCCTGCAGCTATGACTGATGAAGAATGAGAAGTTCTAGATAAAACTGCATTGGGGTTTATTTGTTTATCATTGTCTTCTTGTGTTGCTTTTAACATTGTTAATAAGAAAACCATTGTATATCTCATGAATGTTCGGATGAGGATGTATGAGAAGCCCTCAGCTTTGAATAAAGTTTTCTTAATGAAGAGATTATTTAAGATGAAGATGATGGATGGCCATTTAGTGACTGAACACCTCAATGGGTTCAGCATGGTGATGAGCCAATCAAGTTTGATGAGCATCAGTTTTGATGATAAGGTATTAGCTTTGTTGTTCCTATCTTCATTTCCTGACAGTTAGGATGGGCTAGTTACAGCCATCAGCAATTCATCAGGAAATACATTGTTGAGGTTCGACAACATAGTCGGGCTTGAGCTGAATGAGGAAGTGTGAAAGAAATCTCATGGAGATGCATCTACCTCAGCATTAAATGCAGAGAGTAGGGAAGACACATTGAAAGAAGACATAACAGAAATAGGTCAATGTCTCGATGATGAAAATTAAGACTCGGAAAGGCAAAGCCAGATTGCTGGAATTGTGGGAAGATAGGTCACTTCAAAAAGGATTGCCTTACCTGTAAGAAATCAAGTGGAGGTGGTAAGATTATGAACCATACTATGAATATTTCAGTTGAGGAGGATCAAGATACTTTGATCATCTCACTTGTCAATATGGAGTCCTGGGTGGTGGATTCGGGCGCATCCTTTCATGCGACTCCGTCTAGGAGTGCCTTCAAGAGTTACACTAAGGGTGACTTGGGGGAAGTGTATCTTGGAGATGATAAGGTGTGCGACAACATTGGCAAAGGTGCTGTGAATGTTAAGCTACCTAGTGACGCAATTTGGAAGCTCAAGGATGTTAGACATGTGATATGTCTAAGAAGAAATTTGATTTCTGTGAGCCAGCTAGCTGAAAAAGGCTACACCCTTTATTTTACAAGAGACTCATGGAAGGTCACCAAGGGTGCACTCGTTATTGCACAAGGCAATATGGAAGTTACAATTTATCTGATCAATAAAATGTCTGATACTATTGCAGCTGCAGAAGAGATAGAAGCGGATCTATGGCACCGGAGGCTTGGCCATATGAGAGAGAAGGGGTTGAAATCCCTACAGTCAAAGGGGAAACTCCAAGGACTGAAGTCAATAGACTTACATTTTTGTGAAGACTGCGTGTTGGGAAAACTGAAGAAGGTTTCATTCTCTAAAGTTGGAAGGGAGTTGAATGGCAAGAAACTTGAGTTGGTGTATACAGATGCATAGGGGCCAGCTCCTACTTCTTCCATAGGTGGAGCTACATATTTTGTCACCTTCATTGATGATCATATGAGGAAAGTATGGGTTTACTTTCTAAAATATAAATAAGATGTGTTTGATGTGTTTGGAAAGTGGCTAGCTTTGGTGGAGAATAAGACATGATTAAAGCTTAAGTGCTTAAGGTCTGACAATGGCAGCAAATATTATGAAAAGGAGTTCAAGGAGTTATGTGCCTTGAGAGGCATTAAGAGGGAGTTCATAGTCCCTAGAACACCATAGCAAAATGATGTTGCATAATGGATGAATAGAATAATCACAGAAAGAGCCAGAAGCTTGAGTTTGCATGTGGGTCTCCCAAAGTAGTTCTGGACTGAAGTCATTAACAAGGCGGTATATTTAATAAATCGGGGACCTTTTATACCCTTGAATAAAGGGATTCCCAAGGAAGATTGGAGTGGAAAGGAGGTGAAACTGAACCACCTCTATGTATTTATCTGCTCATCTTATGTGCACATTAATACAGGATCCTGGAGCAAGCTTAATGCTAAAGTGATCAAGTGCACATTTGTTGGATATGGAGCGGGCGAGTTTAGTTATAGGTTCTGGGACAATCTTAACCAGAAGGTCATCAAAAGTAGAGATGTCACTTTCAATGATAGTGAAATGTACAAGGATTGTATTGGAGTCAAGACTGACTCCAAAGATGCTTCAGATGGTGAGCCTCAGCACATAGAGATTGATGACAATATTGGGCCAGATGCTGAAGTATAAGAAGAATCTCAAGAGGGTGTCAATATTGAACAATAAACACCCATATTTAGAAGATCCAGAAGAGTCATAAAAACATCATAAAGGTATTCTCCTTCTTTATTCTATTTGTTACCAATGATGGAGGTGAACTAGAAAGCTTGGAAGAGGCACTCCAGGTTGAAGATTCAATCAAGTGGGAGGCTGCCATGAATTATGAAATGACATCACTCATGTCAAATGGTACATGAGAGATGGCACCCGTACCTGCTGGGAAGAAAGCTCTTCAGAACAAGTAGGTTTATAGGGTGAATGAAGAACTGAATGGGAGAAAATGCTATGAGGCAAGACTTGTAGTAAAGGATTTCTAGCAAAGGCATGGGGTTGACTACAGTGAGATTTTTTCCCCAATTGTGAAGATGAGAGTCATTAGGGTTGTGCTGAATATTATTGTAGTTGAGGATTTGCATCTAAAGTAAATGGATGTTAAAGCTATATTTCTTTATGGAGAGCTGGAGGAAGAGATGTATATGCAACAACCTGAAGGGTACAAGGCTCAAGAGAAAATAAAAGATAAGCTAGTGTGCAAGCTCAAGAAGAGAGTATATGGCTTGAACAAGCACCAAGGTATTGGTACAAAAGATCTGACAGGTTCATGTCTGAATCAGAGTATAAGAGATGCCAGAGGGATCACCGTTGTTACATAAAATAGTGTAAGTCCTCATATATACTTCAATTGCTATATGTAGATGATATATTAATTGCAGGATCAGACATGGATGAGATAAGGATGCTGAAAGAGCTTATATTAAAGGAGTTTGACATGAAGGACTTGGGGCCGGCCAAGCAGATTCTTGGAATGAGAATTAATAGGAAAAGAGGTGCATGAATTTTGAAGCTGTTATAGAAAGAATATGTTGAAAAGGTGCTGAAAAGATTTAACATGAGTGAAGCACAACCAATGAGCACTCCCTTAGCAAGTCACTTTAGCTTATCAAAGTAGCAGATGCCAAAGTCTGAAAAAGAGAAGGAGCATATGCTAAAGGTTCCTTATGCTTCAGCAGTTGGGACCGATGTACACGATGATCTACACAAGATTGGATATTGCCCATATAGTGGGAGTGGTTAGCAGATTCATGAGAAACCCATAAAAGCACCATTGGGATGCGGTCAAGTGGATCCTAATGTATCTGAAAGGTACACCGAGTCAAGTTTTATGCTTTGGAAGATTTGACATTATTTTATAAGTTATGTAGATTCAGATCTTGTAGAAGATGTTGATAGCTAGAGAAGCACCATAGGTTATGTTTATACATTAGGAAGTGCATCGGTGAGCTACATCTTTAGGCTACAAAACATCGTATTGTTATCTACGACGAAGGCCGAACATGTTGCCCTTATAGAGGCAATCAAGGATATGATCTGGTTGAAAAGTTTTATGATAGAATTGGGCAAGGAGCAGGAGGATGTGAACCTCTATAGTGATAGTATGAGCACTATTCATCTAGCGAATAATGCAACATTTCATGCTAAAACAATGCACATTCAACTCTGTTACCATTTCATCCGAACACTATTAGAAGAAGGACAGATTGGATAGGAGAAGATCCACACTTCAAAGAATTTAGCTAATATTGCTTATTAAAGCAGTAATAGGGGAGAAAATGAAGCTATGTGCAGCTTCAGTTGGCCTTAGTACATGAAGAGAGAGCGAAAGTGAGCCACACCATGTTATTGATAAGAAAGAAAGAAGATAATGAAGATTCAAAGTCAGGAGTGGAGGAGATTTTCTAAAGGTCTCAAAGTGGGAGATTATTGTATTATGGAGACCATTTAGTTCATCATGAAAATATTAGTGGTGCTCTGGTGAGCTTCTGTAACAACCCAGGTTGTTACCTTAGTCAATTAGGACTAATCTTAAGTCTTAAAACTAATCTTAAGTGCTAATTAGGTCAATTAGAGTCAACCTCTAAGACCTAGTCCAAATTAGGAGTCAAACAGATCGAATCCTGATTTCTAAAAATTCAAAAACCCTAAAAGTTGACCTATTTAAATTGATCTCCGATCAAAAAATGGACTTCACCATTGCGCTCGTTGACCCCAAATTAGCTAGGGGTGAAGTTTTCATGTCAATCAGAAGTTGTCGAAAATTCGACGAATATTTTAATAATATTAAATACCCCGAAAATCGAGGTATCAAAATATTCATCAGATCGAAAATCCGACTTCACCAATGCGTTCCTCACCCCTCATTTAGCTAAGGGTGAATATTTGGAATTTTTCTGAATATAAAATAATTATTTAATTAATTTAAAGAAACTTAATAATTAATTTAATATTTAATTGGACGGCGCCGTCAAAGCAAGCAACGCCGTCAGCCCATTTCTTGTTCCGCCGTTCGGGCCGTTTGTCAGATCAGACGGACCGCTCCGAACCGTCTGATCGAGATCAGACGGTCTGCGTACCGCCTTCCCCGTCGCCAGCCCTAAGGCTCCACGCGGCGAACCCGCCACGCGTTCGACCAGCCAGCGCCCAGCCCCACTTCGGGAGCTCCGTCGGGGGCCTTTAAACCTCAGTGGAACCGTCCATCCGGCTCGACTGACCTCCCGAAGTCACGCGAACCCTAAATCAAGCTCCTGTAAATCTGAGGCCGTCGAATCCAGGTACCCCCCGATCCTTGAATCCTCCCGATGGTTATTGCATCTTCGTATTGCATGCTTATTTCGTAGGCTAGATGGACGTTCGATCGGTTCTGATCGATGATCAGAGGTCCCGATTGGCCGGATTTAGGGTTAGGTGAGCAGTAATTAGCGCTAGGGCCCGTAGACCCGAGCCTTGGGAGCTAGGGTTCGCCATAGCTGGAGATCTAACCCCCTCCTGGCTTCGCCCCGTACGTCAGTCGATCGGTCTCATCGAGACCTTCTCCACGGCGAGTGGCTCAAGCCTTGCCGTCGCTCGTGCGCCGAGCATTCGGCTTCCCTAGTCGAGCGGCTCCGGGTCCGTCTCGGAGAAGACGACCCCGTGGGTTGGTGTCGGGTCGAGCCCGGCCCGCGAGCCCGGAACCCGGGTCTGCGCGTCGACCCGCGACCGTTCGGGTCAAGTGGCTGGCGTGGGGCCCGCGACGCATCGCCAGCATATGAGCGCGCGACGCGTGGCCGCGGCTGGAAGGCCGCGTCAGCGCGTCTCTTCGGTGCCAGCAGTGGGACCCACCTCCTCTGCCACAGCCAGTGGCAGCCTGCCACGTGGCCACAGTGGGCCCCGCGCACAGGAAAACCTGCAAAAGTAATAAAATATATATATATAATAAATAATTAATAAATATAATACTTAATTTACATATATATACATATATATATACATATATATATATATATATATATATATTTATAGATATATATATGATTAAATGGATTAAGACAGAAACTTAATGAGAGTAAGTTAGTGTAACTATAGTTAGTAGTTAGTTAATTTAGCTAATTAAGTGTGTTTAATAGATAAATAATATATTTAATATTAATCATTAATTTACTATTATCAATCAGTAAATAATCGATTTATTATTAATATGATAATTAATAAATATAATTACCTAGTTTAATTAAATCTTCTTAATTAATATACAGTAACATTAAAGATTAAATTAATTAGTTGATTAGACTAACTAGGTATGATTAAGACTATTAAGATATCACTAATTTAATTACTGTTTATTACAAATTCATTAAATACAAATTAAGAATTTAATATAATAGATTAATTAAATTATAATTAATTATAGTTAATTAATTAATTAATAAAATTAAGTATTAATTAATTTTAGATTAATTAATTAAATAAAATTTGAACTTTATAAATGAAAAGTAAAATCATTTAAATTGAATAAATGAATAGTAAATTTATTCAAATTGTATTTTTGAATAGTAAAACTTAGAAGTTTAATAACTTTTCGTAGGATGATCCAAACATAGTAAATATAGGTCTTAATGTACTCAGAAGAATAATTATGATCAAATGGCGTAACACAAAATTTTGTTTCGGGAGACGTATAAGGAAGTAGCATTTTAGGACATCTCTAGGACCCCATAACTTTTGACCCAGTTATCAGAACATAGTCAATATGGGTCTTAAAATACTCAGGAGAGCAGCCCCATCACCATAGTAGTATTAATTTTCTCATTTGGACATCATGATAAAAAGTCAACCCTAGAATTCAGAGTTGACTTTAGGAAAAATGACCAAATTACCCCTAGAATTCAAATAACCATAACTTGGTCAATTCAACTCCAAATTCAAAAATTCAAGATGCTAACTAGTTTAGAATTTCGATATCACCAATAAACTGAAATAACATTTAGGTTCTGAACCCTAAAAATTTAGAAAATGACCAAAATACCCCCAACCTTAGTTAGGTCATAACTTGATCATTTGAGATCCAAATTGGGTCTACTCCCTACCAACATACTCAGTACATTATAGGGAAGCTATAGAAACTAATTTTGTTAAAATTGGACTTCAAACAGAAAAGTTCGATTTTTGTCACCCGTTGACCGACTCAAATTTACCAAATTGCCATTCGGACTTAAAAAGTCCATAACTTAGTCAATTGATCTCAAAATGTAGTGTTCTTGGACTCTATGGAATTCTTGAACAGTAACCTATAATAAACTGCATAAAAACTTAGTTTTTAGTAGAGTAAAAAATTACTTAAATGCCCTTAAGTCAAAAATATTAGTTTGAACCTGTAGGACCCGTTTCTCGTCAGAATTGGACAAACTTACTGTCTATCATCAAGTTAGATAGTAAGAAATCATATAAAAAAGAGAAACTCAAATTTGGGCACTTAAATCAAAAGTTGACATTTTTGGATCCTTAAGTAGGGGCAAAATGGTCATTTTGCCAAAAATTTAGTTTAATCAATCTTAACCTTTAATTAGTCTTTTAAATCACTAAAACTAACTTATAACCATATTAACGACACTTAAGTAAGTAAAATCAACAGTTAGGTTAAATTTTAGAATTTTCTTAAGTCTTTAACACTACCCTTAAGGACCTTCCTGAGACTAGGACTAGATCATATGATTAATTTCATTCATTGAAAAATGGGGGTTTTCAATGAATGAATCCTTAGTTTTATTAGTTTCTAGAATTTTCAACTTATTTTTAATTATTTTATCTTTTAACCTTAGATATAAGATAGGAGATTCATCCTATTAAGTTTGATTACTTAATAGGATTGGCCTTGACTATTAGATCACTATTAGAATGAAACTTAGATCATAGGTCTTATCCTTTTGGATTATGTGATTAAGCCCAATCTCATGGTGTTTAATCCATAATCTATAGTTTATTAGTTTAAGTTAGAACATATAAAATTATCATTTAGGTCGTAATGATTTGTTACTTAACTTTATAGTCGACTTTGATTTGGTATATTAGGACCTTGCTAGTTCTGATATTTTGTAACTTGTAAGGATGAATTTATAAGTTACAGTTGTTATGCAGGAAAATAGTGATCCTGAACTTGTGTAATTTGGAATAGTTAGAACGAATAATAGAAAACTGATGGTATCACCATATTAGTAGAGTCTCTTGCTTATTTTGATACTTTGTGCTACGCATTCCTTGTATAATTGAGGTTATTTTCTTGAACATTTCATATAAGGTAATTTTGTGCATGAAAATGAAAACTTAGAATAATAGGATAACAGTTGCCTTTGGGTCCAGTTTGTGGAGATTATGGTGCACATTTGCCCTAATGGACAGGGGTAAGGTGAGATCAGGATGCCTAACATTCTCATTGAGGAGAGTGTGTTAGGCTTGGGACCCGTATAGTCTTGTAGATGTGCTTGACTCCTCAGTTGTTTCTAATAGTTGTCCATAGAAACAAAAGTAAAATAACTAAAATATGTTGCATAAGTATTGTCTGCCTCTTCAGTCATGCAGTATGTTCAGTATATTTTGCAGATTGAGATGTATATATATATATATATATATATATATATATATGTGGGCCAGTTTGGCCAAGTTTTCTAATATGGTAGTCAGTATACAGAGTTTGGATTTACAATTATAGTATTTGGCTATATTTTGGCATTGTTCATTTAGTTAGCTATTTCTTTGTATAGCTATTATTCAGTAGGATGTTAGATTTTATTGTTCTTATATGTATCACTGCTGAGATTCATTATTATAATTTACATATTTTATTTGATCACCAGCATGTATTAGGATGTAGCATTTTCTTTCAGCATATGTTTAGCTACTTATATTATATACCTTACCTTGTTTACTTGGCTTTTGAGGCATGTCTTAGCCTCCTTTATTTAAATTATAAATGTTATTTATAGCTTTTCCTCTTTCTTATTATATTGCTAGTCGCTCCCTGATATACTGTTGCTTAGGAAAATTGTGTAAAGTGGTGATATTAAAAATATATGAAAATTTATCAGCCTAAAATGTACTTAAACAAATTGTATAACTAGATTTTTCTCTTTTTTGGCTGGGGCCCTACATTGTGAAATCGACAATGGTAGGCGTAGAGCAGATAGAGGATCTTGTACCTGAGGAGGAGCTATTCCTAGAGGAGGAGCAGCAGCTCGGACCAGAGCATATCTAGCCTTTAGAGTTATTGTGAGGGTGTGTTCCTTTGCATTTACTTTTTATTTAGACTTTAAATGTTGTAATAATACATGTACTCTTGATTGTGCATTTAGATTTATATGCTTATATTCTGAGTTATACTTTGCACTTATGTTATATTGTGATGCTTGGATGTCATTTATTACTTCCGCACTCTGTACCTTTACTTATATAGTGACTGTTAGATTGATTCTGTGTTAATCCTTCCCTAATTAGGAGGATTGTGGAGTTTATCCTAATCCAGTGGTAAGTGAGGGGTTAACCAGAGTGACACTCCACCCTTAACCTAATCTTTGGTGGATTAAGGGTGCGAGGCGCCACAGCTTCTGAGAGGTTTCAAGGCGATTCGGAGCAAGAAGTGAAGTTCAGAAACAACACAGGCGCTACTGCGCACCGTGGTGCTCCGCAGCGCGCTCTAGCGATCCCAACCCAAAACGAAGGCACTATCGTATGCCTCAGTGGCCAACAAGCAAAGAACCAGAAACTACAGTATGGCACAACTAAATTGGGAGCTACCGTGCGTCACAGCGGTTCCCAACCCAAGAGTCGAGCGCTATGGTGCACCGTAGTGCGTAGCTAAAATATGCTTCAGTCTAGGTTTCATTATAAGAAAATTGACTGGCATTTTGAACTATTTAGGGTCCAAATTTTAGCTGGGTACTTAAGCAAAAAATTTGGGAGGAGATAAGTGGTGTTGGCATTTTTAGTGTATGTAACAACCCTAGTGTTGTTACCCATCAATTACTGACCTAATTGACTCTAATTCTTTTCCATTAGTCCTATAATAGTATTAGGAACCTCTTTTTCAAATTTCATACAATTTGGAGATCGTTTGACAATTTCCAATATTTCTTAGCTTTTTGATAATTTTGAGAATGCCTAATTTATTTAGACCTCAGAATAAAAAATGGAGTCCACCATTGGACTCACCATAGCCAAATTAGCTTGGGGTAGTATTTTGGAAGTGTTTAGAAGTCATCAAATTTCCCCTGAATATTTTAATAATATTTAAATACCTAGAAAATTAAGATAATTAAATTGACATTTGATCTAAAATCCAATTGCATTTTTAAGTTTCCCATACCTCATTTAGGTAGGAGGGAATTTTTGGGATTTTTCGGAGTGCGTTTGATTATTTAATTTTGAATAATAATTAGTGTATAATTAATTAGTTAATTAAAGTAAATAATATAAATTAATATATATATATATACATATTTTAAATTATTATTTATTAATCATCCAGCAGCTTAAATTTTAGGTGCTGATCCGGTGTAAGCATCCAAACACGGATCACCATTGGGCACAAATCAGCACCATAGGATGCTCTTAGTCCAATATCCGATGGCGGATCGCATGTGATTTGATCTAACCATCAGATTAAACAATTGATTTGACGGTCTGGATTAGGCCATGTATGCCTCTGCTAGGCATAGTGGCCTGCGCAAGCCGCAGGCATCATACGCCTGCCGCCATCCTCCTCTCTAAGGCCTCGAGGAACTTCTTAATTTCTTTCTCTCCTTTCCTCCTTCTTCTGTCGACTGTTGGGAGCAAGCTTTGGAGCTCTGTGAGGTAGCTGAAGCGAGTGCTCAACCTATCCCTAGGATTGACGGATTGCTTTTTCTTTTGCGATCACAACTAGGTATCTCCTCTTCATTTCCCCCTTAATTATTTATTTTTTCTTCTCCAAGGTTCATCAACAATTGTCTGAGTAGGTTGATTGAGCTTAATCAGGCTCAAATCAACCTTGAGTTGATTTAGGGTTTTTGCCCAGGTGGTAAAACCCTAGTTTGTCTATCCGTAATTAGGGCATCAAGCTCATCGAATGAAATGTCGATGATTGTCAATGGTCCTTAGCTCTTTAGGTTGGTCTTGCATAGAACTCGAGTCAATCACATGGGCTCCATCGTGAAGTTCTCTGGTTTAGCCATAAAAGCTATCCCTAAAATCTTCCCTTTTTTAGAGCAGAGTCGGAGAAGACGGGCCTGACCCGATCCTTTGCTGTCCAGGTGCATTTACCAGACTGGGCTGGTTCAGTCCCATCAAACCATCCATCGTTTTACACACGTATGAGATGCATGTCAATCATCCAACGGTCGGCGCTTTGACTTCAGAGCCGACCGTTGGTAATGATTTCGAATGATGGATGTTCTTTTTTTTTTCTGCAAACCTTGATTTTTCTGCCATCAATTTTTGTGCTGACAGGAATGTAACTTAATATATTTTGATAAGTTAAAAGGAAACTAATTTGATTATTATTAATCTATGCAAACTTCATATATTCATATCTTGCAATTTACACCTCCAAACAATGCAATATTATATACCATTTTGATCACAATAATGCATAGATTAATAATATGCAAATTATTTTCTATTTTGATAAATATTTTAATTAGTCAATATTTAAGAGTAATTAATTAATTATAAATTAATTTCATCATTTCATGCGACTTAATTTGATTATTAAATGTCCAAATAAAATGATCAAATAGTCCATTTCACTCACAAAAATATGAGAATCAATAATATACAACTAAATTTAATATTCGAATCCTAATTTGTATAATCACTTTTTAACCTTAATTAAGAGCTCCAAAAACCATAATTTTTTAATATTGTCCAATTTTGACATACTTAGTATCATTTTTGAATCATATATATATTATTTTCATTCGTTAACAATTTGTGATTTTAGATTTTTGACTCTTAATTAGTGTTATTTGATGAATTCAATCTTCTTTAATTGCATGTTTTAGTATCTTAAAACCTTAGGATAGCTAACATGTTACATTATTTATATTACTTATGATGAGCTTAGTTCTCATTATTCTTTTTAACCTTAACTATTATTTTCAAAACCCCAATTACTATTATTATTTTTAATTGACTTGATATCAATATCTCAAAGTTAATTGGGAGCTCAATTAGCTCCAATCATTAAGTAGATCATTAAAATTAGATAACTTTAAATATCACATAGTTGTAATTATTGAATTTTCTTTTAATGCTTGCTTAGCTTTGAGCCGTATTCATTTAAATCATTCATATAAGATATTATGCATGAATAAAACTTTCACATTAAGAACTATAGGGGTTTATATTGTTGGATAGACCAAGGGCAGGCTAATAAAAAGTATTAAGGAGACCTCACATTCTCAGAGGGTGAATGCGAGTGTTATTTGTTTTGACCCCGCTTTCCTTACTTATTAAGCAGACGTGTTTAACTCTTCGCTTCATTCTGTGTTTGCATGCAGAATGAATATTTTCTTAAAATAACTTTAATCATTTAAAATATGAAATCTCCTTCAATCTTATAGATTTTTAAGACTCATCATAGCTTTTAGCTATATTACTTTCCATAGTTCTAGACTATGTAAATCTTAGACTAATAGTCTAAGATCTATTTCCAATTTCTATACTATGCATTTTCCATATTTTAGTACTTCACTTTACTTGTTTACAACTTACTTAGATTATAGTAAATGTTGTTATAATTACATTTAAATGCTTCATTGTCTCTTTATCTTACTTAGCATAAGTTTATTTAAACATATTCATGCTTTACTTTATTTACTTTCATATGTACTTTAGTCCTTTTTTTAGCCTATTTAGAATACTTTTACTCTTGTTTTACTTGCAGGCTAGGATGTATATTTATGTGAGTATTCTTACTCCCTTTGCCTTTTTACTTCCTTTTTCAATGCTTTTATGCTTACATTTTGCACCATTGCTTATACTTAAATTTTAACTAGTAGATATCCAATTAAATAATAATATGCTTAGTTCAATCTTAAAATGTACTGAGACTATTTAGTCTAACCATATTTTCTATTTCTTGGCTTTGCCCTATCACATTTAAATGCCAAAATGTGATAGATCAGGTGCATTTAGAGGCTAGTGAAGCTGGACCAAGTGCATAATCTAGCTGCTTTCGCTCAAAAAATACAAAATTTAGCTTATTTAATTCTGCAAGTGAGCTATTACTTTCTTTATTTCCTTTAATTGCTTTTGGTTTATAATAATTAAATTATTTAATTTACATTTACTATGATTGTGCTGGAGTATAATTTATATACTTAAATGCTTGGCTTGGGATGAATGGATGAATGTATGTAATTGAATGTTAAGTAAATCATTAGCTGCATAATTATCTTGCATATTAAACTGGGGCTTAGTTGCATATTTATTTTGTATGTTAATTTAAAAATTAGTTGTATGCTTAATTGTATATAGAATTGGAAAGTAGTTACATGTTATAGTTGAGAATTATTGTTGATTTCTCATCCTCTTATATGTAATAAGTTATGTGGATTGTGCATACTTTAGGATAGATAATTATTACATATGTGTTTTCTCACTTCAAACTATTAGAATTGTAAATAAGCAATCCCATATAACAGATTGACTTTATATTAGAATTGGAAATAAGCAATCCCATATAACAGATTGACTTTATATTAGAATTATAAATAAGAAAATCCCATATAACAGATTGGCTTTATATTAGAATTGGAACTAAGAAATCCTATGTAATGGATTGATTTCATGTTAGTTTTAGGTTGCTTTCCTTTCAATTTAATCTTTCATTGGAATGGAAGACTTGTATGTCTAAATTTGTAGGTGTATTTTTAACCAAATACAGTAGAAGTCATGCCAAAATTCTTAAGATTTATTTGGCTTAGATTTATATTACATATTGTACACTCGTATTTCATATGTTAATCCTTAGAATTTCACATCTAAATTTGCAAGTACTCATATCATATGCTTTTAAATTCACATTATCATATGCATTTCATACAATATTTTTATAAAATTCCCTCCATCTTAACTTAAGAGCTTCTTCTAAATCCTTGGCCAAACACAATATCTAATGATTTGGATTAGTTTTCTTCTAATATAGTATTAGATATTATAGTGACATATCAATGTAAAGTTTAGTGATTCTCAATATTGGGGTCGTCACAGTGTGAGACTTGTGCTAGCTATGAGGAGGAGATTCCTAGGTGAAGCCATAAGGAAGTTGTTGTTTAAGATACCCTTTTCATGTTGGAGGAGAGACTCCTGAGGGTGGCTACTTCCTCTCATCTCCATATTAGAGTAAGAGCTAGTGCATTTTTAGTCAAAATATAAGCTCATTATAACTCTGTACCTCTTCAAGTTTTATAGTGGATTTTTCTATGGTGTGGCTCCGTGGTTTTTCTCGTTCTTAGGTTTTTCACATAACCTTTATTGTTTGGGTGTTTTGTGTGCTGTGATCTCTTGCATGCATCTGCTATAATTTTATTCTTATAGTTTTGTGATATTAAGCTGCTTGGAAACTATCGACGCAACCTTGATCCTAAAATAACGAGAGTGAACTCTATCAAATCGCTTCCATTGTGATTATTGTGTGCCGGAAGTTATTCGTGCTTTAGGTCAAAGTATTACCAATAGCTCCCTTGATCCATCAGATGACATGGACGCTCTCATGATTGAGGGTCATACTCCTCCTTAGCTTGCGCTCGACAGTGGGAAATCCTTCATACATGTAACAACCCAGGTTGTTACTTAAGATAATGAAGGCTAATCTAAGTCTTAATTAAAGTTCTAGTTCACTAAATAAGTCAATAAGAACGTATCTCCAAAACTTAAGTCAAACTAGGAGTCAAATGAATTAAATTTGAAATTTTGGAAAATCCCAAACCCTAGAAATTGACTTTTTATTTAGACCTCGAATTGAAAATCTGACTTCACCATTAGGTTCATCACCCTCAAATTAGCTAGAGGTGAAGTTTTGGATGCATTTGGAAGTCATTAAATTTTCGGTGAATATTTTAATATTATTTAAATACTCCGAAAAATCAATTAATTAAATACTCGCCGTATCAAAATTCCGAGTACGTCGTTGTGTTCCTCACCCTTCATTTAGCTAAGGGTGATTTATTTGAAATTTTTAGGAATGCATTTAATTAATAAATTTTAGCTAATAAAACATATTTTAAAATAATTAAATAAGATAAATATATATCGGTATATAATTATTTAATCAAAAGCACGGTAGGACCCATGTGCTTGTATCAGCGGACTGCCTCCATTTCGCTGGACCGAGCGGTTGGTCCAGCTCGAACCGGATCTGCACCTCCAGACCGGTCCATCCTCAGCGCCTCCCCCGATCGTGTCTCCCCCAAATTAGGGCACGCGGCGAATGGAGGGACACGCGGCACCTCTGCCAGCCTCACAGAAGTCAGCCCACCGCTATAAGACTTGTTTAGAAGCTCTCGTGAGTTCTAGTATCCATAAACTTTGTTGAGGAGTAAATTCAAGACTTCAAACTTTTGGCATGATCATCCGAAATTGTTCTAGATGTCAACTTTAGTTCAGGCGAATCCTCCAGGTACTCATCCTTCCCTATCTACTCCACTATACTATAGAATTTGCTTAAGCATCCATTCAATTATCTAATAGTATTCAATTATCATAGGTGTGTTCAAATATTGTCATTTCGATCTTAATATGCCGTGTCCGAAAAAGCTTGAGTCGAATCCTTTCAAAAATTAGGGTTGGGCGCATTGAAGACTTTAGATATCCATTTTCATATCCAAAAGGAAGAGCATGTCATTAGGAACTTCTCGGCATAGTGATCACCTTATAGAAGCATCTGATCAGTGAGATCCTTGATGCCCTAATCCCATTCGATGCGGCGTAGGGAAGAAGAAGGAGCTCCGTCTAGGTTGAACCGGGGCAGCTCGACCCGCATCCTGACCCGCGGGCTCTCGGGCTGGGACTGCGTTTCAGCACTGATAAGCCCGCACCGGATCCAGCCACGTATCGGGCTATTACGGAACGCCGTCTCATTCGCTGGGGTCCACCGTTTTAATACCTACATTCATTTAATTATAAATAGATTTTGGTATTCAAATAATTAAATAGAATTTAAATTTTAATATGAAACTTTAACACTCAATAATTTTTAATTTTGAAATCCAAATACCATAATATTATAGGTTAATTTAATCAGAAAAATATCAGGAACATTATGGCACTGTCTAATTTTTAATTCTTTAAAAATTATGCTGTCATGATGGCCAATCCAACTTGAGGGATGAAGTGACTTTTACTTTTCCATTTTTTAATCTCCACATCACCTCAAAATGTCAATTTTCCATTACAAATAATTCTGCTATAGGAGGAATGATGGCTTGGAGACAAGGAGTATGTTGGGGTCTTGTCCCAGCCTCATTTAATGCATTGTTCAGACAAAATTTTGGCGTGCCGCTATAGCGCGCTGTAACGCACTTTAGCGGGTGATAGATCATGAGATGGTCCGCTATAGCATGCTATGGTGTTCTATTTTGTACAATGATTGGACACTATAGTGCGCTGTAGCGTGCTGTAGCGCACAGTAGTGCCAGCTTTTCGCAAATTGATCCGCTGCAGCATGCTATTGCACTAGCGCTTTACAAATTGACCTGCTGCAGCATGCTGTAGTGCCATCACTTTGCAAATTGGTCCGCTACATCGTGTTGTAGCACCATCATTTGCAAATTGATCTGCTGCAGCGCGCTGTAGCGCCAGCGCTTTCGCAAATTGGTCCACTACATCGCGCTGTGCGCCAGCATTCACAAATTGATCCGCTGCAGCGCGCTGTAGTGCCAATGCTTCACAAATTGGTCCCTGCAGTGCGCTATAGCGCCAGCGCCTTGCAAGTTGGTCCACTGCAGCGCACGGTAGTGGATTTTTTCCATAAATCATGAGAAATTATCCAGAATTGTTCAGAATTTGCTGGGTGGGCATTTTTCCTAAAAATTAGACAGAATTTGATCAAGGAAGCAGTATCAGTATGAAAATGAATGAAGTTTTCTTTTATTTAGGATATATATTATGGATTTATCACACCCCTACACTTAATTTCTTGCTTGTCCCCGAGTAAGCTCAAAATAGTATTTTTTTGTGTCTTAGGTATGTGAGTCAACAAGAAATATTAATGAGATTTTTATTTGCAATTCAAAGCTCTTGCTTAACTGAAATGACGAGTAATTGACATCAATTAATTTTTTCTAATCTTGGATATGAACCGAGGTTAATAGACTATTCTCCAAGTATAAGTATTTATGCTTGGTGCTAGGTAACGGGGAAGGTTCCTTGGAATAACTGTACTAGGGAGGTAGTGAGTAATCAAGAGTTTTGTGACATGTGCTCCTTCTTATGAATCACAAAGATGCTTAGATTTAAGGAGAGATATTTTTCATCATCTTTTTCTATTTCTTTCTTTTGGGAGAGATATTTTTCTTTATCCCTATTTTTATTCTTCTTTTTTCATTCTTAGGGAGAGATACTTTTTTTCATCCTAATTTTAAATCTTTGTGATCATGAAGTCCTACGAGAGCCTAGCACACTCTTTTAGATTACTCACCTTAATCACTAGTTTTAGTTCAAAGCCTTCCCCCACACTTAATCCTTAGCGTTGCTTTATATTTTTGGAGATTAGACTCAACCTAAAATCATTTCCTTGCTTAGATGATTTAATGGTGTCAATGAGTTAGTCAATTTTTATTAAGCAACTCTTTGTTGATTATCAATTTTTTCATTGATATTTTTGTAACTTCCATAAATTTGAAGAAATTCAAAAAAATTTGTCATTTACAAATCATAGAAATATTTTTAGGACTATGATAATCCATAATTTAATTCCTCAAAATAAAAATAAAACAACAAAAAGAAAAGTACAAAAACTAACAATGTAAAAACAAAAAGATACAACCTATTTATTCATGGGTTTCATCATCCTCCTCATCTCCCATGTCGTAGGCGAAGTCGCATGGATAGCGAGTGTCCGGAATGGGGGCACCGACAGGCAGTCGCGGCAGTACGGAGGCGTCTGGTCCTCCTTGCAAGCTCCAGTCCTCAGACATTATTAGTTCGAGAGCTTCATGGAATTCAGACTAGAATTCGCACTGCTGGGCGAGTTCTTTTTTGAAGAACTACATGTCAGTTTCCAATGCCGTGCCAAGATCAGTTTGTTGCTTATGAATCTGTAGCAACAACTTATCGGTGAGAGTATGGCTGGACAGAGCAGACGTTTCCCCTTGCTCGCCTCTCCTCTTCTTGGGTGGCTTCTGCTCACTAGAGCGGACGTTCAAATTTGAATGAGCAAGAGCCACGCTAGGGGAAATGACGGAGTCGGAGGAGAGGATTTTTACCCCTTGGGCCTCGCATATCCCAGAGATCAAAGACTTGAAGGATAATGTAGATAGGGTCCTTGGAGAGCCTTCTAGAGCTGCTCATAAATGATGCTAAAGATACGGATCTCTCCCGGCCTGACCAAAGAGCATAAGAGGAGCACTCTGGCATGGGTCACTTTATTCAACTCTTGTAACTCCTTAGGTCCATGCGATAATGAACCTTTGATAGTGATTGTATTCCCAGAATTAGTTCTAATGCGAATTCCACTTCTTGAGCAGGAGGAAGACCAGGTAGGTCTTCAAGAAATTTGACAGGAAATTTGCACATAATGCGATCTTCGGAGATAAGAATATTTTCTTTCTTTTCTCCTAACAATGTTACTAGATACGCATAATATTTATTTCTAACTAGCCTCTCAACCCTCATCACACTGATTAATGAAGCTTGAGTACTAATTTTACCAACGAATGTTTTTGATTGACTTCCGATGCAAAGGTTAATTTTCTTCTTCTGGCAATTTATAGAAGCACCATGTCTACTTAACCAGTTCATACCCATAATTATATAAAAGGTAGCAATTGGCAGCATTATTAACTTAGCTTCAAACCTCTAATTACTGATAAGAATTTATATATTATAAAATTGATGAGATTGCATACTAACTCCATAACGTAACATGATACTTAATGAATTGGCTAATCGATATGAAGGTAGATTAAGGGCTTTAAACTAATTTTTTGATACGAATGAATGGCTTGCTCCAGTGTCGAAAAGAATATAACAAGGTTTGCCATTTATTATTAATGTCCCTATGATTATAGCAACAAAAAAAATTTCTATTTGAAATATTCAAAAAAGCTGAAATAATAACGATTGGAATTAAAATAAATTTAAGACATACTTAAGACAACATCATTATCCTCAAATGCAAAAGCAGGAGTTAGCATATACACCCGAGCAGAAGCTGTTGGCTATTTGTTCTGAGGTCGCTGGCCTTGATGATTTTAGGCTGGTTTTGGAGCAGGTGTTGTTGCTTTATGATTTGCAGAAGAAATGGAAGCGGGCATTACAGCCAAGACAAGAGATCAGCTATTCAGAGGTTAAGGATAGAATGCTTGATCACATTGTGAATAAGTGATAGGTACTCCGTTGATAGTGGTCTTGGAGTCACAGTGATAAAAATGATGGCCCTAGCGGCCGCATGTATAGCACACGTTACCCTGGTGGTAACATTTTCCATACGGATGATAGCATTTGCATTCAGAAAGTTTACATGAGGTTGTTCGGCATCCATATTATACACCTTGGCCACCTTTCGATGACCAAATTTTCTCTTCTGGGCTACATGAAGCTAGCCTTTCTCTTCTTATCCATTTTCCCTTGAAAACCTTCTTATAGACGGGCAACTTCGATTAGTTCAGAGAAACTTTTAATCTGCTGAGAGATTAAGTTATCTTTAATGGAATCTCTCAGCCCTTTCAGAAATTGATGGCAACATGAAGCTTCAGACTTAACCAGTTCTGGAGTGAAATGTGATAGTTGGTAGAAGTCAAGCTCGCAGTTTGCTATTGATCTTCTACCTTGAGCCAAATGGAGCAGCTCATCTTCAAATATTGCCTGAGTAGATACTGGAAAAAAGGCTTCCTTGAAAGATTCAACAAATTGATCCCATGAGATACCCTCCTCTTTGTAGTCGACAAATTTGTTATTACATTCGTTCTCCCACCAATATTCGGTATCATCTTGGAACAGGTGGGTAGCCAGACAAATTTTTTTAGAATTTAGGCATTTAATGCTTGCTAAGTTCTTTTCGGCTAACTTTAGCCAACTGATCATGTCCACGGGGTTTATTGCTCCGTTGAAGGTAGGTAGGTGTCCGAAGATGTAGAAAATTGTGGAGAATTCCATCTCCCGAGAAGTGTGGTGCAAAGGAGGCTCCCATCTGAGGAAAAGGCTATTAATGGGAGTTTAATATCAGAGCGCTAGTCTCTTGCGCTTGCTGTACATTACTCTTTATGAATGCTTTCATTAAACTAGCAAGAGAGTTAACTTCATCGGGTCTGACTGAGGACAATGCCGTATTCTTAATAGGTGTAGAAGCTGAGGGAGAACTTGGATTCATGACTGCAAATTTCCAAAAGTACAAATTCAGCAAAAAATAATAATCCACTATTTCTTTCAATCACTTTCGCAAATGAGAAGTTACATCGATAGACAAAAAAATAGCTAATACAAAAAGAAGATACAAGAAATGACTAAGAACATTAGCTATAATATTCTGCTCTAAAAGCAGCATAATAATCATTGTATGAGATTACTCGATGCTTCCATGAGAGCATTCTGTAAGTCCAACACCACCACCTATCAGCTGAACCTCCAAGTAGAGTCACCATAATTTGAAGGCAGTAATCATATGGACAAACCGTCTCTTGGTAAGTAGTGGTCACTTGGTCCAACCATTCCTTGGCAAGGACAAGGAGAATGATCCCTCTGAAGGTTGAGTGGACTAATATCTTGTCTAATACTTCCATTTTGTGAGGAGACACTCCTTTAACAATTCTTCCATAGACTTTGCCATCTTATAAATCATCTGCCCAATACTCATCGAATAAACTAAGGTAGTAGTAGTACTCGAACAATTGATATTCCATTTCCTAAAATTCCATTCAATTGTTAGTTTTAGTTTTTCGCTTGTTTCACTTATAAATGCTTTTATTTGTATATTTTACTTATTTAAAGTCTGTTCAGATTCTAAGATGTCCTTTGTTATTTATATTTTACTTTTAAGTACCTTTTAATGTTCGTTCAATCCTTAAGGTGTCTTTTATAGACATTCTTAGTTTCCATTTCTGAGATTTGACTTGATGAAATTATGGATGCTGCTTTTTCTTACACTTAGTGATTTTGATCATAATTACTCCAGAGAATGGATCATAAAGTAGATAGGAACACTTTCCTTATCTGACACTTTATGAATCTTCTCTGATACCAACTGTAGCGCCCCATCTTGTCGCCGCGCGCAATAGAGTTAGTTTAAGGAAATAATAGTTGGCGGTGAAATGACGCGTTACTTGGGAAGAAAACTGAACTACCCCGAATAAACCTGCTGAGCACAAGAGCTGCTGAGACTCAACCTCAAGAGAAGAGGGCTGAGTACTAATCCTTAAGATAAGTGTAGTATTCTTATCTTAAGTGATAAGGTACTCATGTATTTGAACTATGAATAGAGGTAAGAAACAAGTTGCATGAATACTAGCATTTTATTACTATTATGATCATATCACAATACTAAGTATAAGTAGGAGTAAATATAGAGTGCGGAAGCTAAAGCATACATCCAGATAAACATTCATCATAGAAGCTAAGGGAAATATTGATCTCAGAAAAAAAAAAAAGAATACATCTAGAGTTATTATAATAGTTTATTGAAATATAGAATAGAGTCTAAGTACTGAACTAAAAATAACTAAATATAAAGTAATGGCTAAAGGAGAGTACACTAGTGCTCCACAAACTCCTCCTAGATCTCTTGAGTATCCACCTGAGCTGGCTCCACAAACTGCTCAGGATCTAGCAAATTGCCGGATCCCAAAAGTACCACGTGTTAGACAATAAGTCTAACATAACGAAAACTACTATAGCAGTCTAGCATAACAAAAGCTACTTCAGCATTTAAATAGTCTCAGTAAGACTGTTGGAAAGATAGTAAAATAGCTAAAAACTCAAAATAGTACAAATCTAAAAGTAAAGTAAACTGAAAATGTAAATTGGATACTAAAATGTAAAGAAAACAATGAACAATCTAAAATTGCAACTAACTGCTGAAATATAGGTGAAACAGTAACTAATTTGAAATTGAATAAATGATTATTTAAAACCATATTTTATGCCACTGAATTCATAATTATGCATCTGAATATGCCATAGAACTATATGCCACAGATATGCTGACTTGGTGTCTCATGACACAGCACAGATTCTTAGGTGAGCGAATGCTCTGCTAACAGAGTCCTTAGGTGAGCCAAGAGCTCCACTAATGCTGACATGACTTATGCATTTATGGTATGCTAATGCTTTAATGACAGTATACCTTAAATCATCAAAATCTAGAGATTAATTCAATATGAAATACTAATTCCATTTTTCTCCATTGTGCTTAATTCACCAAAATGAATTCTGACTCTTAATTCTAATCCACTAACAATCTTAGTTAAGATTATACGTAGAATCATCAGGTGAAGGGGTTTTAATTTAATACTTAGTTTGTTTAACTACACTAATCAAAGTGCACGATGATAAAGGTAGAACCTAGTCACAGTTTATTCTCTCAAACAGAGATTTTAAATACCCTAATTACAAGCATAAGTGTTCTAGGAAGGGTGAATTGAGATACTTAGTTTGTTTAACTGCACTTATCAAAATGCATGACGATAAGGGGAAGATTTCGGTCACAATTTATTTTCTTAAACTGAGTATCCAATTTCCCTAATTATAGCACTTATAGCTTGGAAGGTTTACTATAAGCTGAACTGTACTTATCCAATCATATAGGATAATACTGAGACTCTACAATTATACTTAGAGTGACTCAACCAATCCTTGGTTTTACTGAAATGATTCAGCACTATGGATATACACTATCACATCATACTTACAATCTACTAATTTTAGCAAATCTATTTAATAACCAAGGATTATCAAACTAATGAATCCTTACTCCATTGGGGTGATTACCACACAAGGTTTCTAAGGATGTGACCAAAAGAGGTCATTCAAGTTTAGATTACTATCGCATGGAAGAATCTCATTCTAAGTTCTTAGGTGATCCTATCATAAGGGTCTAAGATCAAGCATCTAATGCTAATAAGGAGCATCTAAGTTTCTATATCAAGATGTAAACAAGAAGATCTTCCTACCCCAATAGATTTTATATTAATATAGCTTAGCAATGAGTTATTTATACTAAGGAAAGATCATACAGATCTTGCACTTCTAACATAAAAGAGAAATCTATACTCTATAAATTTCACTGATTTCACAACTCTTATATTATTTAGATTTGATTTGATCAAATTAGATGGATAAACCCAGCTGATATCCACCTTTGCTACAATCATGGGTTTCAATCATGTATATTATTAGGAATTGATCATCTTGCTAATCAATATAGTATTATGATTCATTACATGCTAAGAATCTTACTTAAGAGAAAATCAAGGAGTTTAAAGGAACAAGTTTAGATTGACAATCATGGGAGTTCATTAAAGCATTTAGCACTTTTAGTTCAATGATTTAGGATCAATGGAAAATCAGGGTATATTATTAGAATTATGAAAGTAATTCATCTATCAAATCAAGGTAGCTTAATTAAGTTGATTAAAGTTTAGATCTTAATCAAGATAAGTTAGGATTTAACTCCTAACTTAACCAAACCAAGATCAAACAAATCAATGAGTTATTGATGTGTTATTGATGACAAATTTCAAGATTTGGATTAAGTACTAATTACTTAATCAACTTCTTTAGGTTCTTAGATTTAAATACTAATTAATGTCAAATTAATTAAATCAAGTGTCCAAATAAGTATGATAACTTTCTAACATATATTCTATTGTTATTAAAGCATATGAACATAAATTTACATAAAACAAAAAGTAATTAAGGTTAATCAAATTCTAAATCAAGCAAATGGATTAGCACTTAATTTAAAATCCAACCATTGAAAATTAATGAAACTTTGCAAGTATGCTCCATTTAACCATGTGAATAATTAGAGATTATGTTTGCTAATTTTAGTTAAGTATAAACTCTAATGTTTAATAATCATGCATTTCTACAATTAGAGAATAATTAAGAATATAATAATCAAAAAATTAATCCACCTAATATAGGCATTCTACAAAGCATTAGAAACAAAATGGCACATAAATCATGTAATTTGGCTAAGCATAGACATTAATAAACTCTAATTAAGTCTAGAATAATTAGGCAAAATTAGAAAATTCAACAGTTGAAATTAAAATATTATTTTGTATTCTGATTCCTTGAGTTTTTTTGAACAATTTGATATATGATATCATAGGATTTGGATCAGTGAATTAAAAGTTATGCCATTAATTTATTCTGCATTTTTCTAATTAATGCATTCTATTTTTCAATTATTTTACTTAAGGAAAATAATTCATAAATCAATTAATTAAAATTAAAATGGGTATCGGACCGCTAAAAAAAACACGTGGGTCACCTCAACTCGAAGTCCTGGCACTGTCAAACAGCGTGGGTCATGGGTCGACCCTTCCCGGACTGCTCTCCTTCTTCCCCGATTTCACCCCCGATGCTAGGATGCTAGGGAAGCCCTAATCGTATAAATTAGGGCGCCTAGGGCATGTGTAGCACCCCGCCCCGTTGTCGCACACAAAAGACAAGAGATACGTGTACCTCATGCGGCGGAGCGGTGCGCTGCTCGGGAGGATGGGTATACAAGCAAAAACCCATCTTCCCGAATAGGCGGGTCTAAGAATGAGCCATGCTGAAGGCTGCTGACTCGATCCTAAGAGTAGGATCGAGAGCCAATACTTAAGATAATGGTAGAGTACTTACCTTAAGTATTAGACTAACATGTATATTGGATTTAAAGAATGAGTGAGGATCCAATATACGTCATCAATGTATCAATATTTCCAGTATGCTGGTCACATCAAAATACTAAGTATAGTAGTATAACAGAGTGCGGAAGCCAAAAGCAATACATCTAGAATACATTCATCACAAGCAGTAGTAAACATTCATCTCAGAAAAAGAAAGTAAGAGATACATCCAGAATTTATTACAGACAGTTTTAAATGCAGAAATATATAAAGTCTACTGTAGTACTAAAATAAAGCTGATAATAAAGGTAGATGTCTGATCCACTACTGCTCCACGTACTCCTCCTAGATCTCCGATACGTCCTCCTGACCTGTCTCCACAAACTGCTCAGGATCTAGCAAATTGCCGGATCCCAAAAGCACCCCGTGTTAGACAAGAAGTCTAACACATCGCAACTAACTATGCATGACTAAACAAATAATAAAGTAAAGCAAAACTATAGGAAAAACTGAGGAAAAGCACTATGTAAGAAAAACGGTATATGCTGAGTAAGTAAGGCAGTGAAGACTAAGTAAAGCAAAACTATCGCAATAATGAAAACTAAAAGTAAAGGATACATAAATACTAAGAAAATAAGGGAAAAGAGAATGCCACATGCTATACTATATGTCACTGGAATGGTGCACGCAAATATGTTACACCACGGCACATCACAGAATTATCACTAAAAGATTATGAGTAGTACGGCCCAGTGTGCACACACTAGTTAGGAAGTCAGTATGGTGACGCAGATGCACCCCGCCCTTTCTCAGTCTGTGTATGTAACATTCTGTAACCCAAACTGTATCATTGATACCCATGTGTCACAACAAAAGGGCTGAGTCAGTTTCATGTTTATGCTTATGCTCATGATGCTATACTGAGTGAGTTAAACCTAGAAATCAATGAAGAATTTAGTAAGAAATGTTAATGAATTCTAAGTCCCCACTATGCAGAATCCTTCTAAAAGGATTCTAACTCCTAACTTCTAGATCAATGATTAATTAAAGTTGCATATTTATTTAAAGATCACTAGATGGGGTATTTGTATACACATATTCAGTATATTACAAGAAAAGTAGCCTTTGTCACTTAGCTTGATTAAGCCACCCTAACAAAGCGGTCTTCATTAGGAGGCATCTCCCGATGGTGATTTTGTAACTTAAGCTAAGTATTAAGTTGCTCTACTCATAATTATACTCAGTGTTTTAAGGAAGGTGAGTCCCATTACTTAGTTTGTTTGAGCCTCACCTATTGAAGTGATCTTCGCTAGGAGGTATTGCTCGTTGGCAACTTGTATTTCAATCAAACTAAGGAATGGGTGCCCATTTAAAACACCCTTAGGTTTGAATGATTTACTCTAATGGGACTGTATTCGTCTAATCGCGCAGGATAGAACCTGCTCAAAAGTCTTTATTAGAATGAATCAACCAATCCTGAATATTGTTGGAGAACCAGTACTATGGGTATACTATACTAAACCACCCAATGATCAGAGTTCTAGCAAGACTACTTAATAGATCAAGGAATTATCAAAACTAGTAATACTTATACTAAATGGGTGAGACCTATACAAGGTTTCACTAAATTATGATCAAGGATCACCCAACATGGATTCTACCACAAGGAGAAGTGTCACTCTAAGGTCTTTGGTGAATTCTACCACAAGGGGTTAAGATCAATTTCCAAGGTTTCAAAGGTCATCTAAACTTCTACCTCAATGAATCATACAAGGATCTCCCACCTCAAGGTAGATGCTTTTTAGGTCCTTGAAATATTTCCAGGATGATCTTATGAAGAAATGCTTAAGACCTCCCATCCTAACTTCTAATATTAACATTTTTGCTTCTATTTTATACTTAAGTTTAGGATGATCAGATTAGATCATTTAAGCCATCTGATCACACCTTGATTTAGGACTAAGGGATTCAAATCCATGATATTATTAAAGTTTAAGATCACTTATTAAATCAGATGGTGTTATTAATCTTTTATGCTAATAGTCTTACTTAGGAGCAAATCAAGGATCTTAAGGTTTGATTTAGATTGAGAAGTCACATAGGACTATTGTTAACCTTAATTTGTCTAATTCAAATATTTAGAATCAATATCAAATCAGATGCATTATTGGAGAATGTCAAGTTCATAGTCTTATAATCAAGTTAATTAAGTTAAGATTCTTAAGGATTTGGACCTTAATTAAGTAGGTTAGGGTTGGACCCCTATTCTTCTTTAATCAAGATCATGAGTTTGATTAATGATCAATGTCAAATTAGTGAGTTAATTATGTATTATTGGTGGCAATCTCAGACTTAGATCAAGTCTTAAGAACTTGATCCAAGTCTTAAGATTTCTTAAGTTAATTATGGTATTTAAGGTTTTCAACTTTAGGTTTGTTCAATTTATACTTAATAATTTGATTGCATGATTTCAATACCTCAAGCTTACTGATATGAATCAAGTAAATAAGCAAATTTTATAAAATAAGAAATACTTAGTGCTAATCAAACCCTGATTAAATCCAAAAAGGATTAGCACATAAGTATAAATCCAACCATCAAAATTTCATGCAACTTGGCACACAAGTTCTACTCATTAATACAATTAATCAGAGCCTAAGTTTATTAAGATCCAATAAGTATAAACCCTAATTTTCACTAATCATAATTTAATAAGATTAAGGCATAATTTAAAATACAAAACTCAGAAAAATAATTCCTCTAGCACATGCATTCTACTCATCATAAGTAAACTAATGGCACCCTACACATGCAATTTGGTTAAGTATAATTACTAAATCACCCTAACTAAGATCTACTGTAATTAGGCAGAATGGAAAATCCAACCATTAGATGTGCAATTTTATTTTATATTCAGGTCCCTGATGTTTTGCTGATCATTTTTATATATAATATCATAGGGTTTGGATCATTGGATTAAAAGTTATTCAAATAATACATTTTGTATTTTTATTTAATCAAATTCTTATGATTGGAATATTGGAATTATTTTCCTAAAGGAAAATAATTCCAATTATTCAATATTAATTAAAACAGCTCGGCCCAAATTCCAAACCATGCGGGTCGACCGGGGCCCGGGATACCCGGCACGGTCACACAGCGCGGGTCGTGGGTCGACCCGGCCTGCACAGAGCCTTCATCCCCACGCCTTCATCCCAACGAAGAGGGCTGATTAGGGAAACTCTAATCGCCAAATCCCGGTGCATCCAGATTACGGCATGGCCATAACTCGATCGTTACTCGATCATCGTGGTCAGACGCATCGAATGGGACCTGAAGCCCCATGTGAGGCAGTCTGGATCGACCGGACCTTACTCACCTGAGGGCTCCTCCATTGGAGCTACTATGGGGAGATAATTCTCCCCACAGAGGCCATGCCAGACCCCGGGCTCGATCCCTACACCAGCAGGGAGGTGAGGCGGATCGAAGCCCTCTGGTCTGAGGGTCTGGGATGGTCTGGATCGTCGGGTCCTTACTCGAACGAGGCGATCCAGAAAGAACTTAACCTGATAGATCGATTCTATCAATCGGGGCTAGCCTAGATCCTAATTACGATACCGTTGGGTTCGTAACGACAATACGAACTCATACGCATCAAAAGGAAGAAGGTTCGAGCCTCATTGGCTCGAAACCATCAACGGGAGTACCTAGCTTGCGGGATGGAGCTGGGACTCGAAGACAGCGTGGTTCACTGCCGTAGAGACTCTAGAAGCTCTTAGGGGTCATGAACTCCAGGAGTAACCCTCTATCAGCGGTACACGAGCTCGGGAGCGCCTGGAAGAAGCTCGGTAGACCAGCAATGGCGAGCGGGGGGAGGGACTCCAATTGAGCTTAAATTGATCAGCCAAAACTTTTAAGAAGGGAAACAGAGGCTATTTATAGGCTTAGGGGAGGTTTAGGAAGCTCCTGGAAGGCTGGCTCGGGATGGAAAAGGCTCGAGAGGTCGGGCCATGGCCGAGCTCTCAAATTTCCAATTTGAGCTCGATCGGGTCATGAGGCCCGATCAAGGCTCCAATCCAATACGGGAAGGATCCCAATGGCATGCTGAGGTGGACGCAGGAGTGGGGGACAAGGTCGGCAGCTAGCAGTACGGGAGAATCCTCCTGTCGGGTGCGCGAGGGAGTGGGGACGACGATCCATAGTGCCGAGTGCTTCGGATGCCGTCTGATCTATCGATCAGATGGAGGAACGGCTCAGATCTCTCGGATCCTAACGATCGATCACGGGAGTGATCCGGGCCATTAGATCGGTCGGGGAGATCCTACGGTTGATCCGTGGTTCCGTGGGATTTAATCCTAACCGTCAAATTAGGAAGGCGGATGGCTAGATTAGTGCGGCTCCGTTGTCGCGTGACCTGGGCTCCGCAGCGGATCACCTGCGGTCCGCACAGCGGATCCCGACCGTTTAATTGGGTATAAGGGTATAATTACAAATTTGAAATGTTAGGAGCCCTTTTATGCAATTAGACCCTTTTAATTTAAATTGAATTATGGCCTAAATGATCTCCAAATTGCACCAAATTTTCACCCTTAGCTAATTTGAGAGTGAGGAATTCAAAAATACAATCAGAATTTAATTCTAAAATCAAAATATTTTAGGTCTATTCTAGGGTATCTAGATTGATCAAATTATCCTTTTGGACTTAGAGAAGTCCAATGGACTTCAAATTTTCTAGATAGGCTCAGTTTGAGGTTCTATAAGCAATGCTATTTGAAAATTAATTAGGTTACCTATATTTTTGCAAGGTAACAACCTAGGGTTATTACAGCATGCTTGAGCCTCAATTTAATCCTCACACCATTAGGATCTTAAGGTGCACCCAAGGTACCCTCAATTGTAGACTGGGGTGGTCAGGACAACTAGGAAGCTATTCTCCCCAATTTGGCTAAGTCTCGAATTAGGGATTCCACTATAAGGAGAAATTCTCCTCACAGAGATCAAGCCAGAGAGAGGGCCTGATAGATACACCACCAGGGTGGCTAAGCACATCAAAACCCCAAGGTAGGAGGGTTTGGGATTGCTCAGAACACTAGAAGCCTACTCAGTCCAAAGCTCAAAAGGGACAGTAGCTCGATCGATTAGTTCAATTGATCGAGACTAATGCGAGCTCATACTATTATTGCACTGAGTTTGATTAGACTAGGGAAACCATTATGTATCAAATGGAGAACTTGGATCGATCGTCAGAGATCAATGTGGGTTATAGCATGCTTCTAGAGAGCACCATGGTCCTAAACATTAGGAGTAGTCATTTATCAGTAGTTTGTAAGCTCTGAAGCATCTGGAAGAAGCTTGGCAGACAAGCAATGGGGCTTTGGTAAGTAGCCGAAATTTGAACCCAATTGGCTAGCAAAAGCTTCATAGAATAATTGTGAAGGCTATTTATAGCAGCAGAAGGATCCCAAAGTGGATGAAATAGAGCTATGATGACTCGGGAGCTCAGGCCATGACCGAACTCCCAATTTCCACAATGAGAGCTAACTAGGTCACGGGGCCCAATAAGGTTGATATGCCATCAAGGGAAGATCCCCAATGGCTTGTTGAGGTAGATGCGTGTGTGGCAGACAAGGTCTGCAGTCAGGAGGTATGGGGATACTCCCTATAGGGAGTGGAGTGCGATGGGGATGAAGATCCACAATGGGGGTGCATTTTGGGTCATCTGATCTATCTATCAAAAATGCAGAATGGTCCTGATGATATGGATATTAACAATCGAATTGGAGTGTTTCGAGCCATGGGATCTGAGGGATAGATATAATGAGGGATCTGCGATCCCACGGGATTAAATCCTAGCCGTATGATCAAGCAGCGCAATGGTGAGATGAGCGGGGGCTCCGTTGTCGCGTAACCTGGGCTCCATGGCGGATTGCCCATGTTCTCACATCAGATCCTGACAGTTAATTTAGTTTTAAGGGTATATTTACAATTCCAAATTATGCCAAACTCCAATTTGCAATTTCTCCACTTTAATTTAAAATGAATTATGGCCCAAATAACCTCCAAAAATTCCCAAACTTACACCCCTAGCTAATTTGGGGGTGAGGAATTTAAAAATACACTTAAATTTTGAATCTAAGGCCAAAATATTTTAGCTATTATTCAGGGTAGCGAGATTAATCAAATAGCTAAATTGACCTAGAGGGGTCCGATTGAACCGAAACTTACAGGGTTAGATTTAAATGATATATTGAATGCAATAGAACTATAATTAAGGCATATAAAAGATTAGATTAAGTTAGGTAATAACCTAGGGTTATTCTAACCATTTATGATGTTTCTTTTATACTGTTTACTGCTTTACTTCTTAAATGTGATGAACAGTGTATTTGCATTCTGTCAACTTTTGTACTTTGTTTATTTATTGCATTTGTCTATTTATACTCTGAATTATGATTAACACTATATGATCATTTGGGGCACAATTCTATGTATAAGTAGTTGGTTACTTAGAGATCCTAGTAGAATTAGCATTAACAAAGTAAGTAGCCTCTTAGTAGATATTTTACTTTGTTAATGCTAATCTAGGGTTATCTTCAAATAATGACCTGTTCTGCCTCTATCTCATACTTCATTTGCAATGAGTGGAGGGTGGTGATGTAGAGCACCAACGTAATCACTGTCGACGCACCAAATCATAAATTAAGCTTAATGGTTCTATGATTCAATATTGTATTTTCCATTTTATTTACATGGGTTTATTCGTGGAATTTATTTAAATGAGCCTTTATATTAGCCCATTTATCATATTTTTGTCATTAGTGTTATATGAGTGAAAGGACACTTTATTCCTTCATGAGAGAGTTGGTTTATGGTTTCTTTGGTATTTTATATGAGATGGCATTTTAGTCCTTTATCAGTGGGTTGAATGATGGTTTTATTAGTTATTTGTAGGAAAAGACACTCTGACCTTTCATGAAAGGGTAAATTTATGGTTTTGATGGTCATTTGACATGTATTGTATGGTTATAAATAAACAAATATCTTATGTATCATGGCATTGAAGATTGAATAAAAATATATTTCTCCACTTATTGTGTTCAGTAGTACTTTCATTATTAAGAGAAGGAAATTTTGAGTGTGAGCAGTGCAAGCCTCAAAGAAGTACATCTAAGGAAGAAAGTAGATCCTGCGTCGAAGGACTATTTGTGGAGGTCAACTTCAGATTATCCCAGCTTCACCACCGGTTGCTTTAATTTTGACATAGGTTAGATCAATCATAGCTCTTATTTGTCTCTATAATATTTTATATGGTAAGGAATTCTATATGTTAGCATAACTATGGCTCAAATCATCTCAATCTCAGTTTTTCTTAATTTTGCATTTGTACGCAAATTTCGCTCTATTTTATCAAATGGTGAGTAATTTGTTATGTTTATTTGTATAAAAATTGTCATACACTCCGCATACACATTCATTTTGTCCAACATCATATTGGTATCAGAGAAAATCTATTCTCAGCTTTCTTATGCTAATTGATAGCAAAATCATTGCATACGATAAAGCATAAATTTTATTCACATCACTTTCCAATTTGATTTATACCCTGTCACATTTTGATAAAAACTTATTCAATTTATATCCAAATATTACTTTTGAGCACTTGATATTGGATAGAACATCAAGATCTACAACTTTGAAGAAGAGTATTTTACTTGAGTCAGCTATTTAGACATTGAAAATCCCTCAAAACTGAGATCTCCTATATATATATAAAACTTATGTCAACTTGTAGGGGACATTGATACCAAGGTCAAGCTTACAAACTCTCACAATGGATGACCTCCTCAAACTCTTACATGAGAAAATGGAAAACCTCACTCTCACAATGGATGATTTCAAAAGTAGAATTGAAGCGCTATAGTTTAAAGCCAATGAAATGTCACCAACTCCACTTGCACAATATGAAAAAAATAACCATCTGTCTATCCAAGAAGGTCATCAAATTTATTATATATCATCTCATTTTCCTCCACAATCACCAACTAGACCACAAACTTAATCATCTCATAAGTAATGTTGATGATTTTCAAGATCTAGATAGTATACTTCCCCAAAATTATCATAGGATTGAGTGAAAGTTTGGGATATATCATGGCTATGCGCAAAGGAATCATCGAGATCATTTTCCTCCTCGAACATATGAGCCCTTACATAATATGGGTCAATGTATTATGGCATCACAAACAAACCACCAAGACTTAGATATTGATAGTGTTTGTAGGGTATAGATAGACCCTCCCACTTTTGATGGACGACTCGACGCAAAAAGTTTTCTGGATTGGCTTATTTATATGGATCAATATTTTGATTGGATGCAAATGTCCCATGAGAGACAAATACATTTTGCTAGTATGAAGTTAATAGGCCATGCTAAAAAATATTGGACTAATCTTGAGCGAAAGAATCAATGAGCTAAGCAACCAACTATTTCTTGTTGGGATAAGATGAAAGAAATCTTAAAATAAAAATATGTGCCCTTAACCTTTCATGATAAACTCATGGATGAGATGACTGCACTTCTGCGAGGAGCTATGAGTGTTGCTGATTATATGACTCATTTTGATGAATTGATGACTCATTGTGATGTTATTAAAGATCATCGAACAACACTTTCCCAATTTCGATCTGGTTTAAGAGTAGATATTCGACAAGAAATGCTGACTCAGTAGGCTTACACTCTTGAGGATTCATTTTGACTTGCTACTCAATTTGAGCAATGCCTCAAGTCTAACACCCATAGTAAGCTTACAACCTCATTAGGAATTAACTTCCAGCATCACTTCATTGCCCCAATTCCCCAATCTTCTAAGCCATCAAATGATCATATAGGAAAGACCCCCCATTGTGTTAAATTTTAAGGCTTCAAGCATAACTTGTTTCACACGTAGCAAAAATGGGCATTTTGCAAGTACTTGTCCCCCTCAAAATCAACTTATAGATTTGGAAACTATTGAACATAATAGTGATTCTAAGGATGATCTAGTTGTAGTTGGCCCTTGTAAAGAAGCTAGTGATGCAGATGAAGCATTAAGTGAGCCACACATTGCTATTATGCTATGTTTCTTAACTACCCCTCAAAAGGACACTAATTGGAAACATGCATCAATTTTTCATGCATATTTTAAAAGTGGTGACAAATCTTGTAAACTTATCATTGATAGTGCTTAGTTAGGATGAAGCTCACACCTGAACCACATCCACGACCTTGCATGCATCAACAAAACTTCCGTCTATATATCTCAACATTTTCTTGTCCCAATACAATTAGGAGCATATTCTGATAAGATATGGTGTGGTATTCTTCTTATGAATGTTTCCCACATACTCTAAGGAAGACCATGGATTTATGATATGCATGTCATCCATGACGGACATGCAAATACTTACTCATTCATGTTTAAGGGCAAAAAGTTGTACTAAATCCTGCCAAGCCTAAAGTAGCTAGCTCGCACCAGCCTAGAGATTCATCTGCCCCAGTAGAAAATAAATTCTTGCACATTATTAATAAGCATGAGTTTAAGAGAGAAGCTCATGGAAATATTGTGTTTGCTTTAATTATAACAAAATCCCCTCAACAACCCTATGCTGAAACCTTACCTATTGAGATAAGTGATCTTCTCTCTAAATTCATTGATGTTTACCCTTATGAACTTCTAAATGAACTTCCCCCACTGAGAAGCATTCAGCATATTATTGATTTGGTTCCTGGATATTCACTTCCTAATCTTCCTCAATATTGAATGAACCCAAATGAACATGCTAAACTCAAGTGATAAGTTGATGAGTTATTATTTAAGGGTTTTTATTCGAAAAAGTTTATCACCTTGGGTTGTGCCCGCTCTCTTTACCTCAAAAAAAATTGTACATGTCGTATGTGTTCAGATAGTCATGTCATTAATAAAATTACTATTAAATATCACTTTCCCATCCCATGGCTTGATGATATGCTAGACATGATGGTTGGTGCACAAATTTTCTCTAAGATTGATCTAAGGAGTGGATATCACCAAATTTGCATGAAAGAAGGAGATGAATGGAAGACAACCTTTAAGATAAACATGAGTTATATGAGTGGTTAGTAATACCTTTTGGCTTGACCAATGCTCCTCGTAACTTTATGCGAGTAATGAATCACATCTTACATCCCTTCATTGGAAGATTATTTGTAGTTTATTTTGATGACATTTTTAATCTTAGTCAGATTAAGAGTCATCGTGTAACACATATAAGGCAAGTTTTTGAGGTTCTTCAACAAGAAAAACAATATATCCATTTGAAGAAGTGTTCCGTTATGACATCATCAATAATTTTCTTAGGAATCATTGTATCTTGTGATGGAATTTCTACTGATCATGAGAAAATCAATGCAATTCAAAATTGACCAACTCCATCAAATATAGATGATGTTCGTAGCTTTTATGGGTTAGCCACATTTTGTCGAAGGTTTATACATGGGTTTGGTACAATAATGGCTCCAATTACCCAATATTTAAAAGATGGAGAATTTCAATGGACAAAGGTAGCCTCTAATACTTTTATACTAATAAAAAATTTCTTAACTAGCCCACCGATATTAAAATTTCTAGATTTTAACAAAGTGTTTGAAGTATCTTGTGATGCCTTTGGTGTTAGTTTGGGAGGCATTCTTAAGCAAGAGGGTCAGCTAATTGCTTTCTTTAGTGAAAAGCTAAATGATGCTCGATAATGTTACTCTACATATGATTGTGAATTATATGCAGTATTCCAAGCCCGTCTTTGTGTTCTTGATTCTTCACTTAGAGATTTTATAAATGAAAAAATGCATTGAAGAGGGATTTCTAGTCATTTTGGTCATGATAAAATTATATCCATGATGGAAGATCGATTCTTTTGGCCCAGTACCAAGAGAGATGTTGCTTGTGTTGTTTCTCAACATCACACCCATCAATTAGCAAAAAGTGGAAAACATAGTCCTGGGTTGTATACGCCTCTTCCAATCCCTCACAAGCCATGGAAAGACCTTAGTATAAACTTTATACTTGGATTACCTCACACCATCCAACGTTTTGACTCGATTCTTGCTGTTGTTGATTGATTTTCAAAAATGGTTCATTTTGATCCATGTTATAAGACATTAGATGCTTCTCTTGTTGCTTCAATTTTCTTTTGTGAGATAGTTCATTTGCATGGATTACCCAAAATAATAGTCTCTGATTGTGATGTTAGATTTATGAGTTATTTTTGGAAAATTTTATGGTAGAAGCTCGGAACAAAACTCTTATTTTATATTGTTTATCACCCTTAAACTGATGGACAAATAGAGGTAATAAATAAAAATTTAGGGGACCTTCTTAGATGTTTAGTGACAGACCATGCCACTAGTTGGAATCTTGTTCTACTCGGAGCCGAGTTTGCTTATAATAGTTCTATAAATCAATCAATCGAAAAAAGTCATTTTAAAATTATTATAGGGTATCAACCAAGAAAACTAATAAACCTTGTTAACCTTCCAATTTCATATAGATTTAGCGCATATGCATCTTCATTCGCACATAGAATGCATGATTTATACGAAGAAATTCAACAAAAGCTTCCTTTAAGTTCTGATAAATATAAAGCTGATGTTGATGCACATAGGCGATTTATAAAATTTAATGAAGGAGATTTGGTTATGGTCAAGGTTAGGCCAGAGAGGCTCCTAATAGGAACTATAAGAAAATTAACACTCAAGTATTGACCCTTATACAATTGTAAAGAAGATAAATAATAATGCATCTGAGATAGATCTTCCTATAAATGCTGGTATTTCACCTATATTTAAGGTTGTACCATGGGCAAGCCCTGAATATTATTTTTCCCTCTACAAATAGCACTAACATGCAGGTTGACACTTCTCTGGGGCTGCCTTACCATTTCGCCGATTACAATCCCATCATCCTGATCAGATTTTAAATGACCAGATCATTAGCACATCAAATGGAGGAGTTCAAAGATTTCTTATCTGTTAGAAAGGACTGTCACCATTTGAAGACTCTTGGTTTATATTTGAAGAGTTAGACCATATTAGTCCACAACTGCTACATGAGTACATTGATCATCATTCTCTAGAGGAGAATCTTTCAAACTTGTGGAGTGCTAATGTAGAGGACCCTCGTAATCATTGTCGACGCACCAAATCATAAATTAAGCTTAACTGTTCTATGATTCTTTATTGTATTTTCTATTTTAGCTACATGGGCTTATACTTGGAATTCATTTAAAAGGGCCTTTAGATTAGTCATTTAACATGTTTTTGTCATGAGTGTTATTTGAGTGAAATGACACTTTAGTCATTCATGAGAGAGTTAGTTTAAGGTTTTTTTAGTATTTTATATGAAAGGACAATTTAGTCCTTCATGAGTGGGTTGGTTAATAGTGTTATTAGTCATTTATAGGAAAAGGCACTTTGACCATTCATGAAAGGGTAAATTTATGATTTTGATGGTCATTTGGCATGTATTGTATGGCTATAAATAAACTAATATCTTGTGTATCATGGCATTGAAGATTAAATGAAAATATATTTCTCCACTTATTTTGTTCATTAGTACTTTCATTCTTAAGAGAATTAAATTTTGAGTGTGAGTAGTGCAAGCCTTAGAGAAGGACATCTAAGGAAGAAAGAAGATCCTGTGGCGACTGTTTATAGAGTTCGACTTCAAATTATCCATGCTTTGCCACTGGTTGCCTTAACTTTAATAGAGATTAGATCAACCATAGCTCATATTTACCTATACACTTTTATATGGTAAGATATTCTATGTGTTAACATAGCTGTGGCTCGTAGCTCGAATCATCTCAATCTCTTCTTTTCTTAATTTTACCCAAAAATCACCTTATTTTATCGATACTTAATCGTGAGTAAGTTGTTATTTTATTGGTGTAAAAATTATCATACACTCCATATATGCATTCATTTTGTCTTATATAGGTGGGGCACCATGGCCTTACTCAGTCCTTGAAACTAACCCTTACTTTACTTTACTTTACTTTACTTCCTCTTGTTTATATATTTTATTTTACAGCTTTAACTTTATCTTTCTTTCGTAGTGTATGCTTATTTATTATTTACTTACATTTATCATTACACTGCATTACTTTTACTGTTACTTAGCATATATTCCTATTGGACATATACGTGTTTCCTTCATTTTTTATGTTCACACTAATATTTTAGATGTTAGTTGTTTCCTTCTTGTTTCTTTCTTACATATATTGTGTAGGATAGGGCAGCCCTCTTTGAGTATTTTCACTCTTTTTTACAGTGTTTATATATTTAGTATTTATTTCCTTTTATTGCTTTGTGCACTACTATATTTAAAATTATAAAATGCTAATGTGATATTCACTAAACTTAAATAATTAAAATATAGCAAAACCCTAAAACACACTTTGACTTTTTAAGTCTAATCACTTGTTTTTTTACTGGTTGTTACCTACCGTATTATAAACCAAATACAGTAGATCAGGAGCATGGTGGAGCTTTGAGTTGAGCCAGATTCAAACCTATAGAAGCACTTGTGAAGAGTAGTTTTTTTCATGTATTCTGTGAGGATGAGAGTTTTATAAGATTTTCAAAACTGTATATATTAACTATAATTCAAGATGTTTTTGCTTTTCTTCATTGTGATGAATGTATTTTATTTCTGTAACTCTAGATGGTTTGGATGATATAAATAGATATACATATATTGCACTTTTTTTACTTATTTCCTTTATTTTAAGAAGATTCTTGGCCATGCAGTGCTTAACAGTGAGTTAATTTTCTATTGATTCAATATTAACTACTATAATAACCCCTAGTGCTAGGTTAGTGTATACTAACTTAGCATTTGAGCATTACAGTTGGTATCAGAGCTAGGTTTAGAAAAGCGAATTAAGTTAATATCTATATTTCCAAATCGAAAACACAAAAAATTAAATGAAAACATTAGTAAACATGCTTTAGAATACTGAACATTTTTTGGATAATAAATAACTCAACTAACTCTAATAAGAGAATTCTTCAGATGGCGAGTTACGAGTCTGACCTAGACTACTATACTAGGTTGTTCTTCCAATTCTAGGATGATGATGATCAGAACATACTCAAGTTCAAAAAAGACCCTACTTTGGAGTATCACTTGCTGGCGGGGACATGCTCAGCAAGATTCTGAAGTCGCCAGTGTTCTTGGGAGATAGTCTTCCTCAATTAGCTAAGGAGTGGCTTATAAGAACCTCATCATTGTTACTTATTTTTAGACATCCAAATTAGGTTAAAACCATCACCATTAGACTCCTAATAGCACTAGGAGCCAACGCCTAAAATTTGGTGTCATTTGAAGATTATTTATTTTTAGTGAATATTTAATGCATTTAATTAATTAGAAAATTAAGAAAATTAAATTAACATTTAATCAAAAATTTTGACTTATTTTTTGAGTTCCTCGCCCCCAATTTAGCTATGAGTGAATTTTTGGGATTTCTTGGAACTTGTTGAGTTGTCGAATTTTGATTAATTAAATAGTTACTATTTATTAATATTTAATATTTTAATTAATCGACAGACGACGTCAAAACAACCATTTAATCAGATGGTGGGTCCAATCCCAGCCATTTGGCGCTGAATCACATAGATTGAATGACTACAAATGAGATGTTGTACGTCCCTATGCAGCGCATGATTGCGCGCCCAGAGGGGCGCAATGGTCATACCCTACAACCTCTTTTCCATCACATAAGCTCGGTAAGCACCCCAAATACTTGGCAATTCATTCCCTTTGATGTTTCTGAGGCGTGAGAGGGTTTAGAAGGCATTGGAGCTACTGTAGGCGTTAGTTTTGACCTCCGTAGCGAACCCTCGACAGAGATCGAGGTACACCATTTTCCCCTTATTTGGTTATACAAATTTTCTCTTCATATTTTGTTTGCCTATTCATTAACCACATAACCTATTGTTGAGATCCAATCAAGCTCATTTGAGCTTGGTTGGAGCTCAATTCATCAACGTGATAAGTGCCAAAGAACCGGAAGCTTAAGCAAAAAGGATGTGCTCCCTTTGAACAGAATTTTTGAAGTGGAGTTATTTGATGTGTGGAGAATTGACTTCATGGGGTCATTTCCCTTATCCCAAACTAATGCGTACATTCTTGTGGCAGTGGAATATGTTTCCAAATGGGTTGAGGCGTTAGCATGTGTGAACTATGATGCTAAATCTATTATTAAATTTCTTATGGAGCACGTGCTCGCTAGATTTGGGACACCCAAATTCCTAATCAGTGATGGGGGAAAATACTTCTGCAATAGGCAGTTGGAGAGTATTTTAAAAAGCTATGGGGTGAGACATAATGTGGGTACTCCTTATCACCCTCAAACTAACTGGCAAGTTGAAGTCTCAAACAGAGAGTTTAAGCAAATTTTAGAGAAAACTGTGAACCAAAATAGAAATGATTGGACTTCAAAGCTTCAGGATGCCTTGTGGGCATATAGAATTGCCTTTAAGACCCCTTTAGGAATGTCTCCTTATAAGCTCATTTATGATAAATCATGTTATCTTCCGGTAGAATTGGAGCACCGTGCCTTTTGGGCAATTAAAAAATTAAACTTTGACTTCCAAAAAGCAGGTGCACAAAGAATGTTGCAATTAAATGAACTTGATGAATTCAGATTAAATGCCTATGAGAATGCAAAATTGTATAAAGAGAAAACTAAAAAATGGCATGATAAGCTGATCAAGTCAAAACATTTTCAACCTAGAATGAAAATACTACTTCTTAACTCAAGATTAAGATTATTTCCAGGAAAACTGAAGTCAAGATGGATAGGACCATTTACTATCACGAAGGTTTTCCCTTATGGAGCAGTTGAAGTCGCTTCCAATGATGGCACTATTAAGGTAAATGGGAATCGTTTGAAGTTATACTTGAAGGAAGGAATTTTACACGAAAAGGGAGGATGGACCCTTCAGGACCTCCCGAATGAGGGTATCACATAAAAGATCTTTCTCGTGTCGAACTGAGACATTAAAATAAGCGCTCATTGGGAGGCAACCCAAGAATAAATAGGTTGTATCTTTTCTATTTATTTATATTAGTTATTTTTGTACTTTTCCCTTTAGTGTGTTTTATTTTGTTTTTGAGGAATGAAATTTTGGATTCACATATTCCCAATTATTTTTAGTATTTGAAAATGATAAATTTTTCTGAATTTTTCAAGAAATGAAAGTCACAAAAATATCGATAAAGAAAATGATATGAAATAAAATGGTGCTTAACAAAAAAGTGATCAAATGCATTGATCGCATTAAATCTTTTTAACTAAGGAATGAATTAAGGTAAATCTAATCTCCAAAAATTTAAATCAATGCTAAGAACTAAGTGTGGGGGAAAGCATTGAACTAAATACTAGAGATTATGGTGAGTACTCTAAAAGAGTGTGCTAGGCTCCCGTAGGACTTCATGATCATAAAGATGTGAATTGGGGATGAAGAAATGTATCTCTCCCTAAGAATGAAAAGTGAAAAACATAAAAAGAGATGATGAAAAATATTTCTCTTAAATGAAAGCAGTGAAAAAGGATGATGAAGAATATCTCTCCTTTAATCTATTCATCTTGTGATTTATAAGAAGGAGCACATATGGATCAAAACTCTTAAGTATTTCACTATAGTCTAGGTTGCCATGGAACCTTCCTCATTACCTAGTAACAAGCATAAAAATCAAATACTTGGAGATTAACTAATTAACCTTACTTCATATCAAAGGTTAGAATGTATAATGCCAAATGGTTTGGATCATTTCAATTAAGCACATGCCTTGAATAACAAATCAAAATCTAAGTTGATATCTTTGTTGAATATCATACCTAAACAAAAATAGAAAAATACCATTTTGAGCTTACTTGAGGATGAGCAAGAATTTAAGTGTGAGGGTGTGATGAATCTATAATTTATACCCTAAATAAAGGAAAATTTCATTTATTTCTCATATTAAAACTGCTCCTTAATCCAATTTTGTATATCTGTTTCAGGAAAAATGCCTATCCAACAAATTCTGAGCAATTTGGAGAATTTTTCAAAATTTCTAAAGGAATGCCGCTGCAACGGGCCATCTTGCGAATCGCTGGAGTGACCGCGCGCTGCAGCGGGACAGTTTGCAACCGCGGGCACGATCGCACGCTGCAGCAGTTCAGTTTGTGAATTACGGGCATGATTGCGCACTGCAGTGGTTCAATTTGCAAACCGCGGGCACGATCGCGCGCTGCAGCGGTTAGTTTGCAACCGCAGGCGTGATCGTGAGCTGCAGTGGGCCTCTTTGCAAATTACTAGTGCTACAGCGCACTACAGCGGAGCATTTTGCGAAACACTGGAATGTCGGGCACTGCAGCGGGCTTCTTTGCAATCCATCTCCGCAATGGCGCGCCACAGCACGCTATAGCGCGCTGCAGCGGTCGCCGATTTTTCTGTCTGACATGTGTATTAATTGTGGCTGGGACAAGGCCCCCAACCAGCCTCTTGTCTCCAGCCATCATTCCCTCTGATGCAACTTCATTTTTAAATGGAAAGTAACCTCTTTAATTTGATGAGAAGGATAAAACAATGGAAAATATTGGTCACCTCACCATCAATTGGAATTTGCCATCATTACTCAGATTTTTTAAAAGGCATTGCTGGTTTTGATCTTGAGTATGAGGATGCAACCCCTCATCTATAAATACCTCCCCTCTTGATTAGAGGAGGGTTCCAAAAATTGCTCACTTCACCTAAGTAAAGAGAGGGGCTACATAGAAGAGAAGAAGAAGTCCCCAAGGGTGAAGGAGCTCAACTTGCTAAGGAGAAGGAGGAGAAAGGCCGCACTAGGGACCTAAGAAAGGCAGTTCAAGCAAGGAGAAGAAGAATCCGGAGAACTTCCCAAGGAACGTTCCTAGTATTTTCTAACCTCTTGTTTTGTAATTTCTCTTCTTAGTTGGTCATGAAAGGGTCTTTATCCATGTATGTGTTCTTTTTCATCTCTTTTGTAATAAAGAGCTAAACCTCCCTTACGGAGGGTTGGGACAATCTCACATATTTTGATAGTTACTATAAAATGTATGAAGTTTTCCTCAAGTATTAATAAAAATTATGAACTTAATGACTTGCTAAAGAAATGTATAAGACTATTATGGACTTGAATGTGGACCAAAGGAAAAGAACTTCTTAACTCAAGAACTAAGTTGTCTTATGCTCCATAGCTCACCTTAGTTTGATGTTATATTTATGAGTGCATGAGAGCTTAGAACTATGTGAGAAAGTTCTTGAGCTTAGTGCACCTTAATCTAAGCTCAACCAAAGAGTTGATGCATGTGATGCTAAGTCCCACTAATTGAGCTCTGTAGCTCAACATAATTGAGGAAAGGAATGGAATAATTGTGTGCTCATGAACGAGGTGACATAGTCATTGAACCTAATGAAAACAATCCCTCATCTCAACTATGTGTGATGCGCATGACGCTCTTAGTGGAATCAATGCTTATAAGATCTTAAAAGTTAACAACCCTCATCTCCATGATCAAGAGATGAGGTAAAATCTATAAACCTCAAATCTTATAAGGATCTTTGTGCTGAAACAAAACTGACTGTGTTCATTTCGTGCACAAGATTTGAACTTGTAATTCTTCGAGATAAAACTCAAGGAAAGACAATGTGCACTTGATTAAGATCATGAAAATGAAAGATAAACGCTTGAGGAATCATCATATATAAGTTATGTATCATGTCATGTGGGAGAAACCCAACTCTCATCTTCCTTTTATTTGACTTATTTTCTACTATTGTGATTGTCGTGCTTATTCTGGAACCAACTTAAATAAGACATTGATAGCTTAAACATTAGTGATAATAGATACACCTTAGTAACAAAACATCAAATTCTCTGTGGTTTGATAAATCCCGAAAACTCAAACTTTCCATTTATTACTTCAAACCACGTACACTTTCATGAAAGCGCAGATGTGTATTTTAGGTCTGTCAATGAACATGATGATAAATTTGTCAAGGTTTGGTTTCAAGATACGCTGCATTAGGTCCATAAAGAGGGAAGGCGCATTTTTCAATCCAAACAACATTACTAGTAACTCATAGTGTCCATATCTAGTTCTAAAGGCAGTCTTTGCTATGTCTGAGTCCTTTACTTACAGTTGATGGTATCCTGATCGCAAATCGATCTTGGAGAACACTTTTGCTACTGCTAATTGGTCAAATAGATCATCGATGCGGGGCAATGGGTACTTATTCTTTACTGTTACTTTATTTAAATCCCTAAAATTGATGCGCATCCACATTGATCCATCTTACTTCCTGATAAATAGAATTGGCGCTCCCTATGGGGATGAACTAGGCCTGATAAGACATTTCTCCAATAATTTTTACAGTTGTTTTCTTAATTCTTGCAATTCCTTAGGCTCCATTCAATAAGGATCATTAGAGATGGGTTGTGTTCCTGGAACAATGTCGATTGCAAATTCAACTTCCCGTGTTGGAGGAAGACCTGGCAGATCTACAGGAAAAATGTCGGCAAATTTGCAAATGACGGGGTTCTTGGATAAGGAAGCGCCTTCTTTCCTTTCTCCCAGTATTGTTACTAGGAAGGCATCACAACTTTTCTAAACTAACATTTTTTCTTTTATAGCATTCATTAGTGAGCCTCTTGTGCTAAGATTACCAACGAAGGATCTAGCCTTGCCACCACTACCTAAGGTAATCTTCTTCTTTGTGCAATTGATAGTGATGTTATATTGCCTTAGCCAATTCATGCCCAATATTACATCAAAGTTGGCTATGGGGAGAACTACTAACTTGGCTTCATATTCTTCATCCTCAATGGGGATTTGTAGTTTGCAGAATTGGCGAGCTGGCAATTGGGCTCCAGAAGGTAACCCAATGTTAAGAGGATTGGATAGGTGATACAATGGTAGGTTAAGTGCTTTTGCCCAACCTTCAAACAGCAAGGAATGGCTCACCCTAGTGTCGAATAGTATGTTACAGGGTCTATCATTTATGCAAATTAAACCTAATCACAGATGTAATAATTAATAACTATGTTAAGCAAGTAATAACAGTAAAAACTAAAGAGGTTCAAAAGCATGTACCTGATACCACATGATTATCTTCAGTAGCCTCAACTAGTGTGAGGGTGTATACACGAGCAGGGCTGGCAGGCCTGTTATTATAGGTCTGCCATGGAGGTGGCTGTGGTGCATTTGGGTGAGGGACATTAACTGTCTCATGTCTTATAGCTAAAGTAGGAGGTGGTGCAGGATGAGTCATTGCAGGCATCTGGAACAAGTCTAAGACATGACTGCGCTTGGAGCGATCGATTTGATCACCATCAATCGTTTCTGTAGATGTACATTGATAAAATTCATGGCCTGGCCGTCCGTAGGTGAAGCAGACACGACTCTTATGGTAACGTCGACCATATGGATGAGGCTTTGTGCAGCCATCGAACTGATCAGTGGAAGGAGCTTCGGCCTCGAGATGATATACTCTTGTTATAGTTTCAGGAACATGTCCCCCAAGCTATGCTTGGCAGACAGGGGAATGAATTGAGCCTAGAATGCTTCAATGAACTCATCCCATGTAATGTCCTTGAGTGGGATTTCAGCAAACTATGTACTACGGGAGGTGTCCTACCAATATTCGGCCTCGTCCTACATGAGGTGAGTAGTAAGACATACTACCTCTGAGTCGGGTGTGGCAGTATTTATTGTAGCGAGACTTCTATTGAAGGTAGGGGGTCTCAGGCGGAGGAAGTTGTGCAATATTCCATTTGCAGACTACAGGTGATGTTGGTAAGAGTATAGTAATGCCGGGGCTACCTCAGCCATAGTGTAGTTCTAGTTTATCTAGGATACCAACAGTCGCTCCATTCTCTCGGCTTGCTTGGCCTGAGTATTAGCGACTCACTTAGTCTGTTTCTGGTTAGATTTTGCTTATTTTTTGTGGGATTCCACCATCAATTTGGCTGCTTCTAGTAAAGCATTTTCCTCGCTAAATGAACTACTGGAGGGAGCAGGAGGGGGCTCTGTCCAGGATTCATGGTGTTTTGATAGAGTCTGAATTAAAAATAACACATTTTCAGAAATCTAGAAAATAGGAGATTATAACATTTCATCTCTTTTATTAATTATAGAGAAAATGAGAATACAACATCAAAGGCAGTAGATAAAACATAAGACAATAAATGGAAAACATAAAGTATATCCTATGTATTCTTCGGTGAAAGCCTGGGTGAAGTCGGTGTAGGTCATTTCTTAGCGACGGCGAACAGATTCATGCTTGAATACCCATACTTCGTGAGCCCACCCCTCCTCCGTAATCTTGGTGGAGGATATCATTGATGTCGAGTTGAATACAGTCTGGGTATCTCAGATCATCGAACACCTTGGTTACTCTTCGTAACCACTCCCTGGCTATGATGGGGAAATTCAATCTCCAGTAGACGGCGTCCTCCAACATTCTTTCCAGAATGCTGGCTCCTGCTGGGGAGACTCCATGGACTTCCCTCTCGTATCATTTTGCTAGGTACATGTCAAACTCCCACTTTTCCTCAAAGTGGGTGAAAAAGTCATACAACGACATGGTCGTATAGTAATGTTCCTAGCTATACATATTAAGTAATTTGTTTTAGTTATAATAAGCATTTTATCTTACTTGTAATTGTATTTTCATTTCTATACCATTAATATTCTAAGCTCATAAGTATGGTGCCTTGGATGTAACTCTAGTATTTAGTAAGTGATTAATTAGCTGAAGAACAATCCATTAGGTAGAGTGGAATGCATATTCCAATCTGACACCTTATGGAAGTCTCTGATATCAACTGTGGCACCCCGACCCCTGATTATCAAGGTTATACCCTAGGGGTGGTGTTCCACTCTGGTAAATCCCTCGCTTATCATTGAATTAGGTAAGATCCATAATCCACCAATAAGGGAAGGATGTGCACATAATGAATGTAAGGATCAGTCACTAAGTCTATCATACATATAGTGTGCAGAAGCAATATGAAGTAAAGATTACATCCATTCACCATACATCAAGAAGAAATAAAAATATAGCTCAGCAAATAATAATGTGCAGAAAGTAAATACAGTCACAAGTACCTATATTATTACAACATTTTAATTAAAGGTCAAGAAATAGAATAAAAACACTCTCATCCTTACAATGGAATAAAAAGGGAACTAGGTATCCTCTGATCCAAGCTACTACGCCTCCTCTAAGTAAGTCTCCTCCTCAGGCACAGGATCCTCAAACTGCTCAAGGTCTGACATTGTCAGTTTCACAATGCTAGGGTCCCAGCCAATAAAAAAAAATCTTGTTAGACAAATTATCTAAGTACATTTTAGGCAATATAAGTTATTAAGCATTTATTAATATCATCATTTTACTCTATACAAAACCAAACATCTATCTAGCATGGGAGCAAATAAGCATAAAAAGAAGATAGATAAATTATAAATGTATTAATTATAACTAAGTAATAATTGAGGCAAAAGCACACCTCAAGTAAATTAAATAAAATAGGGCATACATATGTAATACAATAAGTAAAAATACTGAAAGAAAAGTCTAAACTTAAACATGCTGATAATCATACGACATATGCAAATTGATAATGATAAATCCAACTACGGTACATATAAGTAAGCAACAATAAGTCTAGCATCCTAAAATATATATGTAAAGCAAGGGAATAACTGACTGAAGTAAAGTGAACTAAAATATATAACTTAAATTAGAAAGTACTGTAAATAAAACCATTATGTATTAACTGCCATATAAAAGATGGCTACATCTAGCCTGTTGAAATCAAAAGGATTCTTAGCATCAATAAGGAGGCTAAGGCAAAAAAAATTATAATTCTCCTAGCGTTAATAAGGAGGCATAGCCAGAATTATATACAAAAATTTTCTCCTAGCATCAACAAGGAGGCATAGGCAAAAATATATATATAACTGAGCTGAGATGCAGTATTAGCACATGCAGAAATGTTTTAGTTATTTTACTTTTGTTTCTGTGGACAATTTCATAAACAGCTGAGGAGTTAAGCACGTCTGCAAGACTGAACGGGTTCTAAGCTTAACACACACTCCTCAATGAGTAATGTTAAGTTATAATTTTCATGTAATAAGGTTTTTCTTATATGACATGTTCAAGGAAAAACATGCACAAATTTCAAGGAATGCGTAGCACAACATCAAATGGTAACTAAGAGACACTACTAAACATGGTGATATCATTTGTTATCTAATTTAACCTATCTAACTATTCCAAAATTACATAAGTTCAGGATCTCTAATTCTTATTATCAAGTGTAACTTAAAAGTGCATCCTTATAAGTTAAAAGGATTAGAACTGATCAGGTTTTAATCTAATTCAATCAAGAACATCTACAGGTTTAAAAAAGAAATCACAATATCCTAATTAGAAGAATTTAGATGTTCTATCTAAGATCTGATCAAGATCTACTAAATTAAGGATTATGATCTTAACACCATGAGGTTGAAGTTAAGTACATAATCCAAAGGTATAATTTAAGGAATTTAGAGTTTAATCTAAATGTGATCTATTAATTGAGGTAAATCCTATTAAGTAAATCAAACTTAATAGGATGAATCTCCTATCCTGAATCTAAGGTTGAAAAAAAACATAATCAAAATTAAATTGAAAAAAATCTAGAAAACTAATAAAACTAATGATTCATTCATTGAAAAACCTCATTTTTTAATGAATGAAATCTATCTTATGATCTACTCTTAGTCTTAGGAATAATCCTAACATGAGGTAAAAGATCCCAAGGAAAAGACCTAGAGAAAATTAGGAAATTCTACTAAGTTGATTGAATTATTGATGTTGATCACTTAAGTGATTCTAATAGAGTTCTAACATCAGTTTTACTGATTTAGAAGCTAATTTAAGAGTTAAAGACGCTTAACCTAAAATTTTGGGTTCAAAAAACTACATTTTTAAATTAGGGATCCAAATTATAATTTCTTACTACCAAATGATTCCTTACTGTCTAATATAAAGATAAATAGTAATTACACTCAATTTGGATAACAAACGGGTCCCATATGTTCAAACTAAAGTTTTTGACCTAAGGAGAAATTTTGTAATTTATACCTAATGGAATAAAAAGTTTTATGCAGCTTATTATTGGTTACTATTCAAGGATTCCATAGAGTCCAAGAACATTATATTCTGAGGTCAAACGACTATGTTATATCTATTTCAATTTCTAATGGCAATTCGGTAAATTTTATCGGTCAACGGGGACAAAAATCAAAATTTTCCATTTGAAGTCCAAATTCAACAAACTTAATTTTTATAGCTTTCCTATAGTATACTGAGTGCTTTGAGAGGGAGTAAACCCAATTTGGACTTCAATTGGTCAAGTTATGTCCTAACTAAAGTTAGGGGTATTTTGGACTTTTCTAACTTTCTAGGGTTCTTATCCTAAATATTATATCAATTTATTGATGACACTAAAGTTCTAGGCTAGTTAGCACTTTGAATTACTAAATTTGGAGTTGAATTGACCAAGTTATGGTCAATTGAAGACTAGGGGCATTTGGGTCATTTTTAGGGTATGGTCCTAAAGGTCACTTTTCAAACTAAGCTCCAAATAGGAAAACTAATACTTTTATAATGTTGGGGCTGTCCTCTTAAGTATTTTAAGATCCATATTGCTTATATTTGGATGAGTAGGTTAAAAGTTATGAGGTTTTGTTTATGACCTAAAATGTCACTAGGTTAAATATGCCATAGATCGAAGTTTTCAATTATGTCATTTGATTACTTTTATTTTTTTGAGTAAAATGAGGCCTATATTTGTTATGTTTGGAGCAATATTTTTAAAGTTCGAGACCTTTAAGTTTTATTTTTTTTATTAATTTATTATTCAAAAATACAATTTAAATAATTTTAATGTTCCAAATAGTTCAATTAATTATCAATTTACTTTACTATTTTTAATAATTAATTAAAACCAGTTAAGTTAATCTTAATTTGATAATTATTAATTGATTATTTAATTAATTCCACTATTTATAATTAAATTAAACTAATTAATGTTATTAATTAACCCTAATGATCATTAATCAACTAAAAATCTAATTAAATTAAACTAATAAGATTTAATTAGTTACTGATTAATTAATTATCCTAAATTAATTAATATAATAATTGATTATATGATTGTATAGATATCTGTATAATCCTTAATCCTAAAGTTACATATATAATTATATAAGTGAAAATATATATATAAATAAATAAATAAATAAATATATATATATATATATATAATCTAATTCTTTTATGCAAGTTATTGATGGAGACGGGACCCGCCACGGACACATGGGGGCTCTGGCTGGGCACGCCAGTGGAGGCGGGCCCCACGGGACCCGCGACAGCACCTTATTAGCTGCTGCCCTGCGGGCGGGGCCCACAGCTGTGGTCGAAATGACCGCAGCACATCAGTGGGTCCCACGATACATGCGGACGAGCGCAGGGGCAACAGCTGGCCCCACGGGCCCCACACGCTCAACCATTTACTGATGCAGATGGGCCCGAGCGAAGCGGGTAGGGCCCGGGCGACCCGGCCCGACCCGAGGGGTTCATCGTTTCGAGCCGAGTAGGTAAGGGTTTGCTCCCAGTGCCTATACCGGTGACCTTAGGCTATAGCCTGCACGACCGAGGGTAGATCCCAACGAGAGCCACCCGATGGGACTATCCCGGAGGTCAGAGGCACACGAGGGAGGGAGCTAGGGCTAACCCTAGCTCCTAGGGTTCAGCAATGAGTCTTTAACAATTTTGACTATGAACCAACCCTCGAATTCGAGCAACTGGACTAATGATGACTCGATTAAACACAATAATTATTCGATCCAGAGAGTGAAATAAATAAACGAAAAGCATATGTGATAATCGACTAAGAGAATCAGGTGGAAAACGGTACCTGCAACGGACGACTACGAGAGTTCAAGGCATTCTCGAGGGTGCTAGGTTTCGGGTGAGGTGCTCGAAGCGAGCCAAGCAGTTTATCGGCCCCCGACGGACCTGTCGAGGCAATCCCTCGCATGCGAGTGGCTGCCGCGGAGGAGCCCTCATGCGCAGCGACACGCAAAGCAGACCGCGGGACGAAGGCGGCACGCCATCTGATCCCAGATCAGACAGCCACGATCTGTCGCCAGACCCGACGGAAAAGGCTAACAGCGCGGAAGGATCTGACGGCAAGTAACGGCGCAGCTGAAAAATTAAATATTAAAATAATTATTAATAAATACCTAATTAATTAATTAATTTAAATTCTTTTTTCAATAATTAAAATTAATTAATTTAATGGCTCCCAAAAATACTCAAATATTTACCCGTATCTAATTGAGGGGTGAGGAACGCAATGGCGAGGTCAAATTTTTGATTCCATGAGTATTTTAATTTTCTACTTTTCTGGGTATTTAAATATTATTAAAATATACATCAAAATTTTGACGACTTCCGATTGACACAGAAACATCACCCCTAGCTAATTTATGGGTAAAGAGCTCAATGGTAAAGTCCGTTTTTTGATCTGAGGTCATTTTAGATAGGTTAGATTTCAGGATTTCTGGATTTTTCAAGAATCAGAATTCACTCCATTTGACTCCTGATTTGAACTAGGTCTTAGAGTTTGACATGGTAATGACTTGATTAATACCTATGACCAAGATCAGGATTGAGATTAGTCCTAATTGACTAGGGTAACAACCTGGGATGTTACATACTGTGAGTTTGAGGGTGGTTTGATTTCTTCACTGTAGCCGTCTAGAGCACAGTTTCTGCAAGTCCTAAAATTCCCACTGACGAATTCGAAAGAAGATAGGTACCTCATCTTCGCCTTTTCCCTTAATTAAGTATTCCTTCTATTATTGCATGCGATTGGAAATTATCTGAAAGGGTTGATCGAGCTTAATGGAGCTCGAATTGACCCCTGCCTGAGTTAGAGTTGAAGCCATGATGCCTAGAACCCGAAACTAGGGCATCACCTTCATCGGCGTTAGAGTCGATGATTACGATGGACTAGGGTTCAACATATTGGCCACAATTATACCCTTTCGCTGGTGTGCATACATAGCGGTGGAACCTCCGATATTTCCCGTGGGTCAAAACCCTAGACATGCCTCTACTTGAAGCGTCAGGGATGAAGCGGTCAACTACGAGTTGGTCCTCGGCCTAGGCTTTCTTCCTAAACTAGACCAGCTCAGCCTTTAGACCACGGGCCATGGTTATTAAAGTTGTGGGCTCCGCATCATCACACGACACTCGTAGGAGCTGCCGCATATCATGACGGCGCACCATTTTTGGAGCCGCACAGATTTTGTGCTATGGATTTCCACATCGCCGCCAGTCTCATTTTCTGTGCCGTCTTTAATTTTGTGCAGTCCACTGTTATATATCATTTTGATTAGAAAAAATGAGACAAACATAATGACATAATTAAATTTAGGATTTGAACCCTAATTTTAATAATCACTTTTTAATCCTAATTAGGTGTCCCAAAAACCCTAAAATTCTAACGTTGTCTGATTTTGACCTATTTAGTATCATTCTTCTCCTTATACTATAAGGATCTCATATTAATGCATATTAGTTCAATTGGACAATAATTGATGATTCTAGGTTTTTGACTCCTCAATTAGTATAATTTTGATAATTTTCTGGCTTCATAAATTCCATGTCTTAGGTATTTAAATCCTAGGACAGCAAATATATCACATTTATTTACTTTTCATATCATTTCAATTTCATGTTTAGAACTTAATTTTCATATATTAGATGCTTGTATATTTAGCAAATTGATTAATTCAACTTATAACCCTAGGAGAGATATTTAAGAATTGATTTTATAACTTGATTTAATTGTAACCTTAGAAATTATTAATACACCCCAATTAGTGTAGTTAACCTTAATGCATGTTTGATTGTAGGTTAAGAATCTATTATGAATTTTCTCTTTGCAATTAATTTGGATTCTAGATTAACTCATAACCTTATTATGGATTCTTTATTATTTGATTTAGGAGTTCCTTAGATATCCTAATCATATCTTAGATATGTAATAGATTCCCATTTAACTTTCAATCTATAAAAAATATAGAGCTTGTAGCTTACCATCCTTTCTCTCCTATACTCTTAAACTTTTCTTATTACTTGATGTTAGCTAGAATAGTAAATAATTTAGATAGATCCTTTAAATAACAACCTAGTTAAATGGGTTTAGTGTGTAGAATCTTAACTTTCATTTACCTCAAATATAGTAATTCCTTAACCTTACCTTTTCCTAACTAGTTTCCTAATCCTAGATTTTTATTTCATACAAGTGGTTTAGGATAATGATAGGACTAGTTTCATTTAGTATTATTATACTTATAAATTATTTTGTCATTCCATATATTAAATTAAACTACTATTTTCTAAAACTCCAACTACTTTTATCATTACTTACAATTAACTTGAGATCAATATTTCTAAGTCAATTGGGAGCTCAATTAGCTCCAATCATTAAGTAAATCATTAAAATTAGATAACTTTAGATATCACATTATTTATAATTATTAAAATTCCTTAAATGCTTACTTTGATTTGAGCCTATTCCATAAACATCTATATAAGATATTGCGCATAAATAAAACTTTCACAATAAAATTATAGGGGTTTATATTATGGTGAATAGCTAAGGGCAGGCTATAGGAGAAATAAGGAGACCTCACATTCTAAGAGGGTGAATGTGAGTATTTGTTTTCTTGAAACCCCGCTTTCCTTTATCAATTAGATAGACGTGCTTAACTCATCGCTTCACTCTGTATGTGCTCGCAGAATGAGTATTTCTATAAAATAACTTCTATTTAATAAAATATGAGTTCTTTACAATCTTATTGATTGTAAGATCTCAGCATATCTTTCATATTATGTAACTCTTTGTTGTCCTAGGCTATGTGTATCTTAGACTATGAGTCTAAGAGTTTTCTTCAATTACTATACTTTGTACTTTTTATTTTTAGTACTATACTTTACTTATTTACAATTCATATAGGAAGCAGTATATGTTTTTTTAATTTCATTTAAATACTTCACTGTTTTTCTTATTGTTACTTAGCATAAATTTCATTGGACATATACATGTTTCACTTCATTTACTATCATCTGCACTTTAGTAATTTCTAGCCTTATTAGGATGCCTTTCCTTTTCGTTTTAGTTGCAAGCTAGAATATCTCTACTTGTGAGTATTCTTACTTATTTTATTTTTAATTGTTCTTCCTTATTATTTTGTTTATTTCCCTTCCCTATTTAAATGCTTTTAAATGCTCCGCTACTTATATTTAAATTGTAAATTAGTTTGTGATATCCAATTAAACTTATAAAATATTTAGCCAATCTTAAAATTTACTTAGAATGTTTAGTCTAACAGCTCTTTTTCTTTTATTAACTTTTCATTATCATATTTAAATACCAAAATATGATAGATCAAGAGCAATTTATTTCAAGTGGAGTTGAACCTAGTACTTGAAGAATTTATAAATCTGCTTACGTATATTTTCTTATATTTAATGCTTGTGAGAGAATGAACTTTTCTTATGTCTTTTAATTTCAAGTTTATATTAATTAAATTTATGCATTTGTTTTTACTTAATCCGTGATGGATTTTTTTTCATATTTAAAATGCTTGGTTTGGATAAATGATTGGATGATTATACATATGAACTTATTACATGTGAATTTTTATTTGCATGTGATTGTTTTCTCCTATTTATAATTGCAACTACTTTTTACTTATATGTATTTGAAATTACTTCTATTCATATACTTTTATTCTTCTACTCTCTCCCATTTTAACTTAACACCCTCACAAAAATTCTTGGCCACACAGCATTTAGTATTGAGTTAGTTTTCTTCTAATTCAGTATTAAATATTGTGGTAACCCTCCAATGTTGGATTTGGTTCCTATTCAATATTAGGGTCGTTACACAACCTATACTACAATTATGGTATAAAATCTTGTAAATTAAGAATTGATCATTTTGCAAATCATTGTCATTTTATGATTTATCTCATGATAAGAGTCTTACTTAGGAGAAAATCAAAGATTTAAAGGTATATGTTCAGATGATCAATCACATGAATTCATTATAGATCTTAATAGTTCCAATTTAATAGTTTAAGATTAGTGTCAAATCAGTATGTATTATTAAAATCATGCAAGTCCTTTAATTATTCAAATCAAGTGTTTTATTTAAGGTGATTAAGATTTTGACCTTAATCTAATTAAGTTAGAATATAATTCCTAACTTGACTAAACCAAGATTAATTATTGAGTTAATGATTAATGACAAAACTAGTAAGCTATTTGTGCATTATTGGCATTCATTTCTAATTTAAGATTATATTAATTAACTTAATCATTCTTTAAGATTCTTAGGGTTTGAAGTTGATTAAAATCAAATAAATTATTTAAAGTGCCCAATTTAAGGCGTAAGTTCTCTATCATGCATACTATTGTTATTGAAGCATATAAACATTTAATTATACAAAACAAAAAGTATTAAGGCTAATCAAACCCTAAATCAAGCTAAAAATGATTAGCACTAAATTACAAATCTAACCATTCAAATTTTATAAAACTTGGCAATTATGTTCTACTTATCCATATGAACCATCAGAGATTTAGTTTACTAGGTTTTGATATGTGTAAACCCTAATTTTCACTAATCATGTTATTCTAAGCTTAAAACATATTATTAAAATAATAATTATATAATTATATCACTGAGCACATGCATACTACAAAGCACAAGAAGTATAATTGAACTTGAATCATGAAATTTGGTTAAGTATACAAGCTAATCCACCCTAATTAAATTTTGAAGTAATTAGAAAAAATATTAAAATCCAACCATATAAACCTAAATATTTTTGTATATTAATATTTCTCATGATTATTTGAGCAAAATGGTATATAATTTTATATGGTTTTGATGAATGAATCAAAAGTTATTTAACTAATTATTCTATATTATTTTAATTGCATTTTTGATTTTTCATTTATTTTCCTTAAAGAAACTAATTCCTAAATAGGTTTTATTACAATTAAACGTGCCCCAGCCCGTTAACCAAAACATGCGAGTCAGCTCGACACGGTTACCAGGCACTATCGAATAGTGCGGGTCACGAGTCGACCCGACCCGCACATGTATCTTCCACACATCACCCACCCCGACTTTCGCAATTAGTGCTTAACCCTAATCGCAAAAATTACGATGCTTTAGGACACACTAGAGCGTCCAATTAATTCTTACACCCTCACCTTTCAACGACACACTGATATAACATCAAATTAGGTGCCGAGATGGTCAGGATCGCTAGGGGGTAGCTCTCCCCAAATCTACTAAGTTCTTGATTGGGAATTTCTCTGTGAGGAGAAATTCTCCTCATAGAGACCAATCCAAGGCTATAGCTCAACTCGTACACCATTAGGGAGTCAAGATGAGTCGAAGCCCTAGCTTGGCTAGGTCTAGGAGTGGATAGATCATTAGGACCTTACTTAGTTCAAAATTCCAGAGGGGTTAGAAGCTCGATCGATCGATTCAATCGATCGAGTCTAGCCCGAACCTCATCAATTAATCCAATGAGCTCGATTAAAGTAGGAGAGCGATCAGCAATAGAATGGGAGAGGAGAAAAGCTTGCACGGCTCAATTCCAAGAAGAGGGATACCTAGTTTTTCTCAGGAAGCTCACAGACGCTGCTAGGAAAGACATGATGTGGCACCCCATCCCGTCGCCGCGCGCAAAAGATTTAAATAGATCGGCGGCAGAGAGGGGCGCCACTCGATGAGGCATAAACCATCTCTCCGAATAGCTGAAACTTAACATGAAGGGCTGTTGACTCAACCCCAAAGGAGGGTCGAGAGCTAATACTTAAGATAAGAGTAGTATCCTTATCCTAAATATTACACAAATACATGCATTGGATTTAAAATACAATTGTGAAAAATCCAATATATGTAAAAAATATCAGCATTTCCAATATGTTGATCATATTACCATACTAAGTATAAGTATAATTTAAACAGAGTGCAGAAGCTAAGCATATATCTACAAACACTCATCACAGAAGTTAAATAAAATATTCATCTTAGAAAAGAAATGAAAACACATCTAGTGTTATTATAACCAGTTTGCTGAAATACAAAAATTTAGTTTTTAAGTACAAAACTAAAAATAACTAATCAAAAATAATAAATATATAGTAGAAAATCCTCTAAGACTTCATGAACTCCTCCTGAACATCCTGTACATACTCTTGACCTGGCTCAATAAGCTGCTCAGTATCTAGCAAATTGTCGGATCCTAAAAGTACCACGTGTTAGATAATGAGTCTAACACATCAAAACTAATCTAAATAGTTCTAATTATTCACTGCATTGTTAAATAATATAAAATAAACTGTAGAAATATTGAAATAACTGAAGATAATAAATTATACAAAACTGAAGTAAAGTAAAGTAAAACTAAATTATAACTGAATACTAAAAGTAAATAAAATAGTAAATGATCTGAAACTGAATAATAACTTGTAAAACTATGCTATATATCATTGAAGTCATGCATCTGAATATGCCACAATATTGTATGCTACTTATATGCAACTAAAATATCACTGAACTACTATGAGTCATACGATTTAATATGTACATACATCATATTAGGAAATACAGTTTACTGTGATGCCGTTACATCTTGAATTTCCCCTATTAATGTATGTAATATTCTATAACTCATGAATCATCACTGATACTCATACATCATGCTTATGCTCATGCTCATGTTCATGTCTTTACACTACATGTCTTAATTCTAGAAATCTAGAAAAATGCTTTAAAAATAAGTAATGAATCAAATGCTTTCATTGTGTAGAATCCATCTAAATGGATTTTGACCCTTAGTTCTAATTTCAATAACTAGTTTTACTTAGGATTTTACTTAAAATCATCAACTATAAAGGTTGTATACACATGGTTGTATGCTTCCAAGAAAGGTGAATTTTAACACTTAGCTTGTTTAAAACTGCACTTATCGTAGCGCACCTCAATAGAAGGCAAAACCCGGTTGCAGTTTATATCTCAAGCTAAGCTGTTAGATATACTAATTACAAGCATACTTAGTGTTCTAAGAAGGGTGACTTGAGATACTTAATTTATTTAAAACTACACTTATCAATGCGCACAATGATAGGAGGCAGAACCTGGTTGCAGTTTAAATCTCAAACTAAGGATTTCACTTCCCTAGTCACAACATACTACTAGTGTGCTAAGAAGGGTGACTTGAGATACTTTATTCATTTAAAACTGAACTTATCGATGCGCACGATGATAGAGGGTAGAACCTGGTCACAGTTTATATCTCAAACTAAGGATCCAGTCCACATATTGTAACCCTCTTAGGATTGGATGATTTTTTTTAAGTGGGACTATATCTGACTAAGCCCGCATGATAGAACACAAATGTAGTCCTATATTAAAATGAATCAACCAAATCTGGAATACTACTAAAGTGATCCAGTACTATGGGTATACATAACTATACTCAACTAATTATTTGAGTTCTGTCAATACTATTTAATCAACAAGGATTACCAAGGCTATGAGATTCAGACTATAAGAAGTGACTCCTACACAAGGTTCCAAGGATGTGACCAAAAAGTCATTCAATATAGGTTACTACCTCATTAAAGAAATCTTATTCTAAGTATTTTAGGTGATTCTATCACAAGGTCTAAGATCAAGCTTCTAGGGTTAATAAGGATCATCTAAGTTCCTACATCAAGACATCATAATAAGTTTTTCCTACCATAATGTGTTAATATTTTGTTAAAGTTTTCAATTACATAATAAATCCTATTATAAGATCATCAAGATCTTACACATTTAACATTTATCCTAAATTTATAAGTTTTATTTATTATACTTGAATTGATCAGATCAGATCAGATGATTAGACCCATCTGATCACATCCGATACTATAATTATAAAATAAAATCAAGAATATTATTAGGATTTGATTTTGTAATAAATTAACATAGTTTTATAATTATCTTTATGCTAAGAGTCTTATATAAGAGAAAATCAAAGATCTTAAGCTCGTCTAGATATTTAATCACATAATTTCTTTTAATAGTCTTAGCATTTCTAATTCAATAATTTATGATCAATATCAAATTAGATGCATTATTGGAATCATGTCAGTTAAATTATCTTTCAATCAAGTTGATTGATTTAGTAATTAGAGTTTAGATCTTAATCAGAAAGGATAGAGTTTAACCCTAGCCATTATAACTTAAGATCAATAGTTAAGTTATAGATCAATAACTAATCAATGTATTATTAGTAAATTATTGATGACAAATTTCATATTTAAATTAAGTATTGATTAATTAATCAAAATCTTAAGATTTTTATGTTCAAATATAGTTTAATGTCAAATTAAGTAAGTCAAGGTGTCCAATTTAAAGTTAAAGTTCTCTAACATACATAAACATCACATTAATTAAAATAATGAGTAATTAAGGCTAATCAAATCTTAACTCCAATATAAATAGTGGATTTCACATTGAAATTCACCTACATATTCATTAAATTCTCATTTTTACTAAATTCGGTTTTAATTATAATATGATTTGACCCCATTAGGGTTCTAGGACCATTAAATTTTAAAAATATGAAGTTTTGACCATCTGGATGATTCTGGACACTACGACATATTTAATTTAAATTAATTAATATTTATATGTCGTTACAATGAGTGGTAGCGTGCTACGGTGGACTTTGGCGAACGCATTTTTGAAACTTCAGGCGCTACGGTGCGCAGTAGCTCCCGACGGTGATTTCGCCTGTGCGAAAACTGTAACGGGTCACCTTTCGCACTAAAATACTCTCAATATAGAGCACTTCATGTGCGGTGCCATATATCGATGGAAAGGTCTTTCTGAGATCTTTCCATTGATATTAAAATTGGCACAAATGAAATATTCTAATAAACAAAAATTAAAATTCTAGCTACGGGTATACAGAAATCATGCTATTTTTTTACTGAAATTTTAAATGAAGGAATGGGCTTCGATCGGACTCATTTGAGTCCGATTGATGTGCGACAATCATGCATATAATCCCTACAATAACTTAATGGAAATATCATTCACGACACTTTGCTACATATGAAGAGTATAGCACAAGGAAGAGTTTAGCAAAAGGGTACCTTTGCCTTAAGAATGGAAGAAGAAGACTTGGCTGGTTCCTTGAGAGCTTGAGAGCTTGAGGGCTTGAAGGATCCTTTAACAGCAACACAACAAGATAAATATGGGAGCTCAGCTAATGACCAAATGGATAGAAAGAGATGGTTGAGCCTCTATTTAAAGGAGTAGGAGAGCTTGGCTCTCCCTTGAATTCTCCCATCAAGTATATAAGGGGAAGAGGGAGTGTTATGAGTAATTGCATGCATTAGAGGAGAGGAAGGGTAAGAGGAAGGGTTTGGAGTAATTACATGCATTAGAGGAGAGAAAGGGGAAGAGAGAGGGTTAGGAGTAATTGCATGTATTAGAGAAGAGGAAGAGGAAGAGGGAAAGTGGGGTCCAGCCAGAGAAGAAGAAAAAGAAGGAAACAAATATATTATTTAAAACTTTTAATTTAATTTATTTAATTAATTAATGATTTAAAACTCATATTTAATGGAGCATGAAAATGGAGTCTAGCCATGAAGAAGAAAAAGAAGAAAATAAAGAGAATAGATTTAATAGATAAATAATTATTCATTTCTAATATTTAATTTAATAAAAATTCAGATTTAATAAACATATTCCGAAAAATCCCAAAAAGTCATCCCTAACTAAATTGGGGGTGAGAAATTCAACGGCAAAGTTAGATTTTTATTCTGATAATTATTTAATTACGCTAATTTTCGGGTATTTATTTACATTAAAATATTCACGAAAATTCGACGACTTCCAAATACGTCCAAAGCATCTCCCTTATCTAATTTGGGGGTAATGATCGCAATGGTAAAGTTAGATTTTAATTTTGAGGTCAAATTAAATATTTCAATTTTCTAATTAATTAAATATATTAAATATTCCAATTATTTAAATGAGCTCTAAATCGCTCCAAATCTTCGGGGATTGATTCTAATAACTAGATGAACTTAATAGAGTAATAATTAAGAAGAATTTAAGTTAAAAATAAGCTAGGTAACAATCTAGGGTTATTACAAACTCCACCATTTAAGAACGATGTCGTCCTCGACATCTTTGCTAAGAAATGGAAGGGAATGTGCGGAAAATTAAGAACTAAAATTTAGCATTTTAAGGGTGCCTAGACTTTCAAAGAGTTTTTTTAACTAACAAAGAGATATTCATCTTTTACTAAGGGGTTTTACTAAGGCAAAAATGATCAATATCCATTTAGGAGACATAGCCTAAAGTTTAAAAGAAAACTTGAGACATTAAGTTACATATGATGACTTTAACACCAAAGATTTAAGATGTTACAAAAAGTCTGCTAACACAAGTCATAAGCTATGACTTGGTTAAGGCAAGGAACTTACTTACCCATAAGGATAAATATTAGGAAGATAATATGGACTAAGGCTACAATCATAAGTCATAATCTATGACTTATGCTAAAGGTTTTAGAACTAGGTGCTAATATATAAGTCGCAAGATGCGACTTAGATCACTAAGGATTTAAAGATTAAATTTAACCTAGTTGGAAGGAGAGCTCATTCCAAGGAAATGATCAATTAATGCTTAAGCCATATCACACGTTCTAGGGCTGAACTTAAATTACTTGGGAAAATAGATTTTCCTAAAGGGAATAAGATCCTCTACAAATAGGCTATTACACTTTAAGTGACATTCATCACTTAAAGATAAATATACTAAGGGAAAAAGGGAATTACGATTCAATTTAAGATAGACAAGGGAAAGTACAAGGCTAACTTATTAAGTCGCCGCAAGCGACTTAGCCAAAAAGGATTCCAAATGGTAACTACAAATTCTAATCCAAGAATTAGAATTCAAAGACTTTACAACTTAAATGAAGGTTTAAGATCAAAGAGCAAAGATCTTTTGACTTAGATCAAAGATCTAGTTAAATCGCCATCACTAAACCAAGTCTACTAATGAGATAATGTTTACTATAAGCTACACTTACGATCTTACATACATAGGTTAGAACAATCTAACCATGATGCAACCTCACACTAAATAGGGTGAATACCCAATTTGGATACTCAACCTTAAAGAAGAGGAAGGTCTAATGCATCAAGACACATAATGTAACTTAGTATATTAAGGTTCTAAGGGTCAACAAAATTAATTAAGGAAAGAGATTACTTATCCAATTAGAATAAGATATTAGAAAACAGATCATAAGATTACTACTATGAGTCATAAATTATGATGTAATCAACTAAGGTTCACTGGTTATAACTACTAATTCCAAAGTATATGGGAACACTCATCCCAATAAAGTGATGTGATCAAAATCTAAGGAATAAGCTAGGATAACAATCTAAGTCACAAAGGTTACTTACCTAATAATACCTTCAGGGTTTCAAAAAATCAAAACCCTAATTAGGGATTTATCATACTAAGATATGGTAAAGTTATCTACACAATACATCCAATTCGGGCTAGGTCAAGTTGACCCAACACCAAGGCTTAGGAGTGGTTCAGACAGCAAGAATTAAAGTCTAACCCATTAACTTGATCTAATCTCAAAGGTGAAATGGTCATTTATGAGGCCTGAAACTATATTTGATTCATGGTTCAAAATCTAAAAGTTATATACTATTTATGGTTTAGCCCATTTAGGCAATATTTAGCAAGGCCATTTACATAGTCTTAAATATTATTGAATTTTCATATTCTACAAGTTCTCTTGAGCTTGCTGAGAATTTAGGATGTTAGCACAGTTTCTTGTGTTTGTTGTGCCTTACATTTCTATTAAAGCTTTCAGCAGGCTTGTTAGAGAATAAACTTTATCGAGTCTACCTAAAGTTGAGACCGTGTTCTTGATTGGGGTTTAAATAGAAAGGGAATCCTGGATTCATGACTATAATTTCCAAGGATATAATTTTAGAGAACGCAACAAAATCATAATTTCTTATTTTTCAAAGAGAAGTTGCACTGTAACAACCCTAGGTTGTTACCCTAGCTTAAAACTAGATTAATTAAGCTAAACCAAGGTTTGATTTTGATTTCATTGGATTCAATGAGTCATTTAAACCTAAATCTAGAAGTTTGATATTAATCGGAGCTAAATTGAAAAATTTGATATTTTTGGCTATTTTTAAGCCCTAAAAAAATACCTAAATTATTTTGATCTCCAAATTAAAATCTGATTTCATTTTTGAGTTCCTCATACCCAAATTAGCTAATGGTGAATTTTTGGGAATTTTCGGAGCTCATTTGGACCTAAATTGAATTTAGGAATTTTTGGAATAATTGAAATTTATTTAAATGATTTTTAATTTAATTAAATTTAATTTTTATTATTAAAATCACAGTTGGGATTTGCTGTCGGGACCGCGGCAGATCCGCTGCGGGGTTCCGACAGCAGCGCGCCGTTTTGCACCCGTATGATCCTTAGCACGCATCTTAGCGCGCTTCAATCCAACGGCCCGCGCTGTCAATCGGATCCAGCAGATCTCGACCATTCCGTGGTTCTGAGATCTGATCTGATGGCACCTAATCCATCCGCCTTAAGTAAGCCGATCGCCCGTTCGATCCGTGGATCAGATCCAACGGCCGATCCAATCCCACGCGCGACCGTTAGATGTCGGGAGATCAGGACCGTTCCGTGTCAACTAACGATCCATCAGACGGCCCCCAACCCTCCCGCAACTATTCATCTTCGTCCCCAAAGGATCTGCCCCGACAGGATAAATTTGCGGAAATTCGCCACTTAATTCCTGTCTGCCACTCCCCGTGCCAGGTCAGCTCGACCGTTGGCACCTTCCCGTAAGTGGCCGAGCCGAGCCGGCTGAGCCAGGAGGTCTGAACCATCCCAATTTTGGGAAACCAGTGAAGGGCCTCGGGCTGAGCCAAATTCCAAGCCCGAGCCCCGGCCTCCTTGCCTGACCCTCCCTAGAGCCTATAAGTACCCCTAGGACTTCACAGTGAGTCCCTTTGCTCACTGTGAATCCCCAATTCCCCGGTAGAAGGCCTGCTGGAGTTCTCTTTCCCTCGGTGATTTCCTAGCTGTTACAGAGCTTTGAACCGCTGATAGAGGGTCCGTCTGGTGTTTAGACTCCCTGGCAAGCTTTGTCTAGTCTTCAGGAAGCTTCAGCACCCTCCAATTTCCCTCGGCAAGGCCTGTATCCCCGGTTCAAGGTACAGCTTTCTGCCATTAAAATTTATTTAGCTCCCTTTCATTTCTGTCATCTGGATTGAGCTCTGAATGTCGTCTAAGTAGCCTTAGCCACTTAGGAAACTCCCGTGATTGTCGCTTGGGGCTAAGCTAGCTCGAATCGATCGTATCGATCGATTGAGCTAGTGGGCGAACCAATGGCCGAGTCCGACCAAGGACCCAGCGATTGGCTGCACCCCAGGTTAAGATAGGTTGGAGGTTCGATGCGTCTTGACTCCCTGAACGTGTAGGGATCGAGCCCCGGTCGAATCGTGGTCTCTATGAGGAGAATTTCTCCCTCACAGGTGGCCTAAGACGAATTTCTGAAATACGTCTCGGGCGACCTAGACCCCATCGATCCAGAGGGATCCAGATGGGGGTTCTTGGTCCAATCGATGCGTCTTCCCTCAGGGAAAGTGTAGGGATCGATTTGAGCCCCTGCCGTCACCGGAGCGCCGAGAATTTCAGCTTTGAAATTCGACGGGCTCGGGGACCGTCGAGAGGTTGAAGACGAAGTCGCGGGTCCGGGTCGAGCCGGCCGCTGACCCGCGCGGTTCTGATTTTGGGCTGCGGTTAGTTAATATTTATTGGAGTGTATTTTTAATAGTTATGATTTAAATTAATTGAAACCTATAGTTTTAATTTAAATAAATATTCAGAATAAATTAATTGAATAACTTTAGATCCACACATCCAAAGGTATGATCCAATATACCATTTGATTCAGAAAAATTCCAGGAATCTGAATCTAAAATAAAATTCCATATCCAATGGTTGGATTTAAAAATATTAACTGAAACGGTTATGTTCTTAAATAAATCATATAAAATCACCTAATTATCCAAATTGTGAGTTTAAGGGCTCTGATTGCTCCTTATGACCTAAGGAACAATTCCAGACCTTAAAATCCATTTTAGGTAATTAATTTTCTTAATCACTCCTTAATCACCCTAATTAAGGATTAGTGAACTTAACCCTAATTAAGCCTCTGAATTGAGTGAGGGTTGTTCTTAACCTTATATTAAGTCAATTAGAATCTAAGTGTAGAGTTGGATTGCCCTAAATTACTTTAATTTCACTAATCACCCTAAGAGGCTTAATTAAGTGATTAGTACTAATTAAGATCAATTAGGTCTTTAAAACCTAAATTTTGGGTGTTTCCCACTTTATTAAGTCATGTGAAATATATTAAAATAGATTAGAACCAATTTGGGTAAGTAAACCCTAAAATCCCAATTTTAGCCTTAAGAGGGGCATTTTGGTCATTTTGACCAAAATGTGGATTAATGTCCCTCAAGGATTGAAAATTTCAGTAATATACTTTAAATTAAATTGGGAATGTTCTCTGAAATCTTAGAACAATAATATTATTCATATGATCCTTAAATCATCAATCTTCATTTAATCCTTAAATAAGATACTTAACTCTTAAGCATTCCATTTAAGGATCATTTGACCTGAAAATTGAAATATAATAATAAGAATTGTCAATTGTATCATTAATAAACTCAGATAAGATAACTTAAGAGCTTAGTATCAAAAGATAAGGAATTGGAAAAATTTAAGTTAAGAATCCAGCTTAAGATCTAAAAGTGATCAAACTTAGACTCTTAGATCTTAAGTAATCTAAAGAGATTATTATGAGTTAATGGTTACCTAATGTTTAGAACTATTAATCCTTATAGTAATAAGCCCAATATAGCTAGATGTTGAACCTAATTGCTAAAGAAAATGCAATTGGAATCTCCTAAGTTAAAATCCAATTAATGTCTAAAGTGATCAAACTTAGATCTTTAGATCTTAAATCTTAAATCTTAGCTCTTCAAATGTTGAATCAAACCATCTCCATTTGATATTCCTAAATGATTAATTATTTAATCCTTTGAAACCTTCCATGTGGGTATAGGATGATTCAATCTCTTAAGATAATGAAATTATCTTAAAGATTGAATATAGTTTTTAGATTTTTAAAGTTCTTAATTGATTATTTTATCTTATAATTAATAGAATAGCCTTTCACTAAGATCTTAGTTCCTGAATCTTTCAACTTATAGGAACCTTTACCCTTGGGATTAAGTGAGAAACCTAGATCCTATTTTAGTATCACCTTGGATTTGGAATTTGAACTCAACATAGGGTTTAAGTTCTAAATCCCTAAATCTTGATTTATTTGATCAAGATTTGGGTAAGAGAGTAAAATATTCAAAAAAAAAATTAGGTCGTTGATTTGCTTACTTAAACTATAGAGTCGTCAGATGATTTTTGCTTAAAACTTGTTAAGTTCTAATATTTGACTTTAAGGACGTAAAATCTGAGATTCTACTCGATAGCTGGATATTGGAGATCCTAAGCTTGAACCTTCTCAGAATAGTTAGATTTGGAAATTAGATAACAACAGATATCACATAAGTCTAGATTGAGTCTCTTGCTTACTTTGACTAGATTGCTTTGCCTACCTTGGATTTTGAGCTTTAGCCCTTGAGCATAATAGGAAAACTTAGGATGATGTATCCTAAGCTAGTATTGAATTTACATATCATTCAGTTTTGTTTTGTTACAGTTAGTAGAATATGACCTAGTTTAGTCTGCTTCTTCAGTAGTAGTATTGTAAAGACTGGACTCAGACCTAGCATATTTGGATGGCTAGGCTGGGGATTGATTGATTGATTGATATTGGAGGCTCTGTATGGCCTATTGGCTGGTATGGAAGTAATAGAACTTAGGCATATTACTACTTTACTAGTATTGTATTATTTTGGCTTCCTGGTTTATTTTGCCACATGCTTCAGTGGCCTTATTTGTTTTTCAGTATTTACTCGCTTTGCCACATGTCTCAGTGGCTTCACTTATCATATATTGCTTTGCTTTTGCCACATGTCTCAGTGGCCTTTCTTTTCATATTAATCTGCATGTTGTATATATATTTCATGACTTAGATATATATATAAATGGCATGTTTAGGATGCTAGAATTTTATTATATTCAGTACTCATGTTCTTTTATACTCAGCATGTTTTACTTCGATCATAATCATATTAGGATCATGTTTATTTAGTAGTTGCAGTTATTTTTGCTCTTAGCCTTACCTTACTTATTTTGAGTTTGTATGTTACTTTACATACATATTGCATGCTATAAATAGATAGTTTATAGTATCCCAGTTCTTTCATAGCTTATTGTACCCCTTTACTACTGCATGTATAGTTAAATTTAAATGTGATATCTTTTAATATTTAGTTCACTTTAAATAGCCTAAAATGTACTTAGACAATTGTCTAACTGTAACCTTTTTATTTTGTTGGCTGGGGCCCTGGCATTTGTGATACCGACAAATGTCAGATTCAGACGTGTTCGTGGGCAGTGTCGTTGAAGAGGAGCCAGTTCAGGAGGAGGACCTTCTAGCTGCTATCTAGCTAGCTTTGTCTTGTTATTCTAGTGAGAACGAGAGTCTTTCATTTTCAGTTATTCATTTCAGTTTGTAATAATTAAACTTTCTGGATGTACTTTACTTGCTGCATTATGATGAGTTACTATATTGTATTTTTTTTTCCTACTATGTATGCTTGTTGATGTTACCCTATTTTTATATTGCTTCCGCCACTTTGATATCTATATTGATGAACGTTATAGCACTTGGTGACAAGTCCTTGCCTTAAGGCAAGTTGGGTTCACCTAACTTTACTTAAGTTGGGGATTTGCCACAGTTGGAGCACCGTACTTCCTTATTGTCAGTACGGGGGCCCCACATGCACGGATAGACATGAATGATAAATTGATGTGGAAGGAAGGTAAAAGAAACAATTAAAGAAGATTAACTACAATATTTTGCCCTAAGGGTAGTACAAAAATCATCGTACGAGACTTCTAGATGCTTTCTTGCTAACCTCTTATAGGTCCAAAACTACCATCTATCTACTGATACTTCGAGTATAGTTCCCAAAATCTCAAGATGATAGTTATTGGGACATGCTGCCTCTCGAAAGGCAGTGGTCGCACGATCCAACCATTCCTAAAATTTCATTCGATTACTAGTTCTGATTTCACATTTGTTTTGCTGAAAAATAATTTACTTGCATATTTTACTTCTTTAAAGTTCATTCAAATCCTAGGATGTCCAATTTCTATCTTATCGCTCACTGTTTTAACAGTGTTATTATGTTTGCTCAACTACTAGGATGTCATCATTCTAGATATTTTCAGTTTTCATTTCTGAGATAAGCTTGATGAACTTTGCATGCTTCTTTTCTTATACTTAGTAACTTGTGATGGCCTATTTAAAATTCTTAGGAAAATTGAATCTAATGCTTATCACCTTGATTTGATTAATAATATGCTAATTCATCATGTTATTAATATTGAAGATATTTTATCATATGAAGTAGTTAGCAAACCTCCACTTGCACAGTTTGACTTTTTAGCAGGAGATATAATTCCCCACATGCAAATTCCATCCTTTTTAGACATTGACACTACATCATCACAGAGGAGGCTCCTAATGATCAAGATGAAGAGCATCATTTTCTCATTCATTGGATGAATAAGCCACCTATAAAAGACACATGGCTAACACGTACTGATATGGATGCTTTAGACCCACAATTATTAAAAGATTACTTAGATTTTAACTCTTCGGTGCAGAGTATAATTGGGCCGATATGAGTTGATATAGCACATCCAAATATTGGGGCTTACCATTTGTATTTTATTTTTCTTAATACTGTATTTTTTTATTTATTAAAGCACGTGTTTGGCCAGCCATATCATGAGAAAAGTATTTAATATAAGTAGTTGAAGTTACTCCATCACTAATTGCCAACTACCCATCTTTCCCTCCAAAACATCCCTCCAAATTTTCCCTTCAAAGCTCATAGCAAGAGACTTGTAGTGCTTATAAATATGAGCTAAAATGTAATGTAGTGAAGTAACTTGAATGAAGGAATTTTGTGGTGTATAGCTCTTATATTGCTTGGTACTTGGTGCTTGGTGGTGAATAGCTCTTAAATTTATTAAATCATTATATATTCTCTCAAACACACTCCAAACTCTACCACAACCTCCACAACCAATTTTGAAAATAGCCCGACCTAATCTTATTCCCCACCCCTCAACACCATCAAACCTAACCATTTACTCGAGATACAAACTACACATCTTAGGTTACCTATATTAATTTATTTCCCGCCCTTTAACCCACTAAAATCCCACCTACATGAGGGATATTTCGAATCAACCCAAACTAGGCTCGATCTAAACTAGTCTTGGTTTTCCATTAGATGGTCCACTCTAAACCCATAACCAACCCACCACAAGCTCTATAAATTATCCTTAGATATAACCCTACCCATCCATACAATATTTGAATACCTAATTCACCAAAAAGGAAGCCCAATAGCATCAAAAGAAGAGAAATAGATGGAGGTTTAGGGGTTGAGAGAGTTAGAGAGTGTACAAGGATTATCCCTAAACATGAAGGGGTTTAGATAGACCTAATTGGAAGGCTTCGAGGGTGATGAAATGGCTAGATGGATAACGGCCAAGATTTGGTCAAACTGCAAGGATGATGAGGTCTAAACATTAGAAATAATACATATGGAGCTTTGGAAGGCACTTAGGAATGTTGTGGTGATCGAAGTGGTCACAATAGTGCCCTCAATTCATCAATAAATAGGCAAAAAGGGGGCCTGAAAGAGCCAAATGGGATTGATATTTAATGTAGAAAAGAAATGTTTCACAAGACAAAGTTGGTATATAAATATAGCCTAGGAGTGCAAATGCATCGATACTGGTTGCCCCCACCAATGATCCCCTTGATTGAGCAAATTTTGAAAAAAAAACAGCATGTTTTTCATAAATCTAAATTAATAAAAATAATTAATTATTATTTTAAATTAATTTATCTGACAATTAGTTTATAAGCATCATAATATATAGTTGAATTGAGATGAGTGCAATAGAATCTCAAAGCAAAAATGGGACAACAACATGGGAAAGAGACACTAAATGTTCCAACAAATCAAGAAAAAAATTATTAACAATTTTGTCAAATATTAAAAAGGAAGAAAGAGATCAAATTTCTCTTCCTTGAATAAAATTCGATAGTAATGTCTTTTATCTATGTTGCTTTTTGTTATTACAATGAATGATCTCTTAAATATTTTTTAAAAACTTACATTAAGAAATCCTTTATACCTCTAGTCCATGGTTCTTACAAATGCTCTCACCTATTCATTGCCATATGAGATACTCTTTACTTGATTAATTTTGTAAAATTTTGAGGCTTTATTATAATCTAAATAAATCCACCAATATTTTCTCAAAAGTGTTTCAGATATGCATAGTTTGGCACCACTTTAATACTAGCTCTTAAGGCATTTAAGCACTCCATATTATTATTTTTCATTCTCTACTAGTAGGATGGACACATAAGGCTCTATCAGTGTCAAGTAGATTGCAATTGCTAAAATTCTTAGTATTTAATCTATATTGGTTCAAATCTATACATATTCCTACATCTACTCTTAAGAGATACAAAGTTTATAGTTAATATTCTTAATTACTTGCTCATTTGGATAAGAAAATTTGTGTTGTTGCCTCCAATTCTATAAGCCCATACAATTTGGGTGGCTTAGATCATGTTCCTTTAATGTTTTACAAACAAGTTGTAAACAAGTTCTTCTTTAGAAGATTCTCAATAATACTTCAATTTGTTTAGTGGAAAGATCATGGTCTTTTGCACCTATGTACCTCTAACCATTCCTCTCGCTCATGCTCGAGTTTTATTAAAAAGATACTCCATTTTTCTTACTTGATTAATCAATGTATTTCTATATTGCAATACGTCAATAGCAATTTTGCTTATTTACTTGATAATGTGATGATACTTTCACTTTCAAAAATGCTAAATTTGTTCAATACATAAGCTAGTGAGATGTTAATTGCACAAAGCAATCTGGTTGCTATAAATTCCATTTTGTTTGTGATGCTTAGAAAGCTATATTGAATTATTATAAAACAATACATTTACTTTCCACTAGAGGGATTATCAATGGAAAAATGAAAATTGGATCATCAATTAACTATTAGTGTGGTCATTTATAATATATAAGAGGAACGTAGTTCTAGAATATTTCCCGCTAATTTTAAATGCTCTTCAACTATAGCAAAAACTTGCAAAGGGCAACTAAAAATTACAAAGTCAAATTGGAAATTTCCTTTAAACACAGTTAATGCTCAAATTTAAAATATTAGAAAATTGGTATTCTTCCCAACTCTAGTTAGCCTTGCTTTTAGCCACTTGGCTAACCAGATTAGTTATTTTCGAGAAGCTTTACTAATATTTTCCTAATTGCACTAGATAATTAGACAAAATATGCAATGCTCACAATAAATATTTATTAATTTGTGTAACATAACTGTACAAGAAACACATGTATCTTATGTAGCTAAAATTTTAATAAACCACCAACTATCATGATGTGAATAATATTGTTGCTAAATGATTAAGGACTGAATTTTAACTTTCTAACAGATCATAAGCTCAAATCTTACCATTCTCATATTTGCCAACCTCTTTAAGAAAGATTTATTATGTTAGTGTGTAGCCATCAAAATTATGTGATTACTGAAGCATTTATTAATTAAATTATAAACAATTTTTAAAAAAATTATGATCAGGTGCCTTTAGTTAGCCATCACTAGGCCACCCGGATGATCAGCACAGGCTATGGGCACAAACACAATGACAATTAACTATAGTGGCACAATATCATCGCTTATTGATGACTACGAGAGGGATCGTCGGTGGAAGACGGAACAACAATATATTTAGTGAGGCTATTGAGGCTATTTATGGTTTAGGTAAAGATCATTGTTACAATACCTCAATTTTCCACCAAAAATTACAAAGAATGAGCAAGTACTTACTATCCAGTGTTATAGAGGAATTGATTCCAAGCATCTGCGCATGGACTTAAACTGGGCAATTTTTAAATATATAGTAGTTTTGTTAGATAAACATCACTGAGGCAGGAAATGAGGTTAGGGTTCCACTTCTGCTTCCATTTCACTACAATTGTAAATAATTGAATCTAGTATTTGAAACTTCTAGCTCTTCTTGATCAAGGATATTTACAAAAATAGTACCAAAATATTTAAACATTACATATCCCTAGTTATGTGGTATTCAAATATTTGAGTGCTATGTAAGCAACCTTGAGCAAAAAATAAATATGAAAACAAAAATGTGTACACATCACTAAAAAAATAAAGCTTTATAGGGAAAAAAAACAAACAAACGAACAATATCATATTCATGCCTTTATCCTGCATCTGGTCTTCATAAGAAGAGCATAATACAATTAAAGAGAAACTGAAGAGAATAAAGGGATGATATTTGAAAATAAATAAAATTTATTTGGCTAACAGCCATAATAAATGAATAGGCACACTGCTTGTGGTTGCAACAAAAACTCACTTGATCCCTTGGAAGGAAGGAAGAACAGCAACAAGTGGATCTCCATAACCAACAGGCTCTGTTAGAGAAGCAAATTTTAAGGCCAAAAGAAAATGGGGGATTTTAATACGCAGCGCACTCATATCTTCATGTTTTACATAGAGACCCAAACTATATAATATTTTAAAAATATCATCTAAAAAAATTTTCATTAAAGCCACATCTTATTATATCTTAGTTGAATAATATGAATATTACCTCCATCTTTGAACAGTATCTTTAAAACCTCTCCAGCAACATCTGACTGTGAAGAAAATAGCAAAAAAACATATTTGTTTATTTACTACTTAATTGTTACAAGAAAATGCTACTAAGAATTCACTTAGCTACAATTTTAATACAAGATGGCCTTATAGTTAATATATAAATACAGGCATATAGCTACAAAATTTATAGCCAAACTGCTTACCAACATTGCTTTAAAAACAAAAACTGTTACAAATTTACAGCAGAATATATGTAAGAGTTTACTAGTTACAAATTAACTGCAAAATAATGCATAAAAACTACTAAAAAATTGTTCCTATCCAAATATTTGTAGCTTATTTACATTATTTGACTCCCTCCCTCCCTCCCTCCCTACCTCCATCCTCTGCAATTTTAATTGTAGGGATTAAATTATATTTAAAATATTAAAAGCTAAGAGTTTCATCAATTCATGCATATCTTTTGAAACATAATAAAAAATTGCACTCATGCATAAACCAAAATTCTTACCGTCACTTGCTTGGCACAATGAAGTCATTAATTATTTAGCACAAGTTTTTGCTTCAGTTTTGCTGCATTGTATCCGACCTATTATTTCTTTGAATTAAAAATGCCTATTTATTGTTCCTTTTTAATTCTTTGATTGCTAATAGTATTACCAAAGTAAACAGTTAGCCATTTTGATTCGCTCTTAGATATATTTAAAGCTACTTGTGTATTATCATATCACGCTTAGAACTCTAATCTAGACCATGACAACCTTGATTCTCGCAATAGCATCCCTTAAGCACCAAAGCTAATCGCCAGTTTCTCCATTGCTGGCTTCTCAAAGTATGAATTCGCATTAAACTGCCAGCAATTTCTTGATCTTGTCACAGATTTTACCGTCTACGTTCTCCTTATTATTTTGCCTCTCAAAAGCTTTTCCCTCTTACATTGCTATGGTATTTTCAGGCTTGGGGCACGTATAGGCAAAGTTCAAACATTTTTTACTGATTAACTTTAACATAATGAATAAAAAAGAATACAAGGTACCAATTGTTCATTCACTCAAAGTGCAAAAAGCATATCAACCACCTCATCAATTATTAACGATCACTCCATCTCCCAATTCCCATCCTCAGCTCCAGACATGTATTATTATTGCAGCACAAGGTTTACAGCCTAAAATTGATGGAGTGTACTAAGGGAGTGGGCTCAAATTTGAGATTAGCATTTCTTTAGTTTATTATTTAATTATTTTACTGTTTACTCTATAAAATGTAAATACATAAATTCTTTATAACCCTTTTAATTATCATAGAAGAAAAGTTTATTAAGAATAAATGAAACAAAATAATAAAATACAACCATATGTAATTAAAAAACACATTCAAAGAATAAATTACTACATATCAAAAATACCCAAATGAAGCCTCATGGCTAGTCAAGCAACCAGTTAATCTACGATTCATATTTTGGATTCATTTTCTATTAGTTGTCGGATGAACTCAAAAGTCAATTGACTGAATTGGTTGGCCTTTGGAGCTAAAATATAGTCATGTTCCTTCTTTGAAATTATTCTTGTTGAGTTAATTTTTCTTTTTCCCGTAGGTCTTTAAGTTAGTGTGATTGTAACATGAACTAGAATCACTTGAAGGAAACCTTTAATGGATGCATAAATATAAGAAGGTGAGCAATAACAATAACTAGTGGTAAGAGAACTAAACTTAAATAAAACTTTAGATGTGATCACTCCTATAATAGCACAGCCCCCCTGAAAGCAGTTTCCTTGAGCTCCGAATCATAAACTTTCTCTTACTTTTTTTATGAGCGCTTCTCAAAAATCAAATCATCCGCAGTAACTTGTCGAGTAATAACTGCAGAATATAATCAATGAGAGTTAATATCCAAGACACATGATCTCAGCCAAAAAAGCTGCACCATCTCTATCTCTAAAACACTAGCTTCCCTAGCTGACGCAATCACATATTTATGCATTTTCACATGGAGATCCAAAAAACAACATTCACTCCAAGTTCCTTCTATAGAAGGCTTACACAAATGCTGCTACAAGAAAACCTTCAGTTGGCTATTCACCTCTTTAATTCAACATCTGCATCGCCATCAAATCGCTTTCTTCTCTTGACCATCAGCATATATTGTCACCTGTGAGATTATTGAAGGAGAAACAAAGCCTCTATACAAATTCCTAGAATTAGGTAAGAATCTCAATCATTTCTAACAGAACTTTAGGAGTTGGTCAACTGAACACTCTACTCATAGCAATTTTCCATAGATGCAAGCCAAATTTCTTTCGCAACCACCCTAAACACACCCACCAATAGAATCTTTTAAGAAAAGTTTTAAGCATTTAATCTAATTTAGCTCAATTAGGATAGGTTTCCCACAAATTTCTCCAATAAAGTCTCAACAACATAGCAATGGAAATGTTGGGCAAAAGTGGCTACCCCTCACAACTCAACCGCCATTCTCAAAGTATAATTGAATAAAGCAATCCCATCAATATGGCAGCAAAGGAGAGACAAGCAAACTTTCATTGATTACTGAAATGAGGGGCAACATTGAATGGCTGCCATCATCAACAGAAATATCACTCTATAAATCAGATTCAGCACCAAGGTCAGTGGCAGCCCATGTACCTATTTCTGTTGGCAGCAAGGACTCCTATAAAGCGAGAAAAGTAAGAGGAAAGCATCAATTTAAAGAATATAGTATGGAAAAGCATCAAAAAGATTGTTTCGTAAATGAAAGGAAGGCTGTACAACCCCAACTACAGCTTAGAGTAAAAATCAGAGAGAGAGAGAGAGAGAAAGAGAGCTGATAAAACTTGGGATGACATAGTTGAACGGCAACGAAGCTCAGAGATCAGAAGTGATACAAGGTCAGCTGATGAAAGATTTACAGGTGTGATCTCAACGCAAAGAAGATGGTTGGTGAAGAGCAAGGTCTGCCGACTGGTGGAAGGGCAAGGATGATTTGTTCTCTTATCTAGCTATCAAAAGATTTTCTTTAAACCAAAACAGAGCTTTACTCATGCCAAGAATTTGTATTTGCCTTTTGATTCTGGAACTTAATACTGATTATTTTCTACTGTCTATTTTTACTCCAATTTTATGATTTCATTCTAACATTATATACTTTTGATATATCAATTAGATAGGTTTTCAATTATACAATGCTAGGCATTACAGAAGCAGATAGAGGAATCAACAATGAACTGCATTTTTAGAAAACTATATATACCAAAACAATAGCAAGAAAGTTCAGAAAGGCAACCGTAACAGTGACCAGAAAAACTCCAGGATATCTTACCAGAGCTTCACTTGAGAAATAAACAGATGACGAATAGCTGTGTCTATTTAACTCCAATATATTTGTGCTTTTAGGTTTTAAATACAGAATTTTTTTATTGTTGTTTTTGCTAGTCCAGTGAGTGATGCTTTTGACAAAGGATTTACAAGCTATATTTAAGAAGTACCAGTATAAATTAGAGCATGATTTTCAGTAATGCACCCAATGCTAGTAACAAAAATAATAGCATGCAGCTATATTAAATTCATCACTAAGTAGTTTAATCATCTTCTGAAATATGTTAGACGGACAGTCTGACGTGTGTTTACAATGCATAGGAAATACCATTAGCATCCAAAGGTAATAATGTTGTGTCTAAGTTCAATGTGGTCAAAAAGACACATAACAAAATAAGGAGATCATGCTGATATAGACAAATAAAATTGAGCCAAGAATATCTTTGAAGTTATATTGAAGCTTTATTAAATGCAGAACTTATTTTATTTATATTTTTGAGCAATTGCAAACAAAGTTCTTTATACCGTTCAATTTCTAAATAGCATCAGAGAACATTTTATTCTTATTTCGGAATGATGTTTCAAAACCAAGTTTTCATCCCGCTACTTGGAAAGAGGTCTATGGTGGAATAGTGGATGGAAGAATTTTTTGGAATCTATTGTTAATAGCTCCGTCATTTATGTCTCTCTCTATAGAATAAATTATTTACTAGGAGAGGAGCTTTCATAAGCAGCATATTAGTTTAGATGCAATTATTATACATAGTTCAATTTTTAAATTCAAGACATGCTTTTAAGTGAATATTTTCATATTTCATAAAATCTTGTGATAATTATCAAATGTATATTTTGGAATATGATCTATAATACAAGAATAAAAATTTGCAGAATAAAATATGTATAAAGTAAATATTGCTATATTTATGTTAACATATAATTTACTAACAAAATGATGAAATAAACAGAAACAACAAAATTAATTATAAATTGCCAATAATATTTATAATATCTAGAAACAAGTTATTTGCTATGAAATAGTTATATAATAATTTGAGGTACATTAGCTGCTATAGATAATTTTCTACAATATTAATACACATTTGTAATGGATTATATCTGAATACACTCAATGCAACTAAGAAGGTATTACAGGTTTATTAAAATTTTGCAATTAGCACGATCAAATGTATAGCTAAATGGTCAATTGCAACAGATCTGCTTCAGATTTGGACATAGCTCATTTTCTAAGAAGTAATAAATTAGCAAAGAAGCATACTCTTATTGGAAGCTCATTGCCAAACTGATCCAAGTAACCGATAACCTGCCCTTCTTTGATCACAAAACCCTGAAATTTTTCATTATAAGAGAGAAATGGCATTTACCAAGTTTGTTTATTATTATATTTGCTATTTAATATTTTAATTCTTAATGAGGAATATAAACGCATGTTGCAGAAGAAAATAAAAATAAAGGTTTTATGTGAAAAAGCATTAATATGTCAAATACCTCTTTACAACTAGGAGGCTGTTTCTTCCCTTTCACTGTTCTACAACTCCGAAAAGAACCAACCTGAGACAATAGAGGCAGAATTCAAAATTAGAGAAAACGAAGCCTAAGCTTTAAGAGCTTATGATTATTAAGATAAATATATACCGTTGGAGATGACACGAGGGTATATCCACTTAAACCTGATGCTTCCAAAGAAGCAAGTTTGGATTTCTTTACAGATGAAACATATGCAAACGGGCTGCCTGACTCTGTAGAAGATTTTAATGGCAGTGCAGCAGGACTTAAGTCCACCATTGGACTAGTTGGGATGGGAGGTGCTGTGGAAGGAGAAACAATGGGAAGTGTAGAAGAAACTGAAGGCTTTGTAGAACTAATATCCCTCTTTAGATGCATTTCAAAGTCTCCAACCTGTTGCAAAATCGCATGTGTCACAGGTATACATGTTAAGAATACAAAACAATCCTGAAGTCTAAAAGCAGTAAACCAAGCGTATAAGAAACCACAAACGAACAAGTAAATAATTTTTCTGGTTAGTCAAGGCCCAATGAAGAAACCAAAATGCTTTCCATCAGTCATTGGATGCCATCATCATTAGAACCATGGCAAAATTTTTGCATAATAAAAGCAAGAAATAAATAAAAAAATAAAAACTTAATTATTTCCTGTGCAGTCACGGCCAAGCAAACAAAGATACATTTAAACAAAAAGGTTTACAATCTTCTATGTTTTTTAGGATGTAAATTTCTCAGGCAAATACGGTATAATTTGGTATACTATTCATCTATAATAGAGAGTATTTTTTTTTTCAAATTATTTTCATTTCCATTTTAAAAAAACTATGCCTTAAACTCATAGCAAGTGCTTATACAGAATTTTCCAAATATTTGAACCCCTGATAATCTGTGTGATGGTTCATGAATCAAGGTTAAGAATTTTAAGCATTAATCAGAAATTTAAATATAAAACCAAAGTAATTAAGCATCAATGATATTCATTCATTAAGATAAGTACAAAGCCTCTAAATATCCAGATCACAAGCATCCAAGTTACAAAGTTATAATACAATTCCAAAATACAAATAAAATACAAGCTAAAGTAAATGAAACTAAGGTTTTTTCTTTTATTTGCCTATCAAGCTCACTAAAAAATATAGCTAGTAAACTCTCAGATATAAGGTTCCTTCCTATTAGCACCCTGATCTTGCAAAATTTGTTATCAATCAGGTAAGAGTAGTATTGTTACTTTCAAGTAAAAATACAAAATAACTAATCATCATCATTTGCTATTGTTAATTATAAGCTTGCATCAAAAAATAGTGCAACTTCTATTGAGCAATAATTCAACAAATAACATCAAGATTGAAATAAAAATAAATGAGACAATACTCTGAACTGAAATATTTGCAATAAAATTATAATAAACACTGTCGTCAACCACCCAATGCCTCACTGAGAAGCCCAAATCATAGGCTTATTCTTCCTAAAAAAATATACAATTACCCATCGTTAATTCTTTTAATTTATCATTTTAATTTGATGTATCTTGCCATATGGATCTTCCCCCCTTCCTAGTGAGATAGATCTCTCTCCTTATTCCTTCATATACATTAGCAGCACTACCTATATAGGTTCATATTTTTATACCCACCATGCTTTTAATACCACAAGTATTCATGATAATATAGGATTTTTGCATAATATAAATAAAAGCTAAAGCAAATTTAGATTTACAAATTTGAAATAAGCCAAGTTTTGTTCATGAAAGTGAATGCACATACATAAGATGTAAAATGTAAAATTTATTAAATGGCCCAATAAAGCAAATAAAGAAAGCAAAATACAATAAATCACCCTTCCTACAATCTAGTCATATCACAAAAAACTGGGGAAAATATGTATTAAAATTCATCTAAAAATAATTGGGTTTTAAGTTAATAGAATTCAATTCATATATATATATATATATATATATATATATATATATTTGTTACATTAGTAATATACTTATTTATTATCTGACTATTATCACATGTCTTGGTCTTATGACAAAATATGGAGAAAAAAGAGTTATTTAATCCTTTACAGATGTTAGGTTTTAATGATCAGATCGGTTTGATATTGTTCAAGATCTTTAAATTTTTCGAGTATTTAGGATCACATAAGTAAATTTGACTTAATTGTTGTCTTAAGCTTAATTTTACAACTTTAGGGTTGAATAAATATTTTTGATCAGAACTAGATCACATATGTTGTAAATAATGTTTTTAAATAAGTTGGGTAAAGTTGTGAATAACTTGTGTGTTTTCATTATGTTATGCTAGAAGAGGAACTTGCATCTAAACATGTATATTTCAATGCTAAGTTGTAAAATCTTCAAATGCTAATCTTAACGCTAAATTACGAAGAATTCCAGTGGATTTAATTATCAAAATATTACTGCAGAAGTAAATGCCAGACATTAATCAGAATTAGAAACTGCTATAAGTTGCAGAGATTATAATATAACTGTCAGCTGCTCATTGAAGGCTTGACATTGATTAGAATTAGTAACTGACATATGTTACAGTTACTAATCACTATATATATATATAGTGTAACATATTAAATATACACAAGTCTCTTCGTCTCAACTTTCATTATCTCAACATGATATCAAAGCATTTCACGATCCCCGCCATAACCACTGGCATATGATCCTCCAGCACAGCAAGTCTCCCCCACCTATAAGATCACCTTTGTGTGACAAATCAGAATAGACAGCAGAATCAACACAAAGAATTGTCTACGTCTAATTCCCCGACACGACAAATCTCTGACGCCCAGGTGGTCGTTGTACCCTAAAAATTTCAACCCCGGGGAGGCCACGTACTCGCCCGACTGGAACCCGGCTTTTTCCGGACAGACAAACCAGTAGTCGTCAACTCGGGTTCGAACAATCCATTCAAACGATTGAAATGTGGCTTCTCGCGAAAGACTCTTACCTGACGGACTTGCCTGTCTGACAAAAAAAAATTCTCACCATCCCTACTACTGCCCAATGGCTGTGTCATCCTCCAACATAGCAAACAACACCGATGCATCAAAAAATCAAGAAGCATTGAACCCATTAACCCATACATTCTTGATTAATGACATCATGAACCTAATTAACCAGCCATTTACCTCCGACAACTACCCATTTAGACAAGTGCAAATCTTTAACCTTTCAAAGAAAGCGGTCTTCATGCCACCTCGACGGTACCTCGCCAAAACCATCATCTTATCTTTATGGTAGCACCAGAAATTAACACATCAATCCATTGTTTAAATTATGGACCTCCACCAATCAAAACTTGATCTAGCCCTATTCTCCACCATCTACTTCTCCATTTTACCCTGCATCCTTACCACCGAAACTTGCCACGAAGCCTGGCAGATCCTTGAAAGGCGTTTCCAATCCGCAAACAAGTTCAAGATTATTCGACTCAAAAATACCCTACCAACTTGACAATGCAAGACAAATTCATGCTAGCATACATATCCGAAATCAAAGAGATTGCAAATAAAATATCAGTCACCGGCTCCACCATTAACCCCGAAGATATCATTCTTTACACCTTGAATGGCCTCGCTGCTCAATATCAAGCAATAAAAACTACAATCCACACCAACCTCCAGCCTTTGGGTCTCAACAACCTCTATTCCCTGGTTTGCAGCAACGAAATCAATTTATAACATGACGCCAGCCGGGATCTACAACAAGCCTCGTCACCGACACTCCTAATGCATACATGTGGCAGAGGTCGCGACAGATACTGGAAAGGCAGAAACCAATCAAACATCAACCCACTGTCTCTTAACCTATCAAGTTCACCGCACGGCCGAACACCACATTCAAAGATCAGCGGGGAAGAACCACCATTGAATGTCAAATTTGTGTAAAACGAGGACACAACAATTTCTTGGTACGGATACAATCCAACCTTTACAAAACCTTCCCATCAACCCACAACACTCATTTATGATGGCTACATCGACAATAACTGGATTCTTGACTTCACCGGGACCAACGATCTCAATAATCTCTCCATCACAGACTCGTACAATGGATATAACAAAGTCACCTTCGGCAATGGTCAATATCCCTACACATCTCAAACATCGATAACGGTCTATTACCTACTCCATCAAGTAAGCTCAATCTTTCTCAAATATTGTATGTTCCCCGATAAAAATTTAATCTCATCTCAAACACAAACTATCAACCCATAATAACTGCTCTAATTCATTTGATCATGCCGACTTCTGCAACAGTGATCTCCACTCGAACACGATTCATCTTCAAGGCCGCAATCGTAACGGTCTCTTCTTCACCCCACCTGGGCCACCACCCTTTACTGCAACTACTCCTTGCTTCTTCCACCGCATCGACCACAACAACACTTTGGCACATAAAAAATCCTAAACCCTAAACCCTAATCCAGCAGCTTCTCGCAACTCAGATTCCTCATATCCCGATCAACAATAACCCATCCAATGCATCATGAATAAACGCCACAAATTTCATTTTCCTATTTCTACCAATCATCACTATAAACTTAAGAAATGATTCATTCTGGTGCATGGGGCCATCCCCTTATGCATACAATGAAGGCTATCAGTACTATGTCTCTTTTATTGATTATTTTTCTCGCTTTGTATGAATTTTCCAATGAATGAAAATCTGAAACTAGAAGTCTTTTCATTCAATTCACTCGTTTCCTAGAACGTCAGTTCAACAACAATAAAAATCCTACGCACCAACGGAGGGGACAAATATTGCAACAACACCCTCTCCACTTTCCTTCAACAAACATGAATTTATCATCAACATTCATGCACCTACACACCTCAATAAAATGGAGTCACCAAAAGAAAATATTGTCACCTCATGGAAACAACTCTTCACACTGCTGGCCTCTCCAAATTTTGTCCTGGCGCTTTCTCTACCTTGCTTTTCTTATTAACCGCCTCCCTTCTAAGGCCAACAAAGCACCCTACAAACTCCTACACAATCACATACCAACTTATACTCGCCTTTATGTTTTAGGCTGCACTTGCTACCCATTTTACCACCTCACTAAAAATCCAAACTCTCCCTTAAAACCATTCCCTGCATCCTCACCGGCTACTCCCCTATCTACAAAGAATAACAATGCTTCAACCCATTCACACAAAAGTTCTCATTTCTCGCAATGTACACTTTCTCGAACCTCACTTCCAAACCCAAACCCCATATTCTCTCCTCTAACTTCTTAAAACTAAAGCTAATGCATAAGCTTACCCATATACAAAATTTCACCCATTTATAATTACTTAAATTGACAATAAGCAAAGTCGTATTTTTGTTCTGATGATGAATTTTATCGGTATAGACAAAAAAAATATTTAGGCATTCAATGTGTAAATATGAATGTTTCTTGTGGTATGTATAAAACTACTCTGAGTAACCTTTCGTTTAATTCAGGGAGCAAACAAACATCAATTAAAATTAAATTCAGTTAGCAAGTTGAAGCAATAAACTAACCAACTCGCAGCAGTAAACAGTTTAATTAGTGATCTAGTTTATTTTGATTTCTGGATTAATTTTTAGTTTTTATCTTAGGGTATTTTCATTCTAACACCCAAACATCTATGTTTACAAAAATAAAAAATATTCTTGCTAATGTACGAAATGTCAGCCGAATTATTAAATGGAAGTTTTGTGTAATTATGGCAACAGGGTGGTAATTTTATAAATGCTGAAGTTTAACTGCTAGAAATGTAAATAAGGAAAACTTTAGCATATATGAAATTGCACCACTATTTTTGCCTGTTCTATGAACTAATAAAATTTAGTTATCATAGTTTGGAAAAAACTTAAGGGTAATTTTTAACGACGCAAGTTCACTACTAGAAAGCATACAGCAAAAAAATGTCCTATTTTTGTTTTATGAATTTTACCTTAACTTTTAACTCAGCAATGCTTGTTTCATCGCATACATCCAATAACAGTGCCTGCAAATAAAGAACATTTTAAAAACGAAATGATAGCATTTTGATAGTGCAGTATAAAATATACTATGAATGTTCTAAAAAAGATTTGCTTTAGCGTAATAGTACCAAATAAAGCACCTCCAATAGAACAGCAAACATTTGTAAATGTTTGAGAAGTAATTACAAAAGTTTATATAAACAAATGAGAACTAGGAATTATTTTGGAATGGGGGGAAATTATTAAGTAATTGTATTCCAAAAGCGCCATGACCAAACTAAAAACAAGTTTAATAAACAAATTGATCATAACCAATAAATTTCTGATATCACAAAAGATAAACATGCAATTAGCTGAAAAATTATCTCATTGAATTAAGCATGCTGATCTCATCATTGTGCAAAAGTATTAAAATTTTAACAAAAATCAAGCAAAAATTTTCTAGTAGTCCATTATTTTATTTCAAATATATCAAAATAAATTTTATTCTCAGAATGCAGAAATTGAATGCTCACTTCATTAAATGCCTCGTACATACCCACAAAGTAGGTTACATGGGTTGAGACCAGGAAGAACGGTGCGTCTGATTTTCTCATATACATGATCATAAGAGATGTTTGAACAAAGATATTGATGGTGGACATTTCCTGTCTCGTTATATGAACTCCATGCAGTCGCATCTTTCCATTGCAAACAGCACAACTAACTCAATTAATAAAGTTCTAAAAAATATTCGGATAGTGATTAAACTAGAGGATTAAGCTTAAGCTACTTCAGGGGGAAAAAAGATTAAGTTAAATTAAGCTTAAGATAGATAATTAAAGTTGTTTATCTTAGGATTTAGATTATGTTAAAATTAAATATGCTAATTACTAGTTACACTAATGGCTAGTTATTAAGTTAATAAAAAATTAATGAGATAATTAATAAATAATACATTTACTAATTTATTATGTTAATTATAAATAATAAATAAATTACTAAATAAGGAATCACATTAATTAATAATAATTATATTAATAACAAATTTAAAAATAATTAAGGATTATATTATTAATCACAATAATTAATAAATAATTATGTCAATTATTTATTTATTTACATATTTACTTACTATGTTAATTAATAGTAATTGATTATGTTAACTATATTAAACTATATGGTAAATAAGTTAAGCTAGATAAACTGAATAAACTAACAATAATTAAAAAATAACCAAGAATTATATTAGCTATAACAAAGATTAATAAATAATTTTGTCAAATAGTTAATTATTTACATATTTACTAACTATACTAATTAATAAATATTTTTTTAGTAATGTTAATTAGTTAAGAATGATTAGTTAAATTATAAATAATTAATTTAAACTTATACATTTTATTATTATTTATTTGTTAAATATATTATTTTTCAAATTAATTAAACTAATCATGTTAACTATATTAAGCTATATGGTAAATAAGCATAAGATGGATAATAAAAAGTTGTTTAGATTAGGATTAAGGTTATGTTAAAATTAAAAATGCCAATTATCAGTTACACTAAATGCTAATTTATATGTTAATCAATAATTAATGAATTCGCATAATAAATACTGCTTTAAGAAATTTGTTAATTAACGATTGATTATGCTAATTATGTATTTACGATGCGAATTACTCAAAGAATTATATTATTTAATTATTTAACAATTGATCATTATTAAATATATTAATATGCAAAGTTATAAGTAATTAATACATTTACTAATTCATTATGTTCATTAAAAAATAATAAATATATTAATAATAATGAATTACATTAATTAATAATAATTATGGATTATTTTAATTATCACAGTAATTAATAAATAATTATGTCAATTACTTAATTATCTACATATTTACTAACTACGCAAAATAATAACTATTTGATTACATTTACTTTTTATTCATGTTAATTAATTAAGAATGATTACTTAAACTATAAAATAAACAATTAAAACTTAATAATTTTATTATTATTTATTTGTTATAAATATTATTATGTTAATTAATTGAACTAATTAATTATGTAAACTATATGGTAAATAAGTTAAGCTAGATAAAGTGAATATACTAGATAAATTGGAAATATTTATTTCAACCTTAAGCTATGTAAGTTAAATAAAGCTAAACAAAAAATAAAAAAACTAAGCGCCGTGTTTTGCATAACTAAATTTATTTCCTATTCACACAGCTTTGCCAACCTTTGCACGTGGCTTTGTCAGTCGCGTACTTGCAGCGAGCCCTCGATTGCCTACGTCAACGATGTTATGTATGCATCAATTTTCCCAAGCCACCCTAGGTTGTGCCAGGCCTTAACTAGCCTCCCAAGCACAGGATTTGCAACCTTTGTGTAGGGGCTTCATCAGTCTTCGACACGAACTAGCAGCCCTTCTACACTATAATGATTGCCCTAAATCGATCTTCCCAGTCTGTCCCAAGTCTTTATCAACGTTACCAAGCGCAAAGCTTTACCGGTCTTTGAGCAAGGCTTCAACGGCAATCAACGCCCATCAATAAGCTCCCATCGTCCTACACTTACGCTAGCATTGATCAAACTACACCAACCTTCCAAAACCTTCTCAAGCCAATGTAAAAAAGGCCTTTTTATTTTTTATTATAACTTAATAAATTACAATCCACTCAAATTCACTCAACCAAACAACAAAATTTCAATTCCTTGAAAAACAATTGCTGCTGTCAAAAAAACAAGCAGTGAAGCAACCTTGGAACGGCATGTGTAGGCACTTAGCAGCTATCTTTGTTGGGCCTACCAATGATGCAAACATCACAGAACTCTTAGCATAATTTGTATCTTTCTTGTAGAAAAAATTTATTTACAAAACATGGTTGTCAAAAGTGTGCTTCAAAAGAGAGATGTAGCAAGAGATGATGGTTAGCATTGCCTGCCTAAGATGTGGGCCGTGTCTCTAAGAGGGTGAACTGCAAATTGCTAACATGCAGTTGGAGCTGTACTTTGATTGTGGATGGATTGAGTTGCACTTCAATAGGATGAGGTTAGAGCTGTGCTTGGATAACAGGTAGAAAGAGCTGCGCTTCTAAAGCATACATTTCACTCACAGAGTCGAAATTGTTTTACAAGCATGTAAACTGTTGCATTATTTTGCAACAAGTGAACCGAATCCAATGCATATATAAAGAAAGCAAATACTGGGAAGGAATTACTGTTCTGAGGAGAGCCAGTGCATCCAGAGAAGTCGAAGCTAAGCAGAGCCACCCAAACAAGGATAATGTTTGGGTAATGCCCTATTATAAACTTGAATGATGAGACACCCAAACAAGGATGATCTAGCAAATTATAAGTGCATTAAAATATAACTTAAGATCATGAAATTGAGAGACCAAGAGACAAAGAAGGATAATGTGTAGCTGTAGATAGTATAATGTAGCAAAAAGAATAACGACACTAGGGCGAGGATACCAAACTACAAGGATAACTACAGTGACTAATGTAGATTTTAGGATAAGTTTTTGCGACTAGTAAGAACTCCATGATAGATCCTCCATGCCAAAACTTAGTTAAGCAAATGAGGCTAAAGATTTCATGGCATAAAACATCTTCGTGACTGGACCTTTTGTGATGCTGGGAATAGTGATTGTACTAAATTCGCTGTGGTTATACTAGTTTTCATGACTTAACAAGTGTCTTTATGGCAATGTTGATCTTAATGACAGGTGGTGACTTGACAGTAAAACCTATATGAGAGGTTTTCAGGATATTAGAGCCTAAATATAAATTTTCAAAACAGAATCTTTATGACAGAGCCTTTGTAACAGATATTAGAACCTTCATGAAATACTTTCATATCAAGAACCGTTTTAACAGGTTTTGTGGTGAAGCCTTAATGGAAGAACTGGAATTTACAGCATAAAGACTTTCGCGGTATGCCTTTCTGGTTCAGCATGTGTTCATAATATGTTTTAGCAAGGAATGGATGGAGACGACAAATTATCTTGTGCGGATCCGTTGCATTTTTTGTTTATAGACAATTCATTTCCAGATTCTTGTCTAGCAAGGCACACATTCATGAGCAAAATCTGCAAAAGGCATAAATAAGATTAAGGAAAAAGAATCAGTAGTACTAAACAGTAAAGCTGGCAGGTCAGAATCTGCAAGGAGTATTTATTGGTTCGTTATACCAAAATGCATTTTTTAAGTATTTAGATGTAAATTGTATATTCTGTCAGGTATAAGGAATCTTTAAGATACTTTTATGCATGCATATCAAAGGCTATTCAGCAAATCATTTTACTCTGTGGTGTGTAACCATTCAAATATCACCAATGAATGGGTTTCTCCTCTTTCTGACAATATCAAGAAAGGTGTCATATGGTGGATAACCTCGAATTGAAATCAGGTAGAGTGCATAGCCAACTAGACTCTACAAAGTGAATAAGAAACTTGATGAAAAGTTGATCAAGTTATTTCTCCAATTCAAAAATCAAACCTGAAATTCAGGGTCATCACATGAATGGCACTGGAAAAGGCAGACCTAGGCTTAATCAAATTTTGGATTTCTCAAAACTACCATACCTAAAGGGCATGCCAATATCAATAAAGGAGCTTCTCATTACTGCACAATTTAGAAAGCGGATTCAGCATTTCACCAACCAAGGAATGCAGTGGAGACAGTCAACCCAAGTCTTGCCATGCAGGTGTGCGTGCACATACCTAGTCAAGGAAGGCATTTAGGTAGGGTTAATTCAGATTCCATCGATGCCAAATTTCAACAAGTTTGCAAATTTAAGGGCTCTATTCTACCTCTCAAAATCAGTGTGAATACTAAGCTCAAATCAGAGCATATGCGAGCACAACTTCCAACAAACTACTTATGCTTTGCGTATAAAATTATGCTTAAATAAATGGAAAATAATTATGAGCCCAACAGAGTTGCTCAAATAAATGCATATAATTTTTTTCATTTTCATCCTCAATAACTATTCATCAGATAAAATGTCAAACTTTGCAAAAGAAAACAAGTCTCAAATTGATGGATAAAAGATTAAACATGTCTAACAAACTTTTAAGAAAATGAAGGGCATGAGATAAGACCTCAAACCCAACAGGAAATGTCGACGTCTTAATATGGTTCTTCTTTTCCCCTTGTGAAGGCTTTCCTAAAAACCAGAAAAAAAATCTTATAAATTCAAGGCATCAGTTCGAATGAAGAAATAATATCACAAAATGCGATAAAATAAAAGAAACATGCTAAAAGGACAGCCCTAGCATGCTAAAAATATTAAATAAACATTAATATTACAACTTTTTACCCTCAAAAGCACTTATTTACAAATTTTCAATTTATCATAAATAACAGCAATGAGGAAACTTGTACATAAATATGTTAAATAATACATACATATATACATCTATATAGATATAGGAGATTTTTTCCATCCCTCCCGAATCTCTCTCCCTCCTCTCATGCACGCTACTTGGGATTTGAATCCCCACCCTTAGATTGGTAACAAGGTTACTCAACCACCAAACCACATCCCATGCATAAAGGCATATATATATATATATATATATATATATATATATATAATGAATAGTGTTGTAGCCCAATGGTTTAGGCTTTGGATTTATTATCTCATATAACAAGTTCAATTCTCATCGACCACATATTTGCTTCTTACTTGAAGCTCACCATCTTTGCAAAAACAAATTTATATATATACATATGTATATATTGGGAAATTTGTAAAATTTTATTGATTCAGAGACTAGGTACATGTGTATAAGGATTGACAACCATATAAGAAACCAAAAATTCCCTTATAAAAAACTAAAAACAAACATAATAAAATAAGAAATAAGAAAATGAAAAAAGGTTACCAAGCCACCCCTATGATTCTCACAATAATGGAGAATCCATTATAGAGAAGAAAAATAAGCAAAAGTGAAACATGTAACCTCTACTCAAGCTTATGGATCATCTCCACCTTTTTTTCATTTGTAGGTATATCGAGAAAGCACTTTAGAAGAATTGGTGCTTTTCTTTTATTCTATTGATATCCTATTGTTAATTAAGGCCTCCTCCAATTCATCAAATTCAATCTATGAATAGGTTTTTTTCCTCATTAGAACCATGGTTAAATACCATTTTTATATTGGATGAAAGTTAGATTAGAAGTAGTTTATTCACCAAAACCAATCGAATGGACTTCATTAGCAAAAGTATTGAGGCCCATGTTCTCCTGACCGATCATGTTCATATTCTTTGAGGCATCAATCCAAGGGGCTTTGTCTTCATGATCTCCTCAGATGGTCGATCAACTTCTGTAATGACCCAAAGTCGTTATTTTACAAATTAGGTCAAAATTCTGCCTTTAGGAATCAGGATCCCGGGAATTTCAATTTAGGGCAAACAAAACTACCAGTAGATAGAAACAAATTAAAGATCAAAGTGCCATAATTCGGGAAAAATCCGAAAGACGAAGGCTTCTGATCAATTTTCTGAAATTTCTAAATTTTAAAAATCAAAACATTGAAATGCGTGTCCGAATTCATCGTTCTCAGTGTCGACGTGTTAAGTATATTATTTAAAGGCTGCTCGAGAAGTTTCATCAAATTCTGAGCGCCGGATTTATCGTAGCTAATTTCTGAAGTTTTTAAACTTCAGAAATTAATTAAAAATAAAATATTTGTCCGAATCGAAAAATTTCGGCGCGAGGGTGTTCGTCATGTCGTAACACACCTCGGTGCTAAGTTTCGTCGTATTTGGAGACCGAATGGCGGAAAAATGCGAATAATTTAACTCTATGTATTATTTAAGTTTTATTTTTTAATTTCTTTCCCAAAACCCTAATCCCCCCTATTTGCGCCCCCCTCTGCGACCCGCCCCGACAACATCTGGCGAGGAACCTTCCGCGCCAGGAAGGGGCTGCCTGCGCCGTTTTTGGTGCAGGCTAGTCGGCCCACCTCCTCTACATAAGCCCTCCCATAGCCCATCTTCCCCTCCCTCACACAGCCCTTTCCTCTCTCCCTCTCCCTCTACGTAGCAGCTTCCAGCCCCCTCCTCAACCCTTCCAGCAGCTGGCCACCCCTCCTCAGCCGCTCCAGCCTCCTTCCGGCAGCTCGGCAACCCCCGAAAGCCCCTTCCAGCAACTTCCAGCAGCTTCCGGCAGCCCCCGGCAGTTCTATCCAACACCTCCGGCAGCTCCCAGCAACTCCCGACAGCCTCCGGCAGACCCTTCCAGCAGCTTCCGGCAGCCTGGCAGCCCCCGGCAGTCCCCTTCAGCCAGCCAGCTCCCTCTCCGGCAGCCTCCGACGACCAGCAATCAAACCGCCAAGACACTCAGTAGCCGTTGCCAGCCAGCCTCTTGCCGTTGCCACCTCGGCCAACCATCCGGCTACCCCGTTCCAACCCTCCCTTGTTTTTCGGCAATCCTAAAAGCTAAGGTATGAGAGGTTGGAAATGGAGGATATTGAAGAAAACACTTCTTGCTAATCTTATTAAATCATTGATATAATTTTATATTTAGTCATTCGCATTTTGATCATTCTCATTAATTAATGATGGAGACAGTTCATAATGCTATAAAATGACTACTATTTTTATTTCTATCGTTACTCTTGCAATACAGTAACATTATTATGAAATACGGATTTTAAATCATTATAAAGAAATATAACAAAATAAAGAATAAATATAAAAATCATGAACTATCGCATCACTTGTAAAAGAGACTAATTTAAAGAAATATCGGGGACTTAAATGCAGATTGAGCTAATTGTCACTCATTCGAGCTGTTGAACTTCTGAACTTAAAGAACGAAGGTACCCAGTACATAACATGTATTACATTTTGCACTTTTACTGCTGCTTTGCTTCGTTTAAATTACTTCGAGCCAAATTTCATTTTGAAGCTTGGTTGGTTGTTCGGAACCAACGTGGTAACATTCGAGGGTTACTGGAAAAATGACATCAGTAACATTAATGCTTGGTTAGTTGTTAGAAACCAACATCCTTTTCCTTCATGGCCAGTTACTAGAAAGAAGACATCAATAATGGCATTCGTGGCTAATTACCGGAAAAATGACATCGGTAATAGCATTCGTGGGTTGTTACTGGAAAGAAGACATCAGTAACAACATTCATGGCAGGTTACTGGAAAGAAGACATCAGTAACCTGCATTTTTGCGCTAATATCTTTTGCAGGAAATTAATTATTTTATTTGCGCTTTTTCCTTAATGTTTTTTCCTGCATTTCCTTTGCAAATCGCATCTCTGCTATTATAAAATGTAATTCTGCATTAATTACTGTGGCACTTAGAGTACTCTCTAATTACTGGGAATTTCAATCCCGGTATTGTTTGTTGTACAATACCAGGTCAGGTACTTCTGGAAGAGCTTAAGCAAGAACCCTAATGCTTAAAATGTTCAACTGCCGATGAGATCCACGGTGCTATTTATTTCTGTTTATCTTTTATCTTTTCTTTATTTTTACTTTTGTACGAGTATCGAAAAGATCTTGTAAAGTGAATATTGAAATAAATGAATATTATCTTTTGGCTTTTCATATGTGTATGCTCTTCTTCTATCAAGTTACTCAATATGATCCTGCGGTAAGTGAACGCCCGATGTCAGAACGGTTTTCGCTGAACCGGGGTCGGGGTCCTCATAACTTCACTCAGAGCTTGATTAACATTTTCCATGAGAAGCACTCGGATTGCATTGCATAGAGCTTTAATAATTTTATTAAATTTCACAATCAACTTTTTAATTGTGGAATCGTTAATCCTCATATGGCCATGCAAAAGAATATCAATAGCAATTATTAAGAGGTAATTATTTAGCAATGCCTCGTCTCTAACAACTTCCACATGTGTTATCAATCTTCTCCACACTGCTGATAATTGGCGGGTTCTGTACATCAACGACAGCAATGTTGTCTTCATTATGATTCCCTTGTTCGAGATTCTGTACTTCAGAGACCACCACCCGTTCAGCACAACCCTTTGGCGTTTAGGTACGTAAAGTTGTTTACTTAGCTTGGCTTTCGCCATAGTGCGATCCCTTGAGATAAACTAGCTCTTTTAGGTGTGGGTGTAGTATGAAAAATGTAATTCTTTCGTGACCTTTATTTTGTAGTTAATGCAATAAAAAGGTAAGCTTTCAAAAAAACTTGCTGAAAGTATCCTTCATTTTCGTATCCAATCCAAATAACCAACTCAAAGGAATTCGTGAGGTCGATTTCAACCAGAACACGAATCATAGATAGTCGAAGAAGATTAGTTGTCGCATAATCGACTTTAAAGGGCTTTCCAAAGTAAGAATCCAATAAAAAGAGCATGGAGTGAGTTATCAAATGGACTTTAAGCAAGGGGAAATTTATCCAAATCGAAACGATGGGAGATTGTGTTTCAGATCAAATGATGGGGTTCATTTCAATATTTTCATATGGAAGTTGTCAATGTAGTAGAAGCCTCTTGAGTGAATAGTTTAGTGTAATCTAGTTTATTTGAGAGTTTTATAAGAATGTGATGAGCGTCGACTAATCCGGTAGTGTAATATCCCGACAATCCCAAACAGTTGAGGAATTTTCGAATGACAACCAATGGAGGTTTGCCATTAAAGAGTTTTCAAATAAGCAAGAACTCAAATGGTCTGGCCAAAATATCCATTTCTTATTTCGAAGAAAGAGAGCTGGTTTAACACTAAAAGTAACGATGGTTTTGATGTCAACCATCCCCGGCAACGGGGATGTATTTGTGAGTGCATCGAAGAAAGATCTTGGCGCCAACAGACCATTTTTCCGCTCAATATGCAAGCTCAATAGATGGCCACCATGCTCGTCATTCAAGCAGATGTCGACTTGGCCGAGAATGCCTGTTGTGGTCTACGTCTTCGACCAGGAACGGAGATCCACCTAGAAAAGGCAACAAAGCCATCTGTAACCCTAATTGCTCATCCTTCACTTCAACAATCCCTCGTATACATATATATACATATATATATACATATATATATACATATATATATATTGCATATTATATGTATATATAATGGAAAAAAGCTTTATTGCTATAAAAAAAAAATCTTAAGCAAAGGTTTCAAAAAACCTAAAATAAAAAATGAAAAGCAAACGGATCAAAGAGAAAAAGAAAAAAACTATGCTGCCCAAACAAAAGGCATTCAAAAACAAAACTGACACAAAAATGAGACCATAAAAGCACAAGAACACAAGACTATGTGAACAAAATGAGCAAAGCAGAAGAACCACAAGCAAATAGAAAAAAACAACCATATCTCAATGAAGAAGTCATCATCAAAATAAATATAAAGCAGTGGAGAAATCAAAACCAAGACTGCAACAAGCAGATTTTCAATGATCAAGATTTGCCAGAACAAATGCAACAAGCAGATTTTCAATGATCAAGATTTACTAGAACAAAGTCAACCGCAACAACTTATAGGCAAAGAGCCCCAACACGAAGCTCCCAATCAACAGCCAGTGAATAGAGAAAGCAATGAACAACCCCTACAGGAAGCCTCGGACAACTGACCAACCGAAAAGGCCTTCTCTGCACGAGCCGCCAATGAATGCACCAAAACCAATTGCAGTAACCGAAATGAACACACCACACGAAAGCCTACAAAGTACATAAGCTCAAGCTAAGGAACAAAAGTCTGACAAAGACAAAAATGAAATAAATCAAATGGATCAAGGAAAAAAAAAAGAGAAAAACAAAGCAGACAGGGATGCCATTGAGGTAGTCATTCAACCAGATTGGGGTTGTTGCACTCAATTGTAGCCCCCAAATTACCTAACAGGCCAGTACCATAGAGCCAGCCGAATTACATAACCCACAGGTAACACCAATGGGCCAGAAACCCCATGAAGCATAAGCAAGATTAACAGCAAAACTTTGAAACATAAAGCAATAGATCCGAGCCTTCAAAACATAAAACAACTACGACAACAATTATCAAAAACATAATCAACAACATATATGGCATCTTTAAAGGAGCCTTTAAGGCTCAGATTAGACAGTTTGTTCACCAAATTAAAAGAATTAATAGTGCAAAGAAGTGGCCATCTTTAAAGGAGCCTTTAAGGCTCATGATTAGACAGTTTGTTCACCAAATTAATAGAATTGATAGTGCAAAGAAGTGACGTAAAAAAGTATTTCGAGTTAGATAATAATTGGATGCGAAATTCCCTAGTAACTGCACAAAAATCAATAAAACTAAAATTAGTAAAGTTAAAAACAATCAAACTTTGAGCAAGATATCACTGTGTAAAAAAATATGAGAAATTTCTTCACACGAATTACATTATTGACATTTGGAACAGCATAAAAGCCAAGCTCCTACAAAGTAACATCGGCTAAAACCAGATTAAACCCAAACCAGTCAAAGTGAAGCTCAAAATAGAAGTCAGAATGATCGAGTTCCAAAAGACAAACGTCCAAGATAATGCCAAGGCAACGCAAAAAATACTATTAGGCACAGAATGACATGAAAACATCATTAGAAACATGGGAAACCAGGATGCCCAAGACCACCTCCCAAAACTAAAAGAGAACAAACCTGGTACCAAATTTCGAATTTAACAGCATATCACAACCAGCAGATGAGAAGAGACAATACTAAGGGCATTTTGTAAAGAGGACCAAGAGCACACCAAGACTAATACCAAAAGTATATACCCGCTAGCAATTTTCTGATCAAGGAACTATTCCGAAAGAGAACAATTCTTAAAATTTTGCGTCAATTTGGAGAATCAGTAATTTTATGAGTGACCAAGTTGGGGTGGTAAGACGCACATTATTTAGCAAGTAAAAGCTGGGACTAAATACTCTTATTTGTATAGAAGTTCTACCATAATTTCATTGTGAGAACCAAAAAAAATTGTGAGGCTACAAAAATTCAATGCATGCTCATCGATAACACATAAAAGAGTTGTTAGATTATATCATCTTGGAACCCCCATTGACAATCCAAGAAAAACTTATTGAGAAAGACATTCTATCAAACAATCACCTTATTTCACAGCTAAGAATCGATTAATAGCATGCCAAATCATCTCACAGAAGGTAAAACTCCAGCTCCTGCTCAAAGCAACACTCATGCTCATCCTCATTCACATCATTGGGAAAAATAAAATTGTTGGCAATCAATGGAGCATCCACCCAAATATTAAAATGAATGATGAAATTGTGCTAGGAAAAGAAATTTTACTCAACTAAAATCCTAAAAGAAAACGTATTAACTTTGTCTTCTAGCCACTTTTAAAGCTCACCATCCAAGCACTGAGATGAAAGGTAAATTGGACAAGGGAAAGAGATCCTATCCATCAAAAATAAGAGTGCTCTTCAACAACAGCATGATCAAAAATTAAAGTAGCCACCTTATTTAATTGCTAAGAATCAACTCACAGTGCACCAAATCATCTTATAGAAAAGCCTAAGACCGTAGTGAAAATGAACACTTTTCTTGCTGTCCCTACAACTACTTGTTGTCTTATATCATTTAGTTTTTTTAGTGTTTTTGCTTCACCTTTTTCGGAGTAGACTTTTTGTGAGCCCAATTTGAAGGACTTGATGGCAATGATGTTGTTTATTTAATTACTTATATTTAAACATTAGGTTTTGGATTGTGTGTATGGTGGTTTTAGTTAGAGCTTTGGTTCAAGTTGGAGGACTAGATGGCAATGATGTTGGCCCAAAATCGCATTGGGCTGGGGTTACAATGATTGGAAGGCCTAGAATTTGATTTAAAGTGGGTTTACATAAATTTAGAATGTTCAAGTGTGGATTTAAAGCAAGATTTATAACCTTTGGAAAGCCCGAAATTTTAGTTTATGGTAAATTACATCTATTCAAATGACCCAGGATGGCAAATCTTATGGCATTAGTGATCATTAAGACACGGTGGCTCAAATTCAAGATGGAGAATATAATCATTAAGAATGCTTAAGATAATGAGTCTTACAGTCTTAGGCTTTTATCAAAGTGGCCTAGAATATTAAATTTTTGACATTTTGAAGAAATCTTTTTCTTAACATAGCAAGAATTATTCATTTGTGATCAATTAGATCATTAGAGAGTTATGTCTCTCTAAATTGTAATGATACAATTAAAACCTCCTAGATATACTAGAAATCAATTTCAGTTAGCTCATCACGGCTCAATTATGATTATTCATATCAACTAAGAATCACATCTCCAAACATAAAATGATTAATAAAATCTGTCTAGATCATTTAAGAATTAGGACTTCAAATTTTAATAGAATTTAACTTTAATCATTTAGATTTATTAGGGCTTGGGACATTGACTTAACAAGACTACTTAAATTAATTAGGGATTAGCTCAACCAAGGTTAGTTGGTTGGTTGGAAATCAAATCATCTAACTTAAGTTGGCTCAACCAGGATCAACTAGACCAGTTAAGGAGCAAACAATTAACTCAAACTAATTCAGCCAGGATCCTTAAATTGATTAGGAATCAACCATTTAACTTAAATTCAATTAAAATTAGTCGAATCAACTAGGAATTAAACCAATCTAGGTTCTTATCTTTCGCTTTGTCTTATCAGATTGCTATTTTTATTTTTTTTACATCTTACTTCATATAATTAATTTATTTGCATTATTTTATACAGTATATATTTTATTGCGATATACTAATCATAGCAGTTCCTTATAAGCAGATAATCGCTTACAGATGGAGACAAGAGATGCTTTGCAAGATTAAGAAATGAAACAGTGCTCGATGAAAACTCGTGAATTTTGAGAGTACCCTGTCAATTTATTTTTGAAGTGTGATCTTGTGAGAAATGAACCTTAAAGGTAGCATGTACTCATAGCAAGAGTTTTGTGAGCACATATTTTGTGTTTTAAGACTGAAAGGCATGTACTGTAAATAATGTGAATAATTTCCTTTGTTTCTCTTTCTTTCTTTTGTTTATAAGAATAACAATAGCAATAATAATATTTTACTTTTATATCAAATCGCTAACAATGATTGGAATCACCATCATTTTAATATTGCTGAGATAAATCAATCAAACATACTTCGTAATCGTCTCAATCACTCTTTTCCTTCAAAATAATGAGGAAGACATGATCGATTTTTTAAATGAACTTTATTATTTAATTCATTGTTTCGAAAATTGTTAATTTAATTACAATTTTAATATAAAAAATTCACTAAAATTTTATCAACTTAAGAACATGTATCAAGTTTCATCAATATTGTGTCAAAATGCTCCTTAGGCTCGAATTTAAAATTAACAGAAAGAGTTTTGTGCCGTGCTCTGGCATGCTCTAAGACCATAGAAATGCCACGGCTCTCAAATCTTGTCCAGCTCTAAGAGCACCAAATTCTTTGCTTGTTCGCTCAAACAAAATTTCTCCTAAAACCTGATGTTGTGAGGGAAAAGAATACTTTCGATATTTATATAGGCAGAGGAGGCAATATCTTGTTATGATTCAATTATAAAAATGCTTTCAAATCCTGCTCTTCACAAGTTCGTGGTCGCATGCGCATTAATTTATTAATTGGAGATCTCAAATGACCGAGAGCATTCTACCTAAAGCATATTACAATTATTAGTACAAAAGCAGGCACGAACAAGGAAGTTTTTGAAAATGTGGCTAACGACCATCCATACCACAAAGCAAAATAAAGAGCAACACTAAGTACAAGCTATCCTAGTATTCTCTCACATGATACTCAAGAAGTCATCAAGAAAAAAATCTCCTAAGAAGTAAAATACCCGCCACAGGCAAAAGAGGGACAATAGTTCACAAGGGGGTTACATTCGCAAACTCCATGGGAAACAAAATATGTTTACACAAACAAATAAAAAGTTGTTCGAGTGAATAGCAGTATCAATCATCCTCCACAACTTATCCCATGAAGTTCTAATCCAAGCAATGCTAGTGAGGTTGTCACTCTCAATAATGATCCCACCAAGCTCTCTCATCTACTATTGAGTGATCCTCCATATCACAGTGATTGTCAGATCATAGAGATCGCCTGATCACAGTGATTGCATGAATCTCAACCTCTAATGGAGTATGGGCTTGGACGCTAGCACCAAAGGTTGTCGCAAGGTCACCTCTCTCGTCTCAAAGAACAAAGACCACCAAAGGTCACCAAGTCCTCATAACTAAAAAAATCAATCACGCATGAGGGAGGGAGACATACAAGGTTAGCGCATCAATGGTTTTTCATATAGGGTTAGAGTTTGATGATACGGACCAAGAAAATTGAGAGCCCCAATTGTTAGATGTCGCATGGCTGTATGCGATGGAGACATTGTGGGTAGATGTGAATTACAAATATCGTGGGCAATTCCATGCACGCACATGGTCAAAGGATCACGTGTAACTGAGAAAATCACTCAATCTGTGCATGCGAGCAAGACAACGTCGGCATTTGTAATCAAATGGAATAGTAATAGATGACTAAGGGAGACTATTTAACTAAGGGAAAATATCTATTAAGGGAGACTATTTAAGTAACTTTGGCTAGGACTTTTTGAATGGAGTTCCTGGAAGAGTTGTTATCATAAAAACTATCAATGACAGCCAAATTTTGGCTAGCACCAAAACTTCAATCAGAATGCAAGATTGTCTGAACCACACTGTGAACTAAGAGTTCAGCAAGAAAGAGAAATAAAGTGACCGAAAGGACTTAAAAATGAATTTCACCCAAGCAAATTGGGGTTTTAAACCAACAGTATTGAAACCAAAAGAAGTCACACAAATGAGCCACCAAAGAATGAGCAATAGCTCAATGAAATGCCACAATGCAAGATCATTAGTTTAAGATGAATTAAAAAAGGAAAGCCCCAGGAGCATAAACGGCAACAGTAAGAACAATTATAGAAAAAACATCTGACCAAACAAAAGAAATCTCCAGTAAAAGGAGCCCTACCTGATGGTCCACAGGAAATAAGCATAAGCAAAATACCAAGGACATGCAAGAGACAGAAAGCTATGAACCAAGGTAAAACATAAGGTAGACCAATAGAGGTAAGATACAGCATGAATAGCATCGATCTAAAATTAGATATATACACACACACATAATGTAAAAATATTTTTTATGAAAGTATAAAAATAAAAAGATAAAAATACAAGTATATTTGACTATTTAGCAATTGAGTAGGAATCAAAATCTATTTTTTGTAAAATGATATATTAAGTTTAAATGAGACAAAGAGGAAACCACTAAAAGAGTAGACATGTCAAAGAAAATTATATGATTTGATTTTTACTTGAAACCCAAAGAGGAATGAATTGAAATTAAATTTTCAAAAAGAGAAGTGATACTCATTTTAATATTAAATGTTTAAAACCTATATTAGCAGAAAATGTAATCATTTTAACGGTAACATATAAATGTTCAACCAGTAAAAAAATTAATCATCGCAATTGCTGATGCCAGAAAAAACTCTAAGTCTATGTATTAATAACTTCTAGGAGATCTATATAATACAAAAAATGTTGGAAAACCTTACAATTCTGTAAAAAAAGTTTATTTAAATGAGATTTATTTAGTAACACAAAAAAACATAGTCAGCATAATCTAGATTTTTAATTAAGTTGAACAATAAAAAGAAGAAAAAACTAGCTTGTCTAACAACCATCAGATGAAACAATTGATGAGCCCACTGAAGCCTTGACATGTGATTGAACTGATCCTTTTCTGTTAACTGATAAAGATCTCAGAGCCTGTGGTGATACAAAAGCTCGATGAAATAAAAATGAAGCATTGTTTACAAAAACCCTATTGGGGAAAGCAATTGATCTCTCAGAAAAAAATTGTTCTGAATGACCAGCATGTGCAGTACCTGCATTAAGATTATTCAATTACAAGTTACAAAACGTTATCAACAACAGAAAAAAATAATTATACAGAAATTTCTGGAAGCATAACTTTTCATAAAACAAAATTTAAATGTAAGGTTTCATGTTAGTATACAATACACAATTTTCAATCGGATAATCAAGTATTTGTGATTTTAATGTGTTTCACATGTATTTTAACAGGTTTTGGCAGGTTTTCATGGGTTGGAAGCATTGTTCAGATGAGAATCACATTCAAAATAAGCTTTAAGATATCAACAAAATGCAACTTTAAGGTGAAACGCTATTTTTTTTCTATAAAGTAATTGTAAAGTAAGAAAATTTACTTGCAATACCATCAGACATGTGTTTCGTTTGAAATAAGAACTTTAGAGAGTAAAATTTGAGGAGAAACTTTCTCCCAAAAGCTCAAAATTTTGGAATCTAAATTGAGCCCAGAACAAGATAAATACAAATGATCTTTTATGCACAAAAAAGCACTGCTCAATTCCATCAACGGCTTACAATAGCACAGCTTCGGCAGGCTGTGTCAAAGTTTCGCTAGCCCTCTCAAAACGCCAGAATTTGCAGGTCCCGTTGCAAAAGGGTATCCAACAGCATCAAGCTTTACAACGCCAAGCCTAATCGCACAATTTGCAGTCCATTGGATCTCAAATAACTGCCTTATAAACCTCCCGTACTTAAGGCAAAAGCTCCACAATGTCAGCCCTTGCTGGTGATCATTGGTCACAAAAATTCATCCATCGTTGTTGGGCCATCATTGTCACATGCGAAGTCACCCCTACCATTGTTGGCCCACAATATTCCCTCAACTGCTCATAATGCCTAATCAGGCAGCATTAGGCAATATTTTTTATTAACAATAAATTACTCTGCTCCAAACAAATATCAATAATTAATAACATTTTAAAAGCTTAAAGCATCTAAAATGTTTTCTACGCTGTACTTATTTAGTCTAAAAATGCATTACATTACAAATGTTTTGCTTTGGAATTCTTTTAACTCAAACCAAACAGCCCAAAGTATTTTGTTATTCTATTAAAATTTATGTAGTTGAATTTGGCTACCTGCAACTATGAGTTTATAATTCTTATCCAACAACCAGCCATGCTCCCAATACTGTAAGGAGAAGTCAGCCTAATCAAGGAGATGACGAGTCATTCAACAAGTGGCATTATCCCTAAGTAAGATAATCATAAAAAAAAAAAATTGCGCAGTTTAAGAAAGATATCAAAGTTTTTGAAAAAATAAATAAAGATTGTTGCTGCAACAATAGGCCTACACAATTATATACATAACCACCGCTCACATATAATCTCAAGGTTGACTTGTATGGAAGCAACTAATTATTATGTTGATCTAGAAGCTTATGAATATCAAAATAGACAAACACTATATCTAAATAATAGCTTCAAAAATGCAGAGTGATATGAAAAGAGAAGAAGGGGGCGAAAGAGATGGATGAATTAAATGAAACTATAGCCAAATAGTTCATTAATAAATATTATAGTAGATATTAGACTTTATTGTTACTTAATGAAATTATCTATTATGAGCATGAATATTATAATTGTTGATTTGACTAGACTTTTAAATTAGAATTTGCTTTGGATGTATTTAAGAATTTTGTAAAACAGGTGTATTTAGATAATTTATGCAAGGGCAACTACAGCATAGCAACTTTTACAAACAACAAAATAGAAACTAATTAATGGACAGCATACTGGTAGATAGCCACCCAAACAATAACAATAGCTTTACATGCGCAATAGCTTCAACAGCATCATCCCCCGCAACAAGCCATTGATTTCCTTAATAAATGACGCTATGCCTAGCAAATCCTAAAACGTCAATTTCAAAACACTACATTAGCAAATGAGTACAACAATAGCAAAGGTCATTTGGATGATTTTTTTTCAAAACTATTCAAAAATGTCTAAATTTTTCATTTCCCATAGTCTAATTTCAAAACTATAATTGACTTTTACATAACAGTTTCCTCTAATATTACACAAACTTAAAAGAGGATTAGAATGCTAGTAAACATGAGATTTGGAATGCTTTAAAGATGATGAAAATTGGAAAAATAGTAAGAACGAGTGAAAAACCTATCAATATAAATATTTGGGTGAGAAATTTTTTAGCTTACCAAGTTATTAAATATTTTTTGAAGACTAAGAAAATGTTAGATAAGTAGAGAAAGAGCATTATACTTGTTTACAAAAAAAAATGATGTTCAAGATTGTACAAATTATAGGAGGATTAAGCTAATATGTCATATATTAAAATTGTAAGAAAGAGCAATTAAATGCAATTATGAAGAAATATTATAATTCACAAAATCAATTTGGTTTTATGCAAGAAATATACCATGGAAGCCATATTTTTGCCAAGAGAAACTTGGTTTGTTGGAGAAATTTAAAGAAATAAAAAAGTCTATTTAATCTTTATTGATCTAGAAAAGGCTTAAGATAGAGTGCCAAAAGTTCTTTTGATAATTTTGGAGAGAAAAGAAATATATGCAACATAGACTGCTGCTATTAAAGATATATAGTAAGGGGTTGTAAAATGTGTTCAATCACAAAGTCGCTTGTTTAATGATTTTCCTATTAGTATTAGATTACATCAAGGCTATGGTTCATATAATTTGCTCTTCGTCCATATCTTTAGTTCATACTGAGCACATTCAAAAGGAGGTTTCTTGGTTCATAATATTTGCATGTTGCATTTTATTAATTGATAAGACTAGAATATGGAGTTAAAGCAAAACTCGAGCCGTAGAGAACTACTTAAAATCTAAAGGTTTTCATCTTGTAAAACTAAAACAGAATATATAGTGTAAGTTCATTCATAATAGAACTCTCATCTCAAAACAGCTATTAGATCAAGAAGAGCGAAAGGTTCAGATAAATTGGTTCAATTATTCAAAATGATCATGAAATAGAGAAGGACATATTAATTGGCTCCAAGCTAGTTGGATAAAATGGAAGAGAGCTTTAGGAACGTTGTGTGATCAAAAACTCTCATTCAAATTTAAGGAATAATTTTATAGAGCGGCTATACAACCATATGTGCTATATGGGGCTCAATATTAGCCAACAAAGAAGAAATTTACCAATAAGCTATGTGTTAGCACAATAAAGTAAAATTATAAAGTCATTGGCATCAATGAAATGATAAATATTATAAATAAGAATATATGTCTCTTCTGATTAGGTACCCATACTAAGCATTTAAAGCCAAGGCTTGATAACAAGATGCCAAAGAGTCATAACGAGCTCTTTAACCTATCCTAGTCAAATAACCTAACATAAACAATATGTTGAGCATGTGCTGGCCAAAGTTGATTATTTATGACTATTATATTATCAGGAATGCTAGCATTCATGCCTTACATGTGCATATAAGTGTAGGCCTACAATGTTAACATATCAATATTCATGCTTCCTTAATAAAGTAATACAAATATAAGACATTACACGACTTGTTTCCCAGCCAAATGAATCAGATCATAGTATCATTAGCGATATCAAAAACAAACAAGCAATGCAGGGGTTTACAAGCACTGCCCAACAAGAGGTATCATGAGAAGCGTCGTTGGCAAACAAAAACTAGATCAAGCATGAACTCAACTCAAGCCCTTTAGCGAGTTCAAGACCAGCGTGTTGAACAATATGTGAACTCATGCTGATCTTGGAATTTAACACAATTTTAATATATTTTACAAATTTACTTTTTTTGTAAATAGACCAGCTTGCAAGCTTACAAGCTGAGCCAACATCAATTCAAACTTGGCTGACAAGTCAAGCTCAATTCCAAGTGATGAACCAAATAAGCCAGCACTACATAGTTACCCCACCAAGCCATAAACTATCTCTAAGCTAACAACCACCTTTACCAAGCAATCAGTTGATATTTCCAATGGATGGTATCTATCTTTGATAGAAACCATCATTAACAGAACCAAGGGCAAGTTTGATTTGAATTCTTCCATTGCAGACTACTTATAAGTTTAGTTCTCTATAAACAGAGAAATACGATCCGTTCAAGACAATCCATACAACAAAGTTTCAGTCTCTCTTACAATTTATCTTTTCATAGTGCTTGGAAACCATTTAAGCTTTGTTTATGGGTACACTGCTGGAAACTCAATGTTGTAAGCAAATTCTACAATTATAATAATGGAATCCACAAGCAGCCTATCAACATCCATGAAAACATGGTTCAAAGTTGATATTGGCCACCATCATTGGCATCAGTCAACAATGAAATTTTGAGCTAGTAAATAGCTCAAGATCATTATATAGAGACCTATATAATCAATTTATGGTAGTCCACATAATAATCCCAACTCTTTCCATCTGCATTTGTCTTGTTAGAGACACCAACTCTCTGCTTAAGGAGTGCAACTAGATAAAGACGTTATTATTAATCTAACTTATCTTCAACTAAGATATTTTAAGCTAAAGCTGCTTGGTTCAAATATTAATAAACTTGAGTTGTTACCTCAATAAAAAAAGTTTTTGTTATTAGCTAAACTAGGCTCAGCGGGAATGAAGCATGCCCATAATTATATATGCAAATGTGTGTGTGATTATGCATATTGCATAAATGAAAACATATTATAAATTGAGTATATTTTATTCTGAAATGAATGTATTTCAAGCAAGTTATTTCGAATCAGCCATATAAACTTTGAAAGAATAAAAATTCAAGTGATTAATGAGAAAGATTTGAAACTAAGTCGCAAGTGTTCACCAAAAAGTATTTGCATTCATGCATCCAAATACACGATCCATGAAGCTCAAAAAGGCAATCAAAAGAAGGCTATTCTCATGATGGCTTTAGAACTAATTTTATAAAATACTTTTTTATTACTGAACTGTAAGTTCAACAAATGGGATTTAAATTTGCTTTCAACATTTAGCTAATGAAATTAAACTAAAGTCTTCCAATTCTTTTGAGTATAGAATAGTTTATTCATTATAATAAAGTGCTGTGCAGAAACCATTTATGCGGGAAGTTTCTCTTGTTCAGGTGTGTAGCATGGACTTACATTACTAAGATAATAATTTTCCTTCTATCTTATTTAATCTCTTTTATTTTGTTATTGATTTATTTAAATCATATGGGTTGTGTTAAAAAAACATACAGCTGAAGAATTATTTAGGTCTAATATCCTTATGTTGTAAATTTTCAAATCATCATAAATTTCAAGCAAACAACTTTGCAATTTAAGAAAAAAAACAATTTCTAAAGTTTATATTCAATACTTTGTTTAAATCTAATGGGAAATCATAGTCTAAATAATAGGCTTTTGAATGCTTGAAGATTCCTCACTTATGTTTGCATGCATCTTCTCATCAATTGTTTACGAACTTTTATATACCAGATGCTGATCCTCAGGTTATTAAAACTGTGATCTGTGAAATTGAACCTGAGCAATTCTTTCAAACCTTTCAATGCTAAGAACGAAGACATTGCATGCCATGTCTCAATACTCATACTAAGACGCTAAACTGTACGAGTTTGAGGCAAATAAAAATCTGAATGTCTGTGCTCAACCCCACCACACTAAATAAAGAAAAAAATCAAAATACAGTCCGCAAAAGACACATTTGAGAGTCCTAACACTATTTACACAGCATGCATAGCAACCAAAGAATCAACAATTATTCATAACTATGAGTTTGCAAGGAAGATGCAAGAATGCGGAGATGTCGGATTAATACGAGAACTCACACAGAGACGGAGAGGCCGACATGACAGATAGATTAAGAGAAGACATGGGAGAAATAATAGTCAGAGAGGCGTCCAGGACAGACGACAAACGGAGGGCCGATTAAGCCGAGCAAGCGTCCGACGAGCGGCGATGCGGCGAGGCCGGACGGCGGTTGAAAACGGTACTGGGGATTTCCTGTAATAAGCGTATTACTAATGGTTCAGCTGTGAGTTTGTAAACTAAAAAAAAGCAGGATTTCTACCCGTAGGATTAAAAGCCGGCGAGTTGATCCTCCTACCAAAATAGATTATAAAAAGCGGCGGACGATTCGAGGGATCTTGCGAACCACAGTTTCATAACCTTTCTACTTTAAGGACAAAAGCTTTTTAAATTAAATAAATTTATTTAATTCTCAAATAATTCTTAAAAAAAATTATTAAAATTTACTTACATCTATATATCAAAATATATATTTTTTTTGCAAAGTTAGTTACTTGTGATATACTTACAGCTATATATAAAATATATATCACATTTAGATAATTCTTATTACTTTGTTGCTCTAAAATATTTGTTCCAAATTTTATAAAGTTTTACTATTATTAATTAAACACCTATTTAAATATGCTTAAGCCTAATCAAATTGGTTTAAATATGATACACTTAATTAGTTTTTATGTAACATTACTTTAAATAAAAAATATAGAAACAGTTATTTAAATTAAAATTTAATAAAATTTTGATAAAAGAAAATATTTAAAATTATTTTAAACTGTCTAATATTATATAATAAATATAAACAAAATCTAAGTGTGTTTCACACTTATATCTAAACTTTAGAAAAATTATTTTAATAATTTTATTTGATTTACTCTTTATTTTCTTGGATACATATAATCATATCATTAAAATTATATACTTATTTATAAATCACTTATAATTAAATTTAAATAACTTAGATTTTTTTTTAATTTTGAGTATATAATTTTATAAATCTTAACTTAGAAAAAAATATATATCATAATTTAAAATATATAAAGTGTTTGAGTTGAAAGTTCTTTATTTGTAGAACTTTTACTTATACTAAAAGTATTTATAACAAATGTATAATTATCCAAACATTAACATTTTAATTGCATAATACATCATATACACTTGTATTAGTTCAAGATTGATAAATGATAATATTTTTTTTTGAAATTATTAATATATATGTGCTAAATAAATATATTGCAATGTTTACTTATTATGCACATAAACACATCTTTTTTAAGCTTTATGATTCGTTTGGTGCAATTAAAACTAAATTAAGCAGCAATTAACAAAAGAGTGATAAATAAGTTGTTGGTTGTGAAACTCTTAATACGTTTGGCAGCTTATTATCTAGCTACCGGAGCTAAGCTATTTTTATATTAATTTACAATATTACACAATATTTCAAACTTTAATTTAATAAGTTAGCGTGCTAACACAGTAATTATAAAGAAAATTGTTATAGTTGCATCATTATACACATCATCCTACACATTACCGATGAAATTTTCATTTTATAAATAGGCTGAAAAAAAAATCATTTTATCAAACATATACTTATATGTGATATTGCCACATAATCTTAATTTTATTGTGTAAATGATAATGTAAGTAGCAAAGTTCTATGAGTACTAGTGTGGCGCCTCGCCCCCAATCAATATCAAGATTAGATTAAGGGGTGGTATGTCATGCTAGTAAATTTCTCACTTATTATTAGATTAAAGTATAATCATCAATCCACTAATAGGGGAAAGATGTGCCCTGAATAATGCAGCAGAATCATTCACTAAGTATATACATTCAATAGAGTGCAGAAGCAAGGAAAGGTAAGGATTTATATCCATTTCTACTATAATACAGACATAGATAATAAACATATAGCTCAGAATAAAATAATACAGTAAAAGAACATACATGGGTACCTGAATTATTACAACACTTGAATAAGTTTTTAAAATGAAATAAATTATTCATCCTCACAGAATAAAATGACATATATTCTACTGATCTTCTGCTCTAACGTGCTGCTCCTCCAAGTATGGATCCTCTTTAGGCACAAGATCCTCAAATTGCTCAGAACCTGCCATTGTCGGTTTCACAATGATAGGGCCCCAGCCAAAAGAAAAGAAAAATTTGATTAGACATATTGTTTAAATACATTTTAAGCTGTTTAAGTTCATGAGTTTGATGATATCACCATTTTACTTAAACTACAAAAATAGCAAAATATACGAATGCAATAAGCATATAAAAGAATGTGATGAAGTTATAAATAGGTGCTTTTATAATTAAGCAACATGTGAGGCAAAAAGGAACATACCTCAACATCAAAGATGTGACAAGATTAAGCATATATATATATATATATAAAGTAAGGAAAATATGAAAAAAAAGACTCATCCTAAACATGCTTATAATCATATAAATTATGCAGATTTATAAGAAAGAAATCTAGCTATGATAAGTATAAGTAAGCAGAAAATAAATTTAGTATCCTATAAGTATACAAGTAATACAAAGTCTAACTGCAGTAAAAGTAAACTATAAAATAGAAAAGTAAATATGTAAAGATTATCATATCATAAGGGTTAACTAATTGTGCCACTGTATTGTAAAATTTACATATCATTTTTGGGCTAGGGCAGGATATGTAAGATCATATAATCTTTCTGGGCTAGGAAAAGAACTGTACTGAGGAGGTAGAAAGTACACATGCAGTGATATTTTAGTTGTTTTACTTTACTTCTGTGGACATGTGCATAAGTGACTGATGAATTAAGCACGTTTGCAAGATAATTCAGGTTCCAACTTAACATAACTCTTCTCAATGTGTACGTGTTAAATAATTCTTATTTCTCCTTACCCCTTGTCCAGTGTAAGTAAAATGCACAAGATCAACCAAAAACTGAACTTTATGTAAATATTATCCTAATTATTCTAAGTTTTTATTTCATGTATCAATATTATCTTGTATTACATGTTCAAGGAAAATGGCACAAAGTACAATGAATATAAAAATGACAATAACTCAATAATAAGCAAGGAACTCTACAGTACACATGTGATATCTGTTGTTATCTACTTAATACAGTCTAATTATTCCAAGTTATATAAGTTCAGGACCTCCTGTAATAACTTAGGTTGTTACCTCAATCAATTAGAACTAAACTAAACCTTAACCTTGATTCTAATGTACTTAATTAGTCATTAGAACCTCACTTTGAAGTTTTAGTCCAAACTAGGGTTCAAATAGATCAAACCATGATTATAGGAATTTCAAGAACTCTGAAAATTAACTTAACTATTTTGACCTCGAAATCAAAATCCAACTTTGTCATTGCGCTCATCACCCCCAAATTAGTTATGGGTGATATTTTGGAAGTATTTGAAAGTCATCAAATTTTCTTGAATATTTTAATGTAATTAAATACTCCGATAATTAAGATAAATAAATTGATCTCTAAATTAAAATCTGAATTCGTCGTTGAATTCCTTACCCACGAATTAACTAATGATGAATTTTCAGAATTTTTCAGAGCCCGTTTATTAATCCAATTTTAATTAGAAAATTGGGTTAATTAAAAATTTGAAATAAATAAATAATTATTTATTTAAATTCATTTTTCTTTTCCTCTAGCTAGCTCCATACCCTGTCCGATGCCTCCCCTCCTTTATTCGCACGCAAGGGCCTTCCTTCTTGCTAAGTAGAGCCTTCTCCTCCATGCTATGAAGGGAGAGGACTTGCCCCCTCTCCCATAGCCATGCCTTAATCTCCTATTTCTAGCATCCCCTCAACTTTCTTTCCTCTATTTGTCCATCAGTTGAGCTATTCTCCTCTTCCCAAGCTCCTTCCCTTTCAAGCTCATTCTCAATCTAAAGAAGAATCCTCAAACTCTTCCTCCTCTTTTTAGCAATTGAAAAAGAAGAAAAAGTTTCTCCCCTAAAGCCCTCAAGCTCCAAAGTTCCTACATAAATCAGAGTACTCTTCCTCCATTCATTTCAAGGACAAGGTACCTCTTTCTTTATCAATAGTTGATATATTTATCTTACATGTTTATTTTATGCTGATAAGAACCTGTCTTTGAGATGTAGAGATCATTAGAGCTCATTAAGATTGTAAATTTTAGGGCAGACGGACAGCTTCGATTTTCCTTCTTCCTGTATACCTAGACCTTCAGCCTCATTGTTTCCATTGTTAAAATGATTATTTCATGTCAATTTTGGTATCAATGGAAAGGCCTTGGAAAGATATTTCCATCGGTATATGGAGGTGCCCTAAATCAAGAGTATTTGGATGCCAAATGGGACACGTTTCGATTTTCGCACATGCAAAATCACCGTTGAGCGCTATAGCGCGCCGTAGCATCTGGCTCTCGGCCAGGAGGCACTACAGCATACCATAGTGCATCGTAGCACCTAGCTCTCAGTTAGGGGACGCTACAGTGCATCGTAGCACCCAGCTCTTGGGAAATCTGCCACCAAGGTGTGTCGCAGCGCCTAAAAGCGTTGTCGCGCGCCACAACACTGAAATTTGCCGCAACGCTTAAAAGTGTTGTTGCGCAATGTGGCACCCGCACCTCGAGAAAACTTGCACCATAGTGCGTCATTGCGCCTAGCTCTCAGCCAGGGGGGCGCTACGGTGGGAGCCGTAGCGCCCAGAACTGTCAAGAATGGCCCGTACTTCATATTTTTTGCATTTTAATGACTCTAAAACCCTATTGGGGCCAAACTATACCGAAATCAAGCAGTTATCCTAAATGGCATGTTTTAAATCCTAAAATTATGCTTTATGTCCTAGAACAATTTTGGTCATAACTTAATCATTAGATATCAAAATTCAGTGTTCTTGAACTATATGAAATCCTTGGACAGTAAACACCAATAAACTAACTAAATTTTTGAACTTTACTAAGTAAAATTACTAATTTGTTCTTATAGGATGAAATCTTTTATTTAATCTCATAGGACTTAATACTTATCCAATTTGATGTACTCACTGTCTATCTTCATATTATACAATAAGGAATCATTTAGCATCAAGAAAATCCAATTTGGAGCCCTTAATAAAAAAGTAGCATTTAAAACCTTTAAGTAATGGCAAAATGGTCATTTTGCCCAAATTTTAGGTTTAGTGCCCTTAACCTCTAAAATATCATTTAAATCATTAAAATTAATGATAAAACTGATTTGGAATCAATTTAGAACTCTTAACCTCATAATTTAGTAATTTGTTAAAAATTCTTATTAAAAACTTAAAAATTTCCTAAGTAAAATCTATGAGCTTCTTGATATATTCGAAATTTATAGCAAAAATATAATGATTAAATATTCAAATCATCATATATATCCATATACTTTGAGTGAAAATTATACTTTTGAAAGAAAAATGAAAAAAATGGTAAGCATGAGCTGAATCGCTAAATTCTGGGTCAAAATCGCTAAATTATAATATTTAAAGGAAATAGAAGTTAAGGTTCAAATCACTAAAGTTCTTTAGCTAAGTTATAGTTTGAAGGATCTATCCAATCAAATACTAATCTAGCTTGGTTAAGGTAAAAATGAAAGGTTTAAAATAAAGGAATAAATGAATAATGAACTATAAGTTTTATATTTTCTAAAAGTTGTTAAGGAAATCAATAGGATTCATAAACTATTCTAACTGAATTTAAGTAGCGCCCCGCCCCGTTGTCGTGCGCAAGGAGGTAAAATCATAATTTGGTGGCGGAGCGACGCCACTCGGGGAGGAATATCTCATCTCCCCGAATAGCTGAAACCAAACCAATCTAAGGGTTGTTGACTCAACCTCAAGGAAGATTGAGAGCTAATACTTAAGATAAGAGTAGTATCATTATCTAAAGTATTAGACCAATACATATATTGGATATAAAACCTATGAGGAATCCAATATAGGTATAAAATATCAGCATTTCCAATATATTGATCACATCACAATACTAAGTATAAGTAGTATATAAACAGAGTGTGGAAGCTAAAGCAAATATCTATAAACATTCATCATAGAAGTTGTATGAAAATATTCATCTCAGAAAAAAAAAAGAAAATACATCCAAAATTATTACAAACATTTTACTAAAACATAGAAATAAAGCTAAGTACTGAATTGAAATAAACTAAGTAGAATAATAATGCTGGGGAAGAGTTCATTAATGCTCCACGGTCTCCTCCTAGATCTCCTAGGTGTCCTCCTAACCTAGCTCAATACACTGCTCAAGAGCTAGCAAATTGTCAGATCCCAAAAGTAACCCGTATTAGACAATAAGTCTAACATATTAAAACTAATCTAAACAGTTCTAGTTATTCATTTAATATTTACATAATATAAGTAAATCTGTAAAAAAACTGTAAATGTAACTGAAAGTATAAAACTGAATAAAACTGTACGAAACTGAAGTAAAATAAAGTAAAATTGAACTGTAAACTGAATACTGAAAGTAAACCAAAAATAGTAATGGATATGAATTTGAGTAATAGCATGTAAAACTATGTTGTATGCCACTGAAACTGTGCATCTGAATATGCCACAATACTGTATGTTACTGATATGCAACCAAAATATCACTGAACTACTATGAGTTATATGGTTCAATATATACATACATCCAATTGGGAAGCAATACCGATGCATCTTGAAATTCCCCAATCAATATATGCAACATTCCATAACCTATAAATCATCACTGATACTCAAAAGATCACTCAATATTGATTTCTACCATAAAGGAGAAGTTCCATTCTGACTGCTTTAGGTGATTCCTACCATAAGGTATCAAGTTTAACTTCTAAGGTTATGAATGATCATCTAAGTTCCTACCTCAATAAATTATAAAAGTTCTTCATACCTCAATGTATCAATATTTAAGGTCTTTAAGCATTTCAAGAACGATCCTAAAGCAAGACCTTTGAGATCTCACTTTTCTATTTCTTAAGTTAACATTCAAGGTTTACTCAATAGACTTGGATTAAAGTGATCAGATAAGATGATTAAGATTCATTCGATCATTTTGTATTCTACAATCATGGGATGAAATCAAAGATCTTATTAGAGTTAGATCATTTCATAAATCATTATAATTTTATTATCCATCTTATGCTAATAGTCTTATATAAGAGAAAATTAATGATCTAAAGTTTAGGTTCAGATGATTCAATCACATAGATTCAATATTAAACTTAGCATTTTTAATTTAATGATTTATGATCAATATTAAATCATAGATATTATTGAAATAATGTTAATCGAATTATCTTACAATCAAGTTGATTGATTAAGGTGATTAATATTTAGATCTTAATCAAGACAAGTTAGGGTTTAACGTCTAGCCTTATCAAAATTAAGACCAATAGTTAATTTAAAGATCAATGACAAATCAATACATTATTGGTATATTATTGATATCAAAATTTTGATTTATATTAAGTATCATTTACTTAATCACGTTATTAAGATTCTTATGTTCAATTATAGTTTAATGTCAATTTAGGCACATTTAGGTGTCCAATCAAATATTAAAGTTCTTTAATATACACCATAATATCATGAAAGCGTATAAATATAAAGATGACATAAAATAGAAGGTAATTAAGGCTAATTAAATTCAAAATCAAAGCAAAAGAGTTAGCACTTGATTACAAATTCTAAAAGACTTAAATTTTATGCCATTTGGTTATTAATATATTTAATACAAGCATTCAAAAATCCTGTTATTTAACAACTGACACAATATACTTAAGGCATATAAGGGGTCTTTGAACATATCAAAAAGGGCAAATTTTCAAAGTTGATTATTATACAAATTTTTATGCAATGCTCAATTTTAACTAAACTAGGTTCAAATTTGATATAATTTAGTCCCACTAGGGTCCTAGGGACCTTAAAATGCGAAAACAATAAATGTTCGGCCATTTCAGCCATTTTTAGGCAATTCTGGAATTTTCTGGTCGCTACGGTGCGCTGTGGCGCGCTATGGCACGCTGCAGCGCTTTTGATGCTGTGGCGCACTGCAGCAAAAAATGGGGTCGTGGTGCACTGCAATGCTTTTGATGCCGCGGCGCACTACGGCGAGACCCATCCGAGAGCTGGATGCTCCGGCGCGCTGCAATGCTTTCAGGTGCTCCGGCGCATTGTGGCGGACTTGCTCGCAGAAACACTGTTCAATTAATATATTTTTTGATTTTATATAGTCTTCCAAGAATGACGATGCAGCTCGCTGGAGCGCGCTATGGCGTGCTGCAGCGATCCAACTTGCGTGTTACTATTTAATTAGTTTATTTATTGATTTCATATGATTTTTCCTGAAATGACGTGACAGCTCACTGCGGTGCGCTACTGTGGCTATGGCGCACTATAGCGAATGAGTTTCTACAACTCGGGCACTGCAGCGCCATATAGTGATTTCGCCTATGTGAAACCCATAAAGGGCCTTATTTCGAGCTCAAATACTCTCAATCCAGAGCATTCCACGAGCGGTACTATATATCAATAAAAAGGTCTTTCCGATACTTTTCCATTGACGCCAAAATCGGCATGAACGAATCATCTTAGCTATACAAACAATAGTGATAAAGGCAGAGGTGTGCAGAATGGATGAAAAATTGAGCAGTTTTCTTTCAAGGAAATATGATTCTTTAAAGAGCCTTAATGGCTTCCATACATGCTTATGGATTTCTAAAGATACATTCAAGCATAATAGCAATATGAAGAAGGCAAGGGAGAGGAGCAAATGGGTACCTTTGACCTTGCAAGAAGAGGAGGAAAGAAACTTTGTTATCTTCAAGACTTTGGAGATAAGCCTTCTCCTTCGGCATGAGGGCAACAATGGAGGGAAAAGAGGAGGAAGATTCAGCAAGAAGAAGAAGGAGGGGCTGTGATCCCTTCTTAAAGAAAGGAGGAAGGGAAATGGGGGGCATGGCCTAAAGAAGATAGGGACTCCGCTCCTTTGCGTGGGAGGCGCCAAATGAGGGGATGGCCAGCCGAAAAAGGGAATCAAGAAAAAAATGAAAATGCAAAATAAGGAATAAATAATTATTTATTCATAATTTTAAATTTATTAAAAATCTAGACTAAGTAAACGCGCTCCAAAAAATCCTAAAAATTCACTCTTAGCTAATTTGGGGGTGAGGAATTCAACGGTAAAGTCAGAATTCGATTCCGACGATTATTTAATTATTTCATTTTATAGTGCATTTAATTATATTAAAAGATTCACGAAAATCCGACGACTTTCAAACGCATCCAAAATATTACCCATAGCTAATTTTGGGGTGACGATCGCAATAGTGAAATCAGATTTCATTTTCGAGGTCAAAATAAATACTTCAATTTTCTAATTAATTAAATATTAAAATAATCCAAAATAATTGATTGAGCTCTGAATTGCTCCAAATTTTTAGGGTTTAGTTCTAATGGATAGATGAACTTAATGGGATGATAATTAAAATATGATCAAGCTAAAATTAAGCTGGGTAACAACTTTGGGTTATTACAATTTATGACTCCTATTACGAGTTTTTAAAGAATTAAGTGAGGACTTAAGGACTAAGATGAAGTAAACTAGCTCTAGTCTAGCCACGTAAAGTCAGTCCTAATTGTCAAAATCTACAACTTCAAAAGCATTAAGGGTAACTACACTTAATGGATGTAGTAATTAGTTCTAAGGATTATCTACAAATCAAGTTATAAATCAATCATACAGTTTCTATCTCAAGGTTGAGAGGTGAATCAAGCATTTTGCAATTTATTCAAGCATCAAAATTATGAAAACTAAGCTCATAACATGCATTTGAAATTAATATGTAAGAAAAATAATGTGACAAGTTAGCTATCCTAAGATTTTAGATACCTAAAACATGTAAATTAAGAAACTAGAAATTATTACAATAATACTAATTGAGAAGCCAAAAACCTAAAATCAACAATTGTTGTCCTATGGAAATTATATACATAAATATAAAATCCTTATTGTATAAGGAGAAGAATGACACTAAGTAGGTCAATTTTGGACAACATTGGAAAATTAAGGTTTCTGGGACTCTTATTTAGGGTTAAAAAGTATAAAGAAAATTAGGGTTCCAATATTAAATTTGATTTCATATTAATATTTCTCATATTTTTGTGAGTGAAATTGACTATTTGATCATTAAATTTGGACTCTTAATTGTCAAATTATGATACAAACAAGAATTGAAATTAATTGCAATTAACTAATTAATATAAAACAATGACTAATTAAAACATTCTCCAAAATAGGAATTAAATTGCATATTATTAATCTATGCATTCTTGTAATCAAAACGGTATATAATTTTGTATTATTTGGAGGTGTATATCTAAAGTTATGATTAAATAAAATTTTGCATTAATTAATCATTAGAAAATAATTCCTAATCATTTAATATATCAACACAAAAATAAATACACGTCATTAAACATTATGGCGTGGAATTTAAAGAAAAGACGGTTGCAGAAAAAGAGGAGTGACGACTGATGGCGCATAAAATTGTGTGCGCTGTCAGACGCGTGGTAAGACCTGCAGAAGTCACGTGTCGATGCGGGTCCCGTAGAGAAAACCACGCAGACTCACGGTCTGCTCAACAAATCGGCCCGATTTAAGGTGAGATCCCGGATCGAGGGAAAATGGAGTATCGAACCGCTTCATCCCCGTAAGGGATCCAAAGATGATGCCTTAGGGTTAGACCTCCCGATCAAACCCGGGGGCTCACGCAACGGCCCGCATACTGGCATGAATTCCTTGTCGTGGCCGACCTAACGGGCCTAAGATTTGCCCGTGAGGTTGACAAGAACGAAAATGGAGTGATGCCCTAGGTTTCACCTTCGGATCCTTAGAAGCAACTATGGACGGTTCATCAAGCCTGAGTTTGATCGGCCTCAATCATACCTGATCGAGGTTCCAAATGATAAAACCAGGTTCGGAATAACGTTTAGGAAAATTAATTGAACCATTGGAGAAGAGATGAGTACGTAAAAGCAGAATAAAATTTGAAGTCTAGTGATCCTTCAAAAAACCTTAGCTAGCTCCACAGACGCTCCCAGCTTTAGGTAGACCCCTCAGCAAATGCCAAAACTTCTAAGGAATGGAATAGAAGGGTTAATTACCCACGAGGAGGCCAGCTAGAGGGAATCACTATACTGATTGAGCGTTAGCAGGCGCACGATCGAGCGAGAGGATGGAGATGTACAGGGATCAAATCCTGGCCGTTTGTTCAATCAGTTGATCAAACGTCCAGTTCTGCTACTTAAGATCAGATCAAAATTAGACCGTTTGATCTGATCCAAAAAGGCGCAATGGCTCATATTAAGCCGTGCGGCTGTCCCATGCGTTGGACTCGTCCACGGGATCCGTGCGGTTCAAATTTTTAACCGTTAAAATTAATTAAATAAATTCTATACTTATATTAATATAATTACTTTAATTAAATAATTAATTATACTCAATTTATTAATCAAAATTAAATATCCAAACGCACTCCAAAAAGTCCCAAAAATTCACCCGTACCTAATTAAGGGGTGAGAAACTCAAAAATACAATCGGATTTTTGATCGGAGGTCAATTTAATTATCTTAATTTTTTGAGTATTTAAATAATATTAAAATATTCGGGGAAAATTTGATGACTTCCAAACACTTTCAAAATACCACCCTTAGCTAATTTGAGTGTGGTGAGTCTAATGGCGAACTCCATTTTTGATTCTGAGGTCTAAAAAAATTAGGCATCCTCAGAATTATCAGAAAACTAGGAAATATTTGAAATTGCCAAACGATATCTAAATCGCACGAAAATTGAAATGGAGACTCTTAATACTATTATAGGACTAATGAAAAAAGATTATAGTCAATTAGATTACTAATTGATGGGTAACAACACTAGGGTTATTACAAAACCTCACATTGTAAATTCCTTAAGCAAACCAAACTAACAATTAAGAATATAATGGAATAATTATCATCAATTCTTAAAATTCTCTAAGTCCTTTATTAGGAGCTTCTTAGGATCTACACTCCACCTTAAGATATTTTCCTTAAGATTAAGAATGGATATAAGGTTACATTTCATTCATTGAGTAAATGGGTTATTCAATGGATGGAACCTTAGTTTTATTAGTTTCTAGATTTTCATACTTTAATTCTGATTATTTTATCTTTCAACTTTAGATCAATATTAGGAGAATCATTCTATTAAGCTTGATTGTGCTTAATAGAATTTGTCTTAATTATTAGTTCACAATTAGACTTAAACTTTAGTCCTTAAGCTTTACCCTTTAGATTATATGATTAAACTCAATTCATTGGGTTTAATTCATAATCCCTAGCTTTAGTAGATTTTGATCAGATCTTAGCATATAGCATCTAATTTCATCAAATAGGACATGTTGATTGCTTATTTAAGTTGTAAGCGATATTGAATGAATTAAGTTAGAATTTGATCAATTCTAGTTGCTTTTAACTCAAGGGTCGTGCTTCTAAGTTATACTTGATAGTAGGAATTGGAGATTCTGAATTTGTACAACTTAGAGTAGTTAGAATGGATTAAGTGGATAACAATGGGTATCACATATATGTAGTAGAATTCCTTGCTTACTATTAAATTACTTATTGATTTTGTATTCCTTGTACCTTGTGCCTTTACCTTGAGCATGTCATATAAGAAGATTGATGCATGAAATGAAAACATTAAAAAGCTAGAATAACATTTGCATAGGGCTCATTTTTTGTTAAATTTGTGCACTTTTACCCTACTAGATAGGGGTAAGGATAAATAAGGATTACTTAACAATACTCATTGAGGAGTATAGTGTTAAGTTAGAATCTAAACAGTCTTGTAGACTTACTTGACTCCTTAGCTACTTCTGGATGTGTCCACAGAAGTAAAGTAAATAACTAAAATTTTACTGTATTTGTACTTAATGCCTCCTCAGCTCAGTTTTGCTTCGTTATTTTGCCTTAACCTCTTATGACGTTAAGAAACTTACCGGTTTAGCCTCTTATGATGCTAAGAATATTACATTTTTTAGTTCAGCAGGCTATTTTAGCCCTCCTTCTGATGTGACAATCATTACATACTTATTTACTATTTTACTATTACTTTTTTACTACAATTAGCCTTTACTTTGCCTACTTACTTATATACTTTTAGGATGCTATATTTTTTTTACTGCTTAATTATACATATCATAGATAGATTGCTTATATTAAAACTTGTATAATTCATGATTATCAACATATTTAGGATGAGTCTTTTCTTTCAGTACTTTACTTACTTTATATATATATATATATATATATATATATATATATATATATATATATATGTGTGTGTGTGTGTGTGTGTGTGTGTGTGTGTGTGTGTGTGTGTGTGTGTGTGTGTGTGTGTGTGTGTGTGTGTGTCTAATCTTGTCATAGTTTAGTATTGAGATATATTCTCTTGCCTCATATGTTGCTTAGTTATAAATGCTTTTATTTATAACTCATCACATCCCTTTGTATGCTTGCCGCTCCCATATGCATGTTTATTTTGTATAGTTTAAGTAGATGGTAATATCAATAAACTCATAAATAATAAAGTTTAAAATATACTTAGATAATATATCTAATAAGATTTTCTTTTATTGGCTGGGGCCCTGACATTGTGATACCAAAAATGTGAGTATCTGATCAATTAGAAGAGCTTGTGTGGCGGCCCTGCCCCGCCGTGATCCTGTTAACTCTTAAATTAACATGATTACGGTGGAGGGGTCACCAAATGACAAGGTCCCAACTTAGAATTGGATTAGACATACACTATAATCCAACTTAACTAAGGACTTTGCCATTCATAAGGTAAATATCTCACTAAATGAACATACAAGAAAATGCAGAGAGCGCGGAAGCATAAAATACAACATCCATCCATACAATACAATAATCCAGAATAAGTAAAGTGCTGAAAGAAAAGTTAACCTTGAATTATTACAACATTTAAAATAATTTTAAGAACTAAAAAAAAATAAACTCTCATCCTCACAAGGCAAAAATAAAACTAATGGTCTTCAGGAACAAGCTCCTCCTCCAATGGAAAGGCCTCCACTGGATCTACAGCACCAAGATACTCAGAACCTACCATTATCAGTTTCATAATGGTAGGGCCCCAGCCAACAAAAGAAAAATTGGTTAGACTATTGTCTAAGCACATTTTAGGGTAAACAATTGATTATGTTATTTAGATATCACCATAAACCAATACAAAAGCAAGTAGGTGCAGAAAAGCATAAGAAAAGAACGGTAATAAGCTATAAACAATAGTTTATAACTAAATCATCTAGGAAGTAAGCACATACCTCCTCCAAGCAACTGTAACAAGGTCAAATAAACAAAAGAAAGACTAAACAAAATTATAAAGAAAATACATCCTAAATATGCTTATGATCAAAATAGGCTTATGCTAAATGACATAACAGTAATTGATCATGTGTAAAATATTATAAAACTAAAAATATGACTAACATCCTATATATGCATATGGAAACAGTAAGTAAAACTAGCATCCTATATAGACACAAGGCTAGGAAAGTGCAGGAAAACTTTAAATAAAAGTAGTACTGAAATGCAGAATATGTAAAGTAAAACAGTAATTACAAAATTGAAAACTATTTTGGCTATTCAAGCTACTCTAACTGAAAGTACACTCAGTAATACTTAGCCTGATGGGCTAAGAAAGAAGCTCTGAACTGAGTATCACTAAAACCTCTTAGCATGATGAGCTAAGGCAGAATCCAATTGTAAGTGTACTTAAATTAGTATAACCATATCATATCCTGACTATTCAGTCAGTAAGAGAAAGATTCTATCCATCATATCCCACTGACTAGGCATGGCATAGACTATCGGACTGACCCGAACAATGTAGCCGACCCCGAACTGGATGATTGAAGAGGTATACTAATCAAGCTACACCTTACAAAAATATTAAAAGAAAACAAAAATGCTACTTATGAATGATCAAAGTTGACATAAGATAATTATCAATTATCTTATATACCTCATATATGCTCATGGTTTAAAGCTCAAAAATCAAGGTAAGCGAAGCATCAAAACCATTGAGCAAGAGACTCAATCTAAAACACAGGTGATATCCATTATTGTCTACTTATTTGTTCTATCTACTCTAAGTTACATAAGTTTCAGAATCATCAATTCTTACACATTCTGTAACTTAGAATCACGATCATACAAGTAAAAGATAATTAGGACTGGCCAAGTCCTAACTATATCCAAATCAAAAGGCGACTACTTGGTTTAAATGAATAAATCATCGACCTAATTTTATAATTTATTAATCCCAACCCATCTTGATTAGCCAAATCAAGATGAAAAGATTAAGAATTAGACTCCAAATGATAGGGTCTAATCACTTAATCCAAAGGTACAACTAAGGGTCTTCAGGTTTAGAACCCAAATCTCATAGATTAGGTTAGGGAAAATCCTAATGTTAAATCAATTCATTAGGATAGACCTCTATTCTTAGTTCTAGAGTTCAAAGATAGAATAATCATTAAATAAACTTAGGAAAATCTATAAACTAGTAAACTCAAGGTTTCACCTATTGAGTAACCCAATTTACTCAAAAGATAAATTTTTAACTTAAGATCTATTCCTAATCTTAGGAATTTAAAGCTCTTAATTACTAAGAGTATCTCTTATGACACACATCCTAACTAGTATTATAAGACCTATAGGAAAGTTCTAAGAATGATTTAAGGAAGGAAAGCACTCAAATTTTACTTAGGAATTTCTTTAAGGATTTTAAAATAAAAACTTGTTCAATAATCAAATCAAGGATTGAATTTATCTAATTTATATCCTAATTACTTTATTTACTGTTTGTAATGCTTAGAATGTGATTTTAGGGCTTTAAATAGTCAAACCCTAAATTTGGGCAAAATTACTATTTTGCCCCTACTTAAGGGTTCAAAAGATCAAATTTTTGATCCAGGGTTTAAAATCTGAAATTTTCTATTGGAAAAAAGGTTTCTTATTGTTTAATGTAGGATTAGACAGCAACTACACTAAATTTGAGTGATTAATAAGCCTTATGAGGTCAAATTAGTAAATTTAACTCATAGGGGCAATTTAGTAATTTGGCTAAATAAAATCTAAATTTTCTTTTAGATTACTGTTATTTATTATCTAAGCTTTCCATAAAATCTAATTTTGCTAAATTCTGATAAGTATTTGCCAAGTTATGGCCAATATAAGATCTAGGGCTTAATAGGTTAATTAAGGGATCCTTAATTAAGGTCAAAATCCTAACTTTGTAAATTAGTGTCCAAATTGAGTAAAATAAGTAGCTATGGTTTACAAATAGTCCACTGATCATAATGACATGTGGTAGGCTCAATTTGTACCTAATTTGGTTAAGCTATGACCTACTTAAGGTTTAAGGTGATTAGTGAGTGATTAGTGAAATTAATCACCCAATTAGTAATCCAACCTTACAGATAGGTTCTAATAGATTTTATGAATTTTTTGAAACTTAAATCACTCAATTTGGATTACTAGATTTGCTAATATTCACTAATCAAGATTTAGGGTAATTAAGGGTTATTAGCAAATCTAACTGTTGGATCTTAAATATTTTTATAAATCACTGTTAATTAGATTTTTCTGATCTAAATTGATATTTGGATCACCTAATTTGGAGTTCCATTGACCAAGTTATGGTCAATTGAAGTTTTAGGTCTAATTAGGCTAATTAGGGTTAGGTCCTAAAGGTGATTAGGCTTAAACTACTCCAAACAACAAGATTAACCCTACTAAAATATTTCTTAGGGTTTTGTTAGTATTTTAAGACCCATATTGAGTATATTTGGGTGAACACACACAAAGTTATGAACTAAAGAAGTTTTGTAACAATTAGGTTTTAATTAGGGGTTCTAAATGTCATTAAGTTAAATCTTGCTCCAATTGAAATTTTGGTAGTTCCAAATTAATCCTCATATTTTTTTGATTAATTTGGTATATTTAATTGCATAATTTGGACTCATAATTATCAAGGTATTAAGGTTTAAAGTATTAGCATTTAATTAATTATTTTGAATCTGTAATTACTATTATTATTTAATATATATATATATTTAATTATTATTATTCTTTTATTTTTATTTTTTTCTTTTCTTTTATTTTTACATTTTCTGCAGCTGGTGGGCCGGGCAGGAAATTAGATGCGACAGATTCAGGTCATGTGTCGCGCTGCGGTTGGCTGGAGCGCTGCAAGGCGGGCCCCTCCGAGGCAGCTGAAACGCCACGGGCCACGGGTCGGGCCCCGGGTCGACCCGGCCCAACCCGAAGTGGTCTTTGTCTTCACGCGATCGACCCGACAACAGGGAAACTAGGGCTTCGAAAATGGCGGCGAAAACGCTGGCACCGGAGGACGAGCCGCATACCGATCGAAAGGTCTTGAACCCAAACGCCACCGGAGAAGGTTTGTAGCTTCGACAAACTCTAGCCCTAGAGACTCTTGTCGAGACACTTACGCGATTAACTGTAAGTACTGTGATGTTCGACTCAAATTAACACGATCGGGTTCGATCTAACTTGATTGAAACCGTCCAAAGTTTAATCTAACAGATGGAATAGCTTCTCAAAATTGAAATTTAACAATCAAAAGAATAGATATAGGAAGAGTAGGTACCTGATTTCGACGGGTAGAAATGCCGGAATCCAAACGATCGCGATTCAGCCTTCCTTCGACTGTAGGTTGTGAAAACCGAGCCAAAGTGAGGACCAGGGTTCTTAAACCACTCCTAAAGCGGTCAGCCTATGCCATTCGGAGCGAGGGCGTGCCGCGTATCAAGCCCTCAGCCACGCGGAGGCTTCCGCGTGAGGACGAAGAAGACGGTCTACGGACCGTCGGATTCTTCGATCGGACGGATCGTAGGATCCGTCTGATCAAACGGTAAAATTAGATTTTAGGGAACGCCGCTAAGGTAAAGTGGACGGCGCCGTTAAATGCTATTTAAAAATATTATTATTTAATTCATAATATACATATTTAATTAATCAAATTCATCCTATTATATGCATCCCAAAAATTCTCAATAAATCACCCCTAGCTATTTGAGGAGTGAGGAACGCAACGGTGCACTCGGATTTTTATTTCGATGAGTATTTATTTATTTGAATTTTCAGGTATTTAAATATTATTAAAATATTCGATGAAAATCCAACGACTTCCAAATGCCTCCAAAACTTCACCCCTAGCTAATTTGGGGGTGTTGAACGCAATGGTGAAGTCAGATTTTTAATCTGAGATCTAGATAAAAAGTCAATTTCTAAGGTTTTGAGATTTTCTAGAAATCCAGATTTGCTTCAATTGATTCCTAATTTGACCTAGGTTTTAGAGATGAGTTCTAAATGACATAGTTAGTGTACTAAAACCTCAATTAAGACTTAGATTAGTCTTAATTAACCTAAGTAACAACCTGGGTTGTTACAGCTTGCACCTGTAGAGGAGCTATTCTTGGAAGAAGAGCGTATTGGAGTTGAAGAATAGTGTATCACTTTCTATCTTATTTAGGATTTTCTCTCTAAGATTGATCATGTCCTAATTTAATTCAATCAATGACACTTACAAATTAAATAATTAATCAGTACATCATATTTGATGAATTTAGACAATCTAAGCTAAGATCTAATCAAGATCCACTAAGACTAGGGATTAGGAATTAAGCACCAAGTTTTGGGGTTTAATCTCATAATCCCAAAGGTAATACTTAAGGACTAAGGTTTATGTCTAAGTTGCAACTAATGATTAAGGCAAATCCTATTAAGCAAAATCAAAGCTTACTATAATGGATCTCCTGATCTTAATCTAAAGTTAAAAGATAAAATAATCATAATTAAAATATGAAAATCTAAAAACTAATAAAATTAAGGTTTCATTCATTGAATAACCCATTTACTCAATGCATGAAATTTATCCAAACTTCCATTTTTAATTCTTAAGGATAGAATCCTAAAGTGAAATGCAGATCCTAATGAAGCTTCTGATGGATGACTTAGAAATGTTAAGAATTTATGATAATTAGAGCAATTTATCATTATTTGTTGACCTAATTTAGTTAAGGAAGGTAGAAGGTGAGTTAAGAATTAAGCTAGAGAGGTATTAGTTTTACTTAGGAATTTTCAAGCCTCAAATGAGGTTTTTCTCAATTTAACCCAATTATGAAATTACAAGTCAAAATTGATTATAAATAAGTTTTATTATTGATTCTAATATTTTAATTAATATTCTATAGGTTAAGGACACTTAACCTATATTTTGGGCAAAATAACTATTTTGCCCATACTTAAGGGTCTAAAATTGTAACAACCCAAGGTTGTTACCATATCAATTTGATCTAAACATGATCTAATTAAGTTGAAATTAGGATCCTGATTTAAGTCAAATAAAAATTTAATAAAAATATCCATATATAATGCATATTGAGGGGATCATACTGCAAAAGTTTGACCGTATTTGGGATCCTGGTTTGTGCTAAATAAATTCATGAAGTTTAAACTTCAGAGATTAATAATAATAAAACTATAAATCAAAATTTAGAAATTTATGTATATGTAAGTTAAGCATCAAATGAAAATGCTATGTTTTAAGTTTCCTTAATTTTCGAGCTCTCGATATATCGTGGTGAATTTTTATAGTTTTTTGCTTAAAAATTAATGTAAAATAAAACACTAATTCAAATTCAATAATTTTTAGATGGGTGTGTTTGTCTCGCGGAGATGCTCGTTTCGGTACCAAGTTTATAAATATTGGAGTTTGTTTGGCCATTCAATCGAAGCCTGAAATTCTGAGTGGTTTTTTGTAACAACCCTAGGTTGTTACCATGCAAAATGAATGTGGATTGATTCAATTTTTCTAGCATTATTGCTTTTAGAATATTAAGATAAGCCTATCTGGAAAATTTGAAGTCCATTGGACTTCTCTAAATCAAAAATTGCAATTTGATCAGTCTAGATGCCCTAGCCTAGACCCAAAATATTTTGATCTCAGAATTAAAATCTGATTACATTTTTGAACTTCTCACCCCTAAATTAGCTAAGGGTGAAAATTTGGTGCAATTTGGAGTTCATTTGGGCAATAATTCAATTTAATTTAAAATGGTGCAATTGCACTTAAGGGCTCCATGTAATTTAAAATTACATTTATACCTTCTGGCATTTTCAAAATAGTGGGCGCGATCTGAACCATCCATTCCTTGGGTCAGATCATGTGGCCCGCATTTTAGATCAAGATCCATCAATCCAGACGGTTCCGCGGTCCGATTGAAGGATCGGACGGTATCCCACCATCTGCCGTAAGTAGCGCTGCGATCCGTCAGATCTAGCGATCTGAATCCAACGGACGATCTGCGCCCCGCGATCGGCCGTTAGATGTCCAAGGATCTGGACCATTCCGTCCCAACAAATGATCCATCAGAAGGCTGCCGCAGCTCCCAGCGCTGTTCATCATCTTCCTCGCTTCGCCAGGATCCCCGACAGGGAAAAACAAATCCCCGACAGGGAAAAACAAATCCCCGACAGGCAGAGCCTGTCCCCCACTCCCCCGCCAGCTCAGCATTAGCCGTTGGAGGTTCCTTATTCCAGTGAGGCCTCTGAGTCGGGCTCTCCAGCCCGGTACCCTCGATTTTGGGAGCTCTGAGAGCTCTTCTTGGCCCGAGCTCTCGGGTCAAGCCAAGCCGAGCCCAGCCCCAGCACTCCCTCTCAACACTTTCCTGAGGCTATAGATAGCCTCAGACCTCACCTCAGGAGCTTTTTGCTGTTGAATTGAGCTAAATTCAAATTCCTCCTCCGCTCGCCATTACTGCTCGGCCCGATCTTCTCCAGACGCACCTAAGCTCGCGGACAGCTGATAGAGGGTAACTCCTGGAGTTCAGGACCCCTAAGAGCCCCTCTGCTGCTTCGTGCCAGGATCCGCCATCTAGACCAGTTCATGCTAATAAAATTAAGTACCCCTCGTTTTGGACTGAGTCGTGTGGGCTCAGTTCATGTTCAATCCTTATCTCTAAACCTTTCCCTAGCTAAGGCGAACCCGTGGCAATCAAATTGAGGAGCTGGGAGGGTCCGTTCGATCTTATTGATCGAATGGATCATCTGCCTCTCAGAGCTCAGGGACCGAGTAAGGTCCCAGAGATCTAGAGCCTCCCAGGACCTGTTAAACAGGGGTTTCGATCCGTCCTTACTCCCTGAAGGTGAACGAATCGAGTCCTAGCCCTGATGAGCTCCCTGTGAGGAGAATTCTCCTCACAGTGAGCGCCTTTTGATGGAAATCATGGAATAGGTTTCAGAGGAATTAGTTCACCCCAGTTAACAATTTAGGGTTCTAAAGGTGGGTTATGTTCCTAGGAAAGTGTAGCCGTCGTTCTTGCGCTCTGGCTTGGCTCGGGGATGGAGAATTTTGGCGATTAGGGTTCGCCCTGATCATTCTCTGTCGGGGCCAGGCGCAAGGAAGAAGACGACAGCGCGGGTCGGATCGACCTGTGACCCGCACTGTCCAATATTAACGGGCCCTCAGGCCTGAACGGCCCGCGCATTTGGAATCGGGCCGACGCCGTTTTAAAACAATTAATAAAGATTTTATTAATTTATGTTCCTTAAGTAAATTAGGAAAAATACAATAGAAAAATACAGAATGTATTTTCATAATAACTTTTAATCCACTGGTTATAATTTTATGATATCATATAAGAAAACATTCAGAAAAATCTCAAGAACTTAAATATAAAATAAAATTACACATCTGATGGTTAGATCTTTAATTATTAACTAATTACAATAAATCTTAATTAGGGTAGATTAGCAAATTACTTATCTAATTTGCATGTTTAGGGTGCCATTAGTTCTTTGATGTTAAGTAGATTGTATGTGCCAAGTATAACATTTTTTTGAGCCCTGTAAATATAGTTATGCCATAATCTTGTTAAATCATAATTAGTGAATTTTAGGGTTTATACACCTTGGATCATAACAAACTCAGTCTCTGATTACTTGTAAGATTAATTAGGACTTGCATGCCAAATTTTATGTAATCTGAATGGTTGGATTTTTATTTATGTACTTATCCTTTTTGCTTGGAATTAGGGTTTGGTTAGCATTAAGTAATCAATGTTTGTTAAACTTTAATCATTATTTTGGCTTATAACAGTAAACTAAATAAAATAAAATCACATTTTATAAACTTATTAAGTATACTTGAATCAATTTAAAACTACAGAATCTTAAACATCTTAATTAACTTAAGAAATCCTAAGATTTGGATCAAACTTTTAAGACTTGATCTAGATTTAGGATTGCCACCAATAATACATAATTAATCTATTGATTTGACATTGATCTTTAAATATACACTTGATTTGACTTAAGATTTGAGAAGGAGTCAAGCCCTAATCTACTTAAGGCAAATCTAAAATCATAACAATCCTAACTCAACTATATTGATTACAAGACTATGAATTGAATATTTTCCAATAATACATTTGATTTACTATTGATTCTAAACATTTGAATTAGACATAGTAAGAATAATAATAACCCTGGTGATTTCACAATCTGAATCGAACCTTAAGATCCTCGATTTTCTCTTAAGTAATAAACCTGCATAACAAGATCATTAATAATATGATGATTTAAAAAGTGATAAAATCCTTAACAATATGTTTGATTTACACCCCATAATCTTAGCCTAAGAATGATCAGATGATTCCATCATCTGATCTAATCATTCTAAATCTAATAATGAACTAGAACCTAATAGTATGATATTAACATCTAAAGAAGAGATCTTGACGTTCTCTTCATAAAATCATCTTAAATTATTTAAAAGACCTAAATTTATATATCATGAGGTAGGAGGCCTTGTATGAATCCTTGAGGTAGAAGTATAGAAGATCCCTTCACCTTAGAGCTTGATCTATTCTCCTTGTGGTAGTAATCCCTTAAGACATTAGAAGAGATACATCCCTTTATGGTAGAACCCATATTAAGTGATCCTTGATCTCATTTGATTGGTGAGACCTTGTATAAGACTTACCTATTAGTTTAAAACTTGTAGTCTTGGTAAATCCTTGTTCTATTAAATAGATTTGATTGAACCATGATTATTGGGTAAGTGCAGCATAGTATACCCATATTCCTGGTCTCCAGAAATAATCTGGATTAGTTGAGTCACTCTAAGTAAGATTTGTCTTTGTTGCTATCCTGCGGGCTTAGGCGGACATAACCTCGCTTAGAATAAATCAATCAATCCTAAAAGTGTATTAAATGGGTACCCATTCCTTAGTTTTATTGAAGGACAGTTGCCATCGGGCAATGCCTCCTGGCGAAGATCGCTTCAATAGGTATGGCTTAAATAAAACTAAGTAAAGGTGAATTACCTTCCTTAAGACGCTAAGTATGATTGTGAGTTTAGTAACTAAATGCTTAGTTTGAGATACCAAAATCATCATCAGATGGTGCCTCCTAATAAAGATTGCTTTATTAGGGTGGCGTAATCAAACTAAATGTTGAGAGTCCTATCTTTACAGTGTATTTAATATGTGTATACAATCACCCTGCCTAGTGATCTTTAAGTAAATGAGCAACTTTAACTAAATATCGATCTAGAGATTTGGAGTCAGAATCCTTTTAGCAGGATTCTGCACAGTGGAGCCTTAGAATTTATTTATGTTTCTTATTATATTCTGCATGGATTTCAGAATTTTTCATTCATGTCATATAGTGGCATAAGCACAAGCATAAGCATGAGTTGAACTCATTCTTTCTGTTGGGACACATGGTTATCAATGATATAGTATGAGATATGAAATGTCATATACACAGATTGAGGAACTTTATGGTGCATCTACGTCACCATACTGACTTCCTAACTGTTGTGCTTACATTGTACCATACTACTCATAAACTTTTAGTGATAGTTCTGTGATATACCGTGGTGTAGCATATCTGTGGGCATTATTTCAGCAGCATATAGTGCAGCATTTGACATTCTTGTTACATTAACTTATGAGCATCTGATACTTTTATTTACTTTCAGTATTTAATTTTGATGCATTATTACTTTGCTTAGTTCTTACAGTTCAGTTATTTGATGTTTTACAATTTTTCCTGCATTTTTACTTTACGTTATTACATATTTGTTATGTTTAGTTTAGCTTGTATAGTTAGCTTTGATGTGTTAGACTTCTTGTCTAACACGGGGTACTTTTGGGATCCGACAATTTGCTAGATCCCGAGCAGTTGTTAGAGATAGGTCAGGAAGACATCCCAAAGACTCAGGAGGAGCACTTGGAGCTGTAGGGGATTGAACACCTACTTTTACTTTTAGTTCTTTTCAGTATTCTGACTAGACTCTTTATATTTTTGCATTATTATGGTTTATAATAAAACTCTGGATGTACTTTTACTTTTCTTTTTTGAGATGGATATTTTCTACTGCTTGAGACGAATGTATTCTAGATATTTGGCTTTTAGCTTTCGCGCTCTGTTATATTACTATACAAAGTATTGTGATGTGATCGGACGTACTGGAAATGCTGGTATATTTTATAACGTACATGGGTCCTTCTCCCCTCCCTTACACCTTATGTACGTACTAAGTCTAATACCTAAGATAAGGGTTCCATTCTTATCTTAGATATTGGCTCTCGAGCCTACTCTATTTTGCGCACGGCGACAGGACGGGGTGCTACATTTTTAGCCACTCGATTTTGATCTAGTGGCTCTCAGCAACCTTATTGAGTTTATATAAAACCTTAAACCTAAATTCCCTTACCTATTTTCCTAATAGCCGATAGTTTCTTTTCCATCTCATGCAAATCACAAACCTTCTTCTCCTTCCTCTCGGTTGGAGTCGAGGGCTTCTTCTCCTCCATGGCCGAGAGGTGCCGCCTCTCCTTCCTTTCGGCAGGAGGCCAAGAGGCTCTTCTTGCTGTCTTCTCCCTCTTGGAAGGAGGCCGAAAGGCACCTTCTATTCTCTTCCATGGTTGAGGATGGCCGATCATCACAAGCAAGCAAGGATCTTGCCGATCTTCCTCCTTCTACACCACCGGTTTCATCTTCTTCTACGCCGGTCGCCAGCAAGGATCTCGCCAATCCCTCTTTCACTGTATTCATTGATCCTCTACTCATCAACGAGGGTACTATCGTACCTAGCCTTAAATCAGTTATGTGTTAAATACATAATAACAAACTCGATGATATATTTATACAATTAGTTATTTGGAACATTTACTAAAAGGAGTACAGTGATTGCAATATGTTAACTTCATTAACATAACATTATATCTAAATGGATATCAAATATTAAGCTGTCAAAGGTGAATAGAAGTTATAGATTATGCATTAATGCCATAGACAAATAGTACTCTCATTCTGTAAAGATACCTATCCTTTACCTAAGATCAATTCTGAAGCTGATTTAACTGATGGATATTCTATGTTAAGATGCTCTTAAGCATATTCTCAAAATATAAATAAAAATGTATGGCCTAATTAAAGAAGACAAAAATCTACTACTGGTATCATAGTCTGAATTTATTAAGTTCATATATATAAAGAAAGAGAGAGACAACTCTATGATGTATTAAAATGGCTATGTGAATATTCTGCAATGAATAAATAGATGTGCTTTGTTTTCTACTTTAATTGAATAATCTAATATGGTCCTACGATAACCCATACACTCAATGATGAATTAGTCGCTAATTTAGCGCCGAATCGTCACAATAATCAGCATCTTTTTCAAAGTTATGTGCTCGCATGTATTATCTCTAATATATTCTATATATTTTTTATATTTGTTCTAATGAATAACTTTATTTGAGTTTACCAATTGGCAAGAGAATTTTAGAAGCATACTCATAATAGAGTATAATATTTAATTAGATATACAGAGTTTAGGTAATATTATTGTTGCATATAATATATTTTATAAAAGTACTAGCCAAACACTTTGTGCATCCAATAATATTTTGGATTGAGATGCTTTATAGAGTGATTTTTGAAAGGTGTTCCATTATAATTTTGGGTACTCTCTTATTTAATACTTGATGATATACATAATTTGAATATTTAAGTTTACAAATATTGGTAATCATAAGAGATTTATAAGAATTAAACACCTTTATTTAGTTTAAATTAAAAAAAAATATTTATCAATATAGTATCAATACTTTTGAGGAAAAATAAAAGCTTCAACTTATTCTTGGAATATTATGAGATAATTATAAGCAAATTCAAGATGCGTCCGTTCACTATGTTTATCAAATAATTATAAGTGAGGGATTACATTTCAGATACATTTTCATTGTAGAAATCTCAATCTACATACAATATCCATTTTCTTCACTTTAGCATATGTACTAATGTTGTGGCCATGTACCTTACACTTTGAATAATGAAATGTCACAACTGTCTGCTTTATAATTGTCAAAGAATTGCATCAAAAGCTATCCTTCTCATCTTGGTTGACATGCATCTTTTGTATTTGTTATATTGTGGAGAATGAAGTGGTTGGTTATCGCTAGTTGGTCATGCATCATGGCCATTGGTAAGCATGATTAAAACACTCTTGTCATCGCATGATAATATATGTGCACATAGTTTTACAATTCCCCATTACCATATTAATTGCTGCACATGTATGAATAAAGTATTTCTATCAATCCCCATCTTCTATGATTCATGATCTACTCTCCAAATAAATAATAAATTGTGGCGCCCCGCTCCATAGGTTCGCAATCATTAAGCTAAGGAGTGGAGTGTCACTCTGATAAATCCCTCACTTATTATTGGATTAGGTAAGGTCCACAATCCAATAATAGGGGAAGGATGTGCACAGAATATTTATGAAAATCAGTCACTAAATCTATATATTCATACAAAGTGCTAGAGCAATAATAAGTTAGGATTATATTTATTCACCATACATCAATCATGAAATAAAATGAAATAGCTTAGAAAATAATAATATACAGAATGTAAACACAGTTACGAGTACCTGCATTATTACATCATTTAATTAAAATTTAAAAGACTGAAAATAATAATATCACTTGTCCTCATAATGAAGAAAAAGGCAAATAGAGGTCTTCTGCACCAGGCTACTGCACCTCCTCTAAATAAGGCTCCTCCTCAGGCACTGGCTCCTCAAACTGAGCAAGATCTAACATTGTCGGTTTCACAATGCCAGGGCCCCAGCCAATAAAAGAAAAATCTTATTAGACAAATTGTCTAAGTACATTTTAGATAAGTAATTTATTAAGCATTCGTTAATATCACCATTTTACTCTAAACTAAATGAAATATCTATCTAGCATGGAGCAAGTAAGCATACAATGGGATGAGAATAAGTTATAAATCTAATATTTATAACTAAGCAAGAATTGAGGCAAAAACACACCTCAAGTAAGCTAAATAAGGTAGGGCATACATATGTAATACAGTAATTGAAAATTCTGAAAATAAAAGTCTAACCTAAATATGTTGATGATCATATAATATATACTATTAAAACATAAATCTAAAAATAGTACATATAATAAGCAGTAAAGTTTAGCATCCTATATATGCATCTACTCAAGTAAGCGGGTAACATAGAAAAAATACAGCTAACCATAATAAAATGCATCAACAATATAATAATAGTAAGCTGAAAAACTGTAAATAATGTACAAACTGCTATATCAGAAAGAATTGGCTAATCTGACCCAATATATTCCTATAGCCTTTATGGGATAGGGCAGATATAATATCACAATATAGTACAATATGACTGAAGAGGCAGATAATACTATGTAAATATCTGTTAATTATTTTACTTTTGTTTATGTGGATAATTTCAGAAACAGCTGAGGAGTCAAGCACGTCTGTAAGACTAAACGGGTCTTAAGCTTAACACACTCTCCTCAATAAGTAATGTTAAGCATCATGACCTCTCCTTACCCATGTCCATTGGAGTGATGTGCACCATAATCCACCATGTACTGAACCCAAATGTAAATATTTTCCTAATATTCTAAGTTTTTTTTTCATGTAATAATGTTTTTTCTTATATAACATGTTCAAAGAAAAATAAGCACAAAGTTCAAGGAATATGTAGCACAAAATCAAGCAGTAAGTAAGAGACTCTACTAAATATGGTGATATCATTTATTGTCTAATTTAAACATTTTAACTATTCCAAGTTATACAAGTTCAAGATCTCTAATTCATACTATCGAGTGTAACTTAGAGGTACGTCCTTATAGGTTACAAAATATTAGGACTAGCTAAGTCCTAATATAATTAAATCAATGTCGACTATAAGAAATCATTATGACCTAGTTTATGAGCTTAAACATTCTAAACTAAAAGCTTGTCCAAAATCTACCAAGCTAGAGATTATAGATTAAACACTACAAGATTGGGCTTAATCACATAATCCCAAGGGTAAGGCTTAAGATTTAGGTTAAATCTAAATGTGAACTAATGATTGAGGTAAATCCTATTAAAAAAAGTTAGACTTAATAGGATGAATCTCCTATCTTAAATATAATGTTGAAAGACAAAATAATCCTAATAAGCTGTAAAATCTAAAACTAATAAGACTAAGGATTCATTCATTGAATAATCCCGCTATTTAGTGAATAAAATCTAACCTAATATTTAATCATATTCTTAAGGAACGGATCCTAAGGTGAAGTGAGGATTCCTAATCATAAGACTTAAAAAATTTCTAAGAATTGATTGAATTCCTTCACACTTGCTGATTTTATTTAATTGGGGAGGTTATAGATGGATTTTAGCTAAGTAAGGCATATTAACCTCAGGGATTTTCAAACCAAAAATTGAGATATTTTACAAATTATCCCAATTGAGGGATTTATGACTTAAATTAATCCTAAATCAATTTTATTATTATTTTTAATGATTTTAAAAGGTATTTTAAGGGTTAAGGATATCTAAACTAAATTTTGGGCAAAATGATCATTTTGCACCTACTTAAGGGTCCAAAAAGCTACTTTTTGATTAAGGGCTCCTAATTGGGATTTCAAACTATCAAGTGATTCCTTACTGACTAATATAAAGATAGACAGTAAGTGCACCAAATTTGGATAAGAAATGAGTTATATGGGTTCAAACTAAGGTTTTTGATCTAAAGGGCATTTTAGTAAATTACACCTAATGAAATCTAATTTTTTATGCAGTTTACTATTGATTGCTATTCAAGGATTCTATATATTCTAACAACACTAAATTTTGAGGTCTAATAAATTAGTTATAGCCATTTCAATTTCTAAGGACAATTTGGTAATTTTTTAAGCTAAGGGGGGTCAAAAAGCTAACTCTTTCATTTGATATCTAAATTCAGCAAACTCGGTGGCTATAGCTTTCCTATATCATATTGAGTACTTTAACTGGGAGTAGACCCAAATTGGACTTCAATTGGTCAAGTTATGACCTAATCAAGATTATGGATATTTTGGTAATTTCTTATTTTTCTAGGGTTCAGAACCTAAAATTTATTTTAGATTATAGTTGGCACTGAAATTCTAAGCTATCTAGCACTTTAAATTTTTGGATTTAGAGTCTAAATGACTAAGATATGGTCAAATAAATTTTCTGGACACTACAGAGCGCTGTAGCGCCCGACGATGATTTCTCATGTGCGAAAACCGTGAAGAGTCATATTTTGAGCTCAAATACTCTCAATCCAGAGGATTTAATGAGTGGTGCTATATTTCAATGGAAAGGTTTTTCTGATACCTTTCTATTAACACCAAAATTGGCACGAACGGATCATTCTAGCTATATGAACAATGGTGATAAAGGCAGGGGTGTGCAGAATGGATGAAAAACAGAGCATGAGGTATATTACTTTGAAGAACTATAATTACTTCCATACTTGATCATGGATGTGCAAAGATGCAAATAAACATAATAGAGGAATAAAATGACCAAGGAAGGAGATTAAATGTGTACAGGCCTTTAAAAGAGGAAGAAGGAACCTTGGAAAGCTTAGAGGAGGAACTTCTTATTCTTCTTCTTCTTTAGCACAAAGCTCAACAATGGGGGAAGGGTGGAAGCTTGGGAGCTTTATCTTGATAGCCAAATATAGAGAAGAAGAGCTCAGCTTCCATTTATAGAAGGAGGAGGGAGGAGGAAAGCCATCGTGAGCTAGGAGGGAGGGAAAGAAGAAGGATGACCATAGCTATCAAACATTGCCATTAAGGATGGGGGAAGGAAGAGAGATGACCATAGCCATTAAAACTTTCAATTAATGAAGGAGAAGAAAATGGGTCAGCCGAAAGTGAAGGTAAGGGCTAGCTAAATGGAATATCCAACTAGGAGAGAGAAAGAAGGAAAATGAAAAAAATTCAATTAGGAATAAATTACTATTTATTCCTTTAATTAATTAAAAATTCTGATTTTAGAAACACGCTCCGAAAATTTCCATAAATTCTCCCCAAACTAATTTGGGGGGTGACGATCGCAACGGCAAAGTCGGATATCAATTCCGATGGTTATTTAATTATTCTATTTTTTGGGTGTTTAATTATATTAAAATATTCGTGAAAATCCGACGATTTCCAAATACGTCCAAAACATCACTCCTAACTAATTTGGGGGTGATGATCGCAATGGCGAAGTCGGATTTTGATTTCGAGGTCAAAATAAATACCTCAATTTTTCTAATTAATTTAAATATATTAAAGTATTCAAAAAAATTCAACGACTTCTGAAAAATCTCAAAATTTCACCCTTGGCTAATCTGAGGGTGAGGATCGCAACGGCAAAGTCGAATTTTAATTCTGACGAGTATTTGATTTTCCAATTTTTGGGGTATTAAATATTGATGAATCCATAAATTACATCTAAAATAAAGGGGAAAATTCATTTATTTAAGATTTTTTTTGCTATTCCTAAATCAAAATTTTATATCTTTTTCAGGAAATAGATTTCAAAGGAGCTCTAGGGCATTTTTGTAATTTTATAAAAAAATATAACAAAGTATTCTGCTATAGTGCGCTGCAGCGTGCGGTCGCGTGCCGCCGCGAGCTGTAGCAGAAACATTTAAACCATATAAAATAGACCCCCAATTAATTGAATAGTGCTTTCTACAGAATTCACCGCTACAGCGCGCGGTCGCGCGCTGCAGCGGTGTATCGCGGAAATATTTATGATTATTAAATGGGGCTCAACTAAATGAACATTACTTTCTACGGAATTCACCGCTACAGCGCGCGGTCACGTGCTGCAGCGGTGTATCGTGAAAATATATATGATTATTAAATGGGGGCTCAACTAATTGAATAGTGTTTTTCGTGAAATTTACTGCTACAGCTAGCGGTCGTGCGCTGCAGCGGTTCATCGCAGAAAACTTGGCAATATAAATCGGGCCGCCCAACTAATTGAACAATATTTTTTGCGGAATTGACCGTGACAGCGCGCGGTCGCGCGCTGCAGCGGGCAACCGCAGAAATATTTCTCTATATAATCGGAAAAAAAGCACTAATTGAACAGTGTTTTTCGCAAAATTTCCCGCTACAACGCGCGGTCGCGCGCTGCAGCGGTCTACAGCGGAGGACTTAGCTAAAATTGCTTGGAACCAAAGTATGCTAAGGCATGCAGCAGGGCGCTACAGCGGCCCGCCAAATTTTTTTTCCAGTCAGAGCATTTAATGCGGCTGGAGACATGACCTCTATCCTGAATGTTGTCTCCAGCCACCGTATCCTGCAGTAGCCATTTTTGTAAAGCTTTGAGGTGATGTGTGGCTAAAAAAATGGGATTATTGTCACCTCACCCTAATTTAAAAATCAATGCAATGATGAATTCAGTATTTTTAAAGGAGAAATCTGGTTGTTTATGAGGAGGAGAATGTAGCCCCCCTTCCCTATAAATACCCCTCCTCTTGACTAGAGGAGGGTTCACAATTTTAGCAAGAATTGCCTAAGTAAAGAGGAGAGCCAAAGGAAGAGAGAACTCCCCAAGGGTGACAAAGCAAGCTTTTTGCAAAGGGAGAAGAGGAAGAAGGCAGCACTAGCATCCTAAGGAGAAGGTAATTAGAAGGAGAAGAAGAATCCCGGTGAACTTCTACGGAGCGTTCCTAGTATCTTCTAAACTCAATCTTGTATTTTCTTTTTAGTGACCATAAAAGGGTCTTTTGCTATGTATGTATTTTCCTTATTTTCTTGTGTAATGAGTAGCTAAACTCTCCTTGGGGAGAGTGGGGATGAAGTCCCATTTTGCATGATGTAATATTGTTGTGTGCATGTTTTTTCTCAAGCATGATGTAATTGTGATTTAAATGCATTACTAAGAAATTTCTATCAAATTAGTCTTGATGTGTTTATAAGAAAAGAACTACAGAATCCAAGATCTAATAGTCTTGTGCTCCTTAGCTCACCTTTGGTTGGATGCTAGATTTTGAGTGCATGGAAGCTTAGAACCATGTGAGAAGGCTCTTGAGCTCAATGCATCTCAATCTAAGTTCTACCAAAGAGTTGATGCAAGTGATGCTATATAACAACCCAGGTTATTACCATAGTTAATTAGGACTAATTCTAAGTCTTAAATATAATTATAAGTGTTAATTAGGTTGATTGGAGTCAACCTCTAAGACCTAGTCCAAATCAGGAGTCAAATAGATCGAATCCTGATTTCTGGAAATCTGGAAACCTTAAAATTTGACCTATCTAAATTGACCTCAGATTCAAAAACGGATACCGCCATTGCGTTCCTTGATCCCAAATTAGCTTGGGGTGAAGTTTCTGTGTCAATCGGAAGTCGTCGAAATTTCGACAAATATTTTAATAATAAAAATACCCCAGAAATCGAGGCATCAAAATACTCGTCGGATCAAAATTCTGACCTCACCATTGCGTTCCTCGACCCCAAATTAGCAAGGAAAAACATGTTCAAAAAATTTTCTGGAAAAATTTTAAAATATATATATATATATATATTATTTTAATACTTAACGGCGTGCCGTTAAGTATTTAAAGTTACCATTAACTGTAGCTGACGGCGCCGTCTATCCAGACAGTGCTTTCTCGACCGTTGGATTGCTTCCAGATCCAATGGCTCGGAGACGTCGTCTTCAACGACTCTGCCCGCTCGCCACGCGGCGCGCCCCGCCGCCCCGTTTGGCCAACCGGCGGCCCCCCCAGCCTCGTCGAGGTCGCCGACACCTCCTATAAAGCCTCCAGCAGCCTTTGGGCTCTGGGTTTTGCGAACCCGAGCCCAGATCGAGCCCCGAAGCCTCAACCCGAGTCGACTGTCTGCGAGCCGTCCAAGCCAGGTACCCCCGATTCCCCTCCTCCGTTCATTTTTTCACCGTCGCATAGCCTAGGAATTGTAGATCTACACTTAGATCGACAATCAACCGGACCTAATCGACCTTGATCAGGTCCGGCTGACTCAGGCCGAGGCTTGAGCCTCTGGCCATTTTCCTCTCGCGCATCCGCCGAAACCCTAGGAGCTAGGGTTTGACTTTGCCGCCGATCCCGGCCACCTCCGGCGAAGGTCCGCCCACTAACGTGTAGGCCTCGTCAAGGGCTACCGTCGGGCGTGCGGGCCGAGGTGGTCCGGCGCCGGGAAGGCCGAGAAATGCCGTGCCCTAGCCCGGTGCCCTCGGGCAACTCCGCGAGGGAGACGAAGTGCGGGTCGGGCCGGGTCGACTCGAGCCTGACCTGACCGCATCGGGTCCGCGTAAGCCGCGGGTAGGGCCCACTACGCCACATGGCCGCCTCCGGACCCGTCACGTGTCACGTGGGGCCCACAGGCCGAGCCCCGCAACCATTTGGCTTCGGTTGTGGGTCCCACCAGGCCACGTGGCAACCACTGGGCACGCTACGTGGCATGTGGGGGCCCACTGCCCGAGCCCCATGACCCTTTGGCTTCGGCCGTGGGGCCCACGGTGCCACGTGGCAGCCAACCGGCACGCCACGTGTCCCATGGGGCCCACAGCCCAAGCCCGCACGGCCCTTCGACTCCCCTGTGGGGCCCACGGTGCCATGTGGCAGCCTCTGGGCCTGCCACATGTCAAGTGGGACCCACTGCCCGGTCACCTGAGCCGTTTCGTCTCCCTGTGGGGCCCACTGTGCCACGTGACAGCCTCTAGCAGTGCCACGTGTCAGGTGGGCCCACTGCCCAATCACCCGAGCTGACTTAGCCTCCCTGTGGGGCCACTGTGCCACGTGGCAGCCTCTGGCAGTGCCACGTGTCAGGTGGTGGGCCCACTGCCCAGTCACTCGAGCTGACTCAGCCTCCCTGTGTGGCCATAGTGCCACGTGGCAGCCTCTAGCGATGCCACATATCCAGTGGGGCCCACTGGCTGTTAATTAAAAATTAGTTAATCACTGTTAGCTTAATTAAATATAATTAGTGGTTAATTAAATTAGGATTAGTGTTAATAATTTTGGAACAATAATTTCATAATTAATTAACAGTAATTAGGGATTAATTAGGGATAATTTAAGATTAATTAAACCCTAACTATATTTAGAATAATTAATTATTCATAAATAGTAAAACATAATTAATTATCCTTAAATAAATATTAACAGATAATTAAGACTAATTAAATAAGTAATTAGTGCTAGTTACCTTGCTATAGTGAAATATTAATAAATACAATTTAATTAATTAATTAATGGTATTAATGATAATTAATAATTAAACCTAATTAATCACAGATTAATTAAGGATTAATAATTTCAGAAATTTTATCTAAAACTTTAAGAATGAACAGTAAAATCATTTAATTTGAATAAATAAATAGTAAATTAATTCAAATTGTATTTTTGAATAGTAATCTTAAAAGTTTAATAACTTTTTATATGATGATCCAAACATAGCCAATATAGGTCTCAATATACTCAGAAAAATGTAAGGAGTCAAATAACATAAGTCAAAAATTAATTTTGGGTATATATAACGAGATAGCATTTTAGGACCTCTTTAGAGCCTCATAACTTTTTACCCAGTTATCAGAATATAGTCAATATGGGTCTTAAAATGCTCAGGAGAGTGGCCCCATCACCGTAGTAGTATTAGTTTTCTCATTTGAATATCAGGACAAAAAGTCAACCCTAGAATTCTTAGTGAAAAATGACCAAAATGCCCCTAGACTTTAAAGAACCATAACTTAGTCAAATCAACTCCAAATTTAAAAATTCAAGATGCTAACCAGCTTAGAATTTCAATGTCATCAATAAACTAAAATAATATTTAGGATCTGAACCCTAGAAATTTAGGTAAATGACAAAATTACTCTTAGTCTTATTTTGGTCATAACTTGATCATTTTTTGTCCAAATTAGGTGTACTTACTGTCTATCTTCAAGTTAGACAGTAAGGAATCAGTTAAAATTAAGAGAATTTAATTCTAACCCCTAAGAGAAAAGTTGACTTTTTGACCCTTAAAGTAGGGGAAAAATGGCCATTTTGCCCTAAGTTTGGACTAAGTACCCCTAACCTTTAGTTAACATTCCAAATCAATAAAACTAATATTATAATCGTCTTAGCGACACTTAAGGGAGTGAAATTAACCCTTATATCAGATTCCAGGATTCTCCTAAGTCTTAAGCACTATATCTTAAGGACCTTTCCTGAGACTAAGACTAGATCATATGTTAGAGTTCATTCGTTAGGTAAATTGGGTTACCCAATGGGTGAAACCTTAGTTTTGTTAGCTTTTAGACTTTTCTTTTATTTTACAACTTATTCTGATTATTTTGTCTTTTAATATTAGATTTAAGATAGGAGATTCATTTTATTAAGCTTGATTACTTAATAGGATTTACCTCAACTAGTAGATCACTTATAGAATAAAACTTAGAACTTAGGTTTTAACCTCTTTGGATTATGTGATTAAACTTAAATCTCATAGTGTTTAATCAATAAACTATAGGTTTAGAAGATCTTGATCAGATCTTAGTTAGAACGTCTAAATTCACAAAAACTAGGACATATGATTTATTGATTTAACTCATAGCTGTCTATCTGATTGAATTAGATTAGAACCTGATCAGTTATAATACTTTTTTTTAACTTATAAGGACGAATTTCTAAGTTACACTCAATAGTAGGAAAATTGTGATCCTGAACTTGTGTAACTTGGAATAGTTAGAATGGCTAAGTATAAAACAAATAATATCACCATGTTTAGTAGAGTCCCTTGCTTACTTTGATGATTGTTGCTTACACATTCCTTGATTTTTGTGCCATATTTTCTTGAGCATATCATATAAGATTTTTGATGCATAAATAAACTGTTAGGAAAATATGGAGACTCATTAGATTCTTTGTAAAAATATTAAAGTAATTCACGAGAAGATAATAATTTGATGTGTTGAGCTGCCTCTCAGTATTTCTTTCGATCTTACCAATTGTTGCCCTAGTCGTATCGTGCTAGGAACCACCCTAGCCGTATCGTGCTAGGAACCACCCTAGCCATATTGGTGCTAGGATCCTTCGGTTATGACTATTGGTGCCCTGGCCGTATTGTGCTAGGAACCGCCCTAGCCGTACTGGTGCTAAGACCCTTCAGCCCCCTTTTTTTTGGTGAGCTAAAGTAGCTCTCTTCTGTATGGCAGATTGTACACATTTGTTTATATGCAGTTGATGTTTGTTTACCTTTCAGTATTCTTATTTAGTTAGATATTTCCTTGTACTGCTTTTATATATATTTAGGATGTTAGAATCTTGCTGTTATTTATATGTACTACTGCTGAGTTATTTTATTTTAATTGGCATGTTTTCTTTTGATCACCAGCATGTTTAAGATGTAGTATTTCTTTTCTAGTACTTGTTTAGTTAGTTATATTCATATGCCTTACCTTGTTTAGCTTGCATGTGAGGCATGTCTTAGCCTCTCATTTTTGTTTAAGTTATAAATGATGATTTATAGCTTTTCCTTTCCCTTGTATTGCTTGTTGCTCCTTTATATATATATATATATATATATATATATATATGTTACTTAGATATTGTAGAATGGTGATATTACTTAACACATATAATAATTCATCAGCTAAAAATATACTTGGACAATTGTCTAACCAGATTTTTCTCTTTCTTTGGGTGGGGCCCTACATTGTGAAACCGATAATGGCAGACCCTCTTCAGTTAGATGAGCAGGAGTTAGGAGTTGAGCCATACCCAGAGGAGGAGCCTGTGGAAGAAGTTGCTATTTAGCCTTCTTATATTCTTAAGTGAGGATGAGAGATTTACACTTTATTTTACTTAAACATTCGAATGATATAATAATACAGGTACTGTTGACTGAGTATTTAGATTTTATACTTATGTTCTGAGATACATTTCCTTATACTCATGTTGTGATGCTTGGATATTATGTATATTGAAAATCGCTTCTGCACTCTGTATGTTTACTTAGATAGTGACTGCATATTTGATTCTATGCTTACTCCTTCCCTTATTAGGTGGATTGTGAATTTCATCCTAATCCAATTATAAGTGAAGGGTTAGCTAGAGTGACACATCATCCCTTAACTTAATTCTTGTGGATTAAGGGGTGGGGCGCCACATGCTAAGACCCACTATTTGAGCTCCTTAGCTCCACATAATTGAAATTGAGAAATGAAGTGTTGTGTGCTCATGAACTAAGTGACATAGTCATTGAGCCCAACATGTGATTCTCTCATCTCAACTATATGAGATGCGAAGTGATGCTCGTAGTGGAAAATCAATGCTTGAGAGATCTTGAGATTTAAGAAAATTTAAACTCTCCTTAAATAAGGAGAAAATGAATTAACTTTAATTCTCAAGAATCTTACAAGAATCTTTGTGCTAAAGTGAAACTGAATGTGAGTTCATTTTGTGCACGAGATTTGAACTTGTAAGCCTTTGAGCTAGACTAAAGGACAATAATGTGCACTTAATTTCAATTAAACTAAATGATAAATCTTGAGAAATACATCCACACAAGTATTATATCATTGCATGTGGGATGGGCCCATCTCTCCTCTTTCTTTAAACTTATTATTTACTTAGTGAATATTCGTGCTAATTTTAGACCGACCAACCAATATAAACTATAGCTTAAACATTAATGAGAATAAATATACTTTAGTGCCAAATCAACCAATTCACTGTGGTTCGATAAATTCCCAGAAAGTCACACTTTCCACTTATTACTTCAGACCACATACACTTGCGTGCAAGCGCAGACGTGTATTTACAGTCTGTCAAATATTATTAAAATATTCGTTGAAATTTCGATGACTTCTGATTAACTCGAAAACATCATCCGTATCCAATTTGGGGGCAATGAGCACAATGGTGAAATCCGAATTTTGATCTAAGGTCAATTTATATATGTCATTTTTCAGAGTTTTTAGATTTCCCAAAAATTAGGACTTGGTCTATTTGACTCTTGATTTGGACTAGATCTTAGTGAATGACTCTTATAGACTTGATTAACACTTTAGGATTAAGATTAGGATGGAGATTAGTCTTAATTGATAAGGGTAACAACTTGGGTTATTGTAGACTCTCCCACTTAAAAATGATGTTGTCCTCGACATCACTCAAGTAGAAAAAAAGGCAAGAATAAAAACATAAATTGAATTTGAAGTTTATAATGCTAAGAAGGAATACCTGGATTCTCGAAGAGTCTAGGATATTTGACTCGCATATCGGCTTCCTTCTCTCCAGTGGCTTCGTTCTGAGAATGATTCTTCCATTGCACTTTGATCATTTCGATAGTATGACTTCTAAGCTGTTTGCCATCGCGAGCCAAAATTTGAATTGGTTCCTCGGCATATGACAGATCGGTTTGAATTTCTGGGAGCTGCATAAGGTGAGATGGATCTCTGAGACACTTTCTTAGTGATGATACATGGAATATATTGTGGATTGCTGTGAAGTCGCCTGGAAGATTTAGTCTATAGGCAGAAGAACCTATTTTGGCTTCTACCTCGAATGGACCCACATAATGGGGACTGAGTTTTCTAGCTATGCTGAATTTAAAGACTCCTTTCATCGGACTGACTTTTAGGTATGCAAAGTCTCCAACTTTACATTCTAGCGGGCGATGGTGCATATCATGGTATTTACTCTAGCGGTCTTGGGCTACACAAATTCGCAGTTGAATCAATTGAACATTCTTGTTTATCTCTTCTACTAACTCAAATCCGTATAGCTGAACACTGCCTATTTCTGACCATGCCTACAGAGCACTACGCATCCTACTGTATAAGGCTTCATATGAAGCCATCTTTATACTGGCTTGAAAACTATTATTGTAACAAACTCCACTAGTGGCAGGCTATCTTTCCAAGATCCAGCAAAATCAATGATACATAGTCTAAGCAGATCTTCGAGAACTTGATTTACTCATTCTGTCTAGCCATCCATTTATAGATGAAAGGCTGTACTCAATGATAGGGTTGTGCCTAGATCTTGATGCACAGTGTGCCAAAATTTAGAAGTGAATCGGCTGTCTCTATCAGATACAATGGATTTGGGAATTCAATGCAACTTGATTATCTCTTTGATATACAGTTTGGCGAGTTTCTCAACCAATCCTGTTTGCCGAATGGGAATGAAATGAGTGAATTTGGTTAATCGGTCTACTATAACCCAAATTGCATCTGCCCTAGACCTTGCAAGAGGCAATCCCATCACGAAATCCATAGATATATCTATTTATTTCCATTCAGGGATCTTCAGTGGATGAAGTAGACCACCGGGTCTTTGGTGTTCTGCCTTAACCAGACTGTAAGTGTGGCACTTTGCAACGAATTCAGCTACACTTTTCTTCATTCCTGGCCACCAGAAGGATTGCTTCAAGTCTTGGTACATCCTTGAGCTTCCAGGATGGATCTAGTATCCAAAGTTATGGCCTTCAATCAGCACCTCCTTATGCATGGACTTAGGAATCCATAAGCAATCTTCTTAATAGATAGCACCTTCATGGAATTGAATATCGGTGTGATGACCACTTTCGATGGCTTATTTAAAGTTTAGATACTCATCATCTTTCATCTGAATAATAGATACATCTCTATGGAATATGGGTTCCACATTAATCATTGAGAGCATTGTACTCACCTGGTCACTATGCACTGACTTGATATCCATTTTACAGAATTCTTCATCAAGAGAACTCTTAGAGATAAGAGCATCAAGAGTCGCATGATGGCTAAGCGCATCAGCTACGACATTTACCTTTCCTGGATGGTACTGGATGTCCAGGTCGTAGTCATTAGTCATTTCTAACCACCTTCACTGTCAGCAGTTCAACTCCCTTTGAGTCAATATATACTTCAAACTCTGATGATCTGTGAAAATTGAGCACTGAATTCCATGTAGATAGTGACGCCAGATCTTTAAAGCGAGCACTATAGCAGCTAGCTTGAGATCATGAACGACGTAATTTCTTTTGTGAGTCTTCAGCTGACGGGAAGCATATTCTATGACCTTCCCTTCTTGCATAAGTACGATACCTAAGCCTATACCAGATGCGTTAGTATAAACTTGATATTTCACTTCTTCCTTAGGAAGAGCTAGAACGGGGGTAGAGGTAAGCGCATCTTTTGGTGCTTGGAATGCGGCTTCATAAGCTGGCGACCATTCAAAGGGTACAGCCTTCGGGTAAGTTTGGTGAGTGGAGAGGCTATTTGAGAAAAGCCTTTCACAAACCTTCTGTAATAATCGGTCAAACCCAAGAAGCTTCTGATTTCTATCACTGACTTAGGTTGTACCCATTTTTGGATTGCACTGACCTTGTTCTAATTGACTTTGATCCATTGAGAATCTACTACGTGGCCTAGGAAGGTGATAGATTCAAGCTAAAACTTGCACTTTGAATACTTGGCATATAGCTGGTGGCTTCTTAGTTCTTCCAATACTGCCCTGAGATGACCTTCATGTTCCTTTTTCATCTTAGAATATATAAGAATATCATCTATGAACACGATGATGGATTTATCAAGGTATGCTTTCAAGATGCACTGCATTAGGTCCATAAAGATGGAAGGCGCATTTGTTAATCCAAATGACATCACTAGAAACTCATAGTGTCAATATCTAGTTTTAAAAGCAGTCTTTGTTATATATGAATCCTTTACTTGCAGCTGATGGTACTCTGATCGTAGATCAATTTTTTAGAACACTTTTCCTCCTACTAATTGGTCTAACAGATCATCGATACGAGGCAATGGGTACTTATTCTTTATTGTTACTTTATTTAGCTATCTATAGTTGATACACATTCGCATTGATCCATCTTTCTTCTTGACAAACAAAACAGGCGCTCCCCATGGGGACAAACTAGGTCTGATAAGACCTTTCTCCAATAGTTCATGCAGTTGCTTATTCAGTTCTTGTAATTCCTTAAGCACTATTTGATAAGGAGCTTCAGAGATGGACTGCATTCCTGGAACAATGTCAATTGCAAATTTTACTTCCAGTGTAGAAAGAAGACCGGGTAGATCTTCTGGAAAGACGTCGGTGAACTTATAGACGATGAGGTTCTTGGATAAGTAAACACTTTCTTTCTTTTCTCCTAGTATTGTTACTAGGAAGGCATCACAACCTTTATGAACTAATGAGGGACTTTAATTATGTCTGCGCTTGCATGCAAGTGTACGTGGTCTGAAGTAATAATTTGGAATGTGAGTTTTGAGATTTATCGTCCTCAGGGAATTGGGTGTTTTGTTACTAAGGTATATCTACGTTCAAAAATGTTTAAGCTATGCGTAATTTGTCGAATTGGTTCCTAAACAAGCACAACAATTCTTAGTAAAAGAATACTATGCTAAAAGGAGAGGAGAATTGGGTCTCTCCCACATGATATGTTAGATGACTTATATATGATGATTCCTCAAGCATTCCCTTTTTTCTTTAATTTTTAATCAAGTGCACATTGTTCTCTTTAGAGTTTAACTCCAAGGTTTATAAGTTCGAATCTCGTGCTTAAAATGAACACACAGTCAATTCTATTTCATCACAAAGACCATTATAAGATTTTTAGATTATTAGTTTTCCTCTCATTTCTTGATCATAGAAATGAAGGTTGTTTAGTTAATATCTTATAAGCATAGATTTCATGGAAAGCTTCACGCGCATCATGCACGGTTTAGATAGTGGAGTGATTTCATTTGGGCTCAATGACTATGTCACCTCGTTCATGAGCACTAATGAATTCATAAATTATATCTAAAATAAAGGAAAATTTCATTCATTTTTGATCTTTAAACTGCTTCTTAATCAAAATTTGTGCATCTTTTCAGGAAAATGGCTTATCCAAAGGAATTTTGAGGCATTTTGGCAATTTTCTTCATTTTTTCAAAGGAAACCGCTGCCGCGCGCTGCAGCAGGTCATTTAGCAAAAATCTGGCACTGATGAGCGCTGCAGCGGGTCAAGCTACAAACTGCAGGCGCGATCGCGCGCTGCAGCTATTCAAGTTGCGAACTGCGGGTGCGTTCGCGCACTGCAGCGGAGCATTTTGCGAAATGCTGCCACTCTAGGGGCTGCAGCGGTGCAATTTGCAAAATGCTCCTGCTCAAGCATGCTGCAGTGGTACAATTTGCAAAATGCTAGCGCTACTGCACACTACAGTGGGACACTTTGCGAAATATAGACGCGATAGTGCGCGGCAGCGGGAGACTTAGCGGATTTTACTCGCACCATTGCACGCCGCAGTGGTCTGTAGTGCGCTGCAGCGGCCCGCCACATTTTCCTCTAGCAAGAGCTTTTATTGCGGCCGGGACAAGACCCCCAACCTGCATCTTGTCCCCAACCATCATTCCCTCTATAGCTGTTATATTTTTAATTGAAAAGGAGGGTTATGAGGTGATGTATTGGCTAAACAAATGAAGATATTGGTTACCTCTCCATCAATTAGAATTTTTGCCATCATTGCTCAGAATTTTCAAATGAAAATGCTGGTTTGGATCTTAAGTGGGATGAATGCAGCCCCTCTCCTATAAATATCACTCCTCTTGACTAGAGGGGGGTTCCAATTTTTGCTCAAATCACTTAAGTAAAGAGAAGGGTTGCATAGTGGAAAAGAGGAACTCCTCAATAGTGGAAGAGCCAATTTACCAAGGAGAAGAAGAAGGAAGGCAGCACCAACGACCTAAGAGAGGAACTTCAAGAAGGAGAAGAAGGATCTAGAGAACTTCTTAGGAATGTTCCTAGTATCTTCTAAACTCTTCTTTTGTAATTTCTTTTCTTAGTTGATTATGAAAGGGTCTTTATCCATGTATATGTTCTTTTTCATCTCTTTTATAATGAATAGCTAAATCTCCCTTGGGAAGGGTTGGGGTAATCCCACGTGTTTGATAGTTACATTTTAATTGTATGATGTTTTCCTCAAGTATTAATAAAATATATGAACTCAATGCCTTGCTCAAGACATGCTTAGAATTACTTTAGCCTTGATTGTGAATTAAAGGAAATGAACTAATGAACTTAAGAACTAAATTATCTTGTGCTCTATAGCTCACATTTGGTTAGATGCTAGATTTATGAGTGCATAAAAGCTTAGAACTATGTGAGAAAAGTTCTTGAGCTTAGTGTACCTTAATCTAAGATCAACTATAGTGTTGATGCGTGTGATGCTAAGACCCACTAAGTGAGCTCCTTAGCTCAACATAATTGAGAGAGGGAAAGAAATAGTTGTGTGCTCATGAACGAGATTATATAGTCATTGAGCACAACATATTATTCCCTCATTTCAATTATGTGCGATGCGAGTGACGCTCCTAGTGGAATTAATGCTTATAAGATCTTAAAAATTTAATAATCCTCATCTCCTTGATCAAGAGATAAGATGAAAATTACAAACCTAAAATCTTATAAGAATCTTTGTGTCGAAATAGAACCGACTGTGTGTTCATTTCATGCACAAGATTTGAACTTGTGAAACCTTGAGATAAAACTCAAGGAGGAATAATGTGCACTTGATTTAATTTACAGTAAATGAAAGACTACACTTGAGGAATCATCATGCATTTGTAACTTATCATGACATATGGGATGAACCTAACTCTCGTCTTCCTTTTATCTGAATCAATTTCTACTTAGTGATTATTGTGCTTAGTTCAGAACTAACTCAAACCAATTACATCATAGCTTAAATATTAGTGAGAATAGATAAATCGTAGTAACAAGACAACTAATTCTCTATGGTTCGATAAATCCCAGAAATTAACACTTTCCACTTAGTACTTCAGACCACGTACACTTGTGTGCAAACGCAGATGTGTATTTACAGTCTGTTAAGTTTTTGGCGCCGTTGCCAGGGAATTGGAATTTGTTTCATATTAAGGATAATCTATAAGCAACTAGTGATTTACATATTTTCTTGCATATACTTTTAGATTTTGATTTTGTTAATTATAAGTATTTACTTTTTTGTTTCTATCCTTTTATTTCTGTTAAATTTTTGAACATTATTGTTAAATTTGTTCTTGATAGCCTGATTATTATAGTGTATGAGTAGAAGAGTTTGCACGAATTATCTGTTTGACCCAGAAATCAAAAGAACCTACTTGCAGGCTAGGAGAGAACAAAACATTTCAAACCAACAAGCTGTTATGGATAATGCTAATGAAAATCCTGTAAAGCCATTAGGAGAGCTAGTAGGAATGGCTAGGGGGAGAGCACTAAGAGATTATGCACTTCCCACTGTTAGGGGAATCCCCTATGCAATTGTTAGGCCTAATATTGAAGCCAATAACTTTAAGATCAAACCCTCCATATTGAGTATGGTGCAAAATAATTAATTTAGGGGATTAGCCACTGAAGATTCGAATTCACATATTTCAACTTTTCTTGAAATATGTGACACCTTCAGGTTTAATAGCATCACTGAAGATGTGGTTAAATTACAGCCTTTTCCATTCTTTTTACGAGACAGAGCCAAGAGTTGGCTCAGCTCTCTTCCAAGCGATTCCATCCGGACGTGGGATGATTTGGCTAAGAAATTCTTAGCCAAATATTTTCCTCCGACGAAAATTGCTCGGTTGAAAATTGAGATAACCAACTTTACTCAATTGAAAGGGGAGACACTCTATGATGGATGGGACCGGTTTAAGGAATGCTTAAGGCATTGGCCACATCATGGGTTTCCTTTATGAATGCAAGTGCAAACCTTTTACAATAGTTTGAATGCTCCTACAAGGACACTCATTGATGCAGCTGCCGACAACTCTATTAGCAATAAAACCCAAGAGGAAGCTTATGACCTCTTGAAAGAAATGGCTAATAATACATATCAGTGGCCTTTTGAAAGGCAAAAAAGGGAAACTATAAAGGTAAACGAGTCCAACCAAATAACGACATTACAACAAGAGATATACGCCTTAAATGAAAAAATTGAAAGAATGAATGTTAATATTGTTTCGGAGATACATTATGAATTATGCAGGGGTAGGCATAACAGTGAAAGCTGTAACTTAAATAACTCCTTTGTACAAACCAACACTGAACAAGTCAATTATTTAAGAAATAATAACTCTCTGAACAACCCTTACTCCAATACTTATAATCCAGGGTGGAAAAACCACCTTAATCTCTCTTGGAGTAATAATAATAATAATGGAAATCAATATGGGGGAAGTTCATTAAATCAACAAGGCATAAATAATAAAAATAACAATAATAATCATCACCCAAACTTAGAAGGGGCTTTCAACTCCTTCAAGGCTGAAACGATCCAATTTATGTGCCGCACCGAAGAGACTATCACGTGCCATGATGCCTCTATCCAAGGGATAGAGGCTTCCCTTAGGAATATAGAAACCTAACTGGGGAAAATCTCCAAGCAACTGACCATTCGGCAGCAAGGGGCTCTACCTAGTTCTACCGAAGTAAACCTTAGGGAGTTGGTTAGTGTTATTCATTCGGAAGAGGTGTTCAGGGGAACTAAGACTGAAACAATGAGTGCAACAGATTATGAGCTAGAGGCATGGGAAGAAGATAGGGGTGATGAATGTGAAAAGCTTATCGCTCCAAAATGCGAAGACCCCGGGAGGTTGAGCATTCCTTACATAATTAGGAACGAAGTATTTTTAGATCCTTTATGTGAACTTGGTGCTTCGATCAACGTTATGCCCTACCATATTTACGAACAACAGAAGGTAGGAGGAATGGAATACACCTCCATGATTTTATAGTTTGCCAACCTTGAATCTCTTACCCCTCTCGGTATGGTAAGAAATATTGCAGTAGAATTAGGAAGTTTTATGGTTCCCACCGATTTTGTGATTTGTGAGTGGGATCGATGGAATAAGAATTCCACGATCATTTTTGGGAGACCCTTCCTAATGAGTGTACAAGCTGTCATTGATATAAGCCATGGGGTTATGAGTATGAATGTCAAGGGGAAAACTGAATTAATTGACCTTAAACCCACCATCTTTAAACGAAGAGAAATGGAAAAAGAAGTTAGGAAAAAATTAAGAAAAGAAAGATTATGGGTCGATGATGTTCTTGAAGATCTGATGTTGGAAGAAAAGAATTTTGATCATAGCTCAACTCCTTCCTCAGAAAAGGGGAGCAAGGAAGGAGTAAAAAAAAGGAAAACAAGAAGAGGAAAAAGGAAGAAGAAGGCTCCCCTTAAACTTGAATTAGAAGAAGTTGATCCGCTAAGGGAAGTAAGAGATGGCGAGGGTTCGAGCCACCCCTAGGGCTGTGCTCACTTTAGCATCTTTAGCTTATGGAAGAAGAAACCTCTAGATCCAATTAGTTGATCATTCGCGAGTCTAGTTAAAGACGTTAAATTAAGCGCTAATTGGGAGGCAACCTAATTCAATTTTTTTTTGCTCTACAGTGCGATGCAGCAGAAATTCTACGACAGCGCGCTACAGCGGATATGCCGCGCCTCTGCGGAAATCTCGTGATGGCACGCTGTAGCGAAATTTCCGCTCCAGCGCGCTGCAGCGGAAATTCCGCGATAGTGCGTTGTGGTGAAAATTTTGCTACCGCGTGCTGTAGAGGTTTACTCCAGCTACAGAAATTTTCTTTTTTTTTCTGTATTGGGAACTATGCAGTCAAAAAATCATGCAATTTAGGTTCCCCATGAGTCAAAGAGTGGGACTGAAAAGCTGCCCCCCCTTCACATGGATCACCATATTTATGGCATGGGGAAGACCCATTGACCATACTCTCTTGCCTTAGATTTCCTTGGCTATTTAAGGGAGGCAATGGTTGGGGGGGTGGGGGTTATCCTTACACCATTCTTAACTCTCTTACTTCCTCACAGTCTTGATCTTTTTAACTCTCATATCTCATCATGTCTTCTAGGAAGAAAGCTTTTCCAAGAAGGGAGGCCGAAGCCTCTTCTTCCGGGGGAACCTTTAATAAAAAAAGGTTCTCTTCCGCTGAAGCTGAGCAGAGATTTTATTCAATCTCTTCTCAGCGGAAATTAATTATGGAGAGGAGTTTCAGCCCTGCCTTGCCCATTCTGGTAGAACAAGTCAACTCTCGAGGTTGGAGGGAGATGGTGACTAAGAGATCTCATACGTACCCTTCTATTGTCCAGGAGATTTATGCAAATGCCATTGATACGGCCGGACAACGGGTCTTTTGCTGAGGTAAGGGTGTCACCCTTGGGATTACTCAAATTGAGCAATTCTATGGGCTCGAGGAGGTACAATCTTGCTCTTACTTGAAACTCTTGGAGTCTCGCCAAGACCCCCTTGATCTTATGACAGAACTTGTCCACAAAAATACTGAATGGAAAGAAGGATTAGCCAACATTCCTCGTTCAGAATTAACAGATACGAGTAGTGCTTGGCTAGTCTTCATTTCTAGCTTTGTCATGCCTACGAGTCACTTGATTGAAGTGACCTGTGCCAGAGCACTCCTCTTGTGCTCATTGGTTAGGCTGGGCAAGATTCGTATCTTGAGTATTATTTTTGAGCAGCTTTGGAAGGCTCTTAAGGATCCCTGCGTTGCATTGGCCTTCGGGTCTTTGATATCCGGGCTTTGCGAGACCCAAGGGGTCAAAATCCTCTCATCTGACACCATCGTTCCCCTCGATTGCGCCCTTAATCCATCAAATCTGAATGCCCGGGCAAGTGAACGGAAGCTGCCCAAGAAAAGAAGGGGAGTGCAGGGGAAACATCTGCGCCATCTGGCCAAAACCTCACCAATAAGCTTTTGTTGTGTCTCCATAATCAGCAAGCGGGTCTTAGCAAGGCCCTGGCCACCGACATGGGATTCTTTAAGCAAGAACTCATCCAATAGTGCCGGTTTCAGCCCGACTTTCATGAAGCCCTTGGGATAACGTTTGAGGATTGGAGCTTGCAGGGTGGACCGGATCCCTCCGTGTTGCTAAGGCCGCGTGTTGGTGCCCCCATTCCGGAGATGCGCTACCCTTGCGAAACCACGTACGTGGAGGAGGTGGAGGAAGATGAGGAAATGAAAAATTAAATAGGTTGTATTTTTCTTTTTATTTGTATTTTTCTATTTTTCTTTGTATTTTTATTTTGTGTGTTTTATTTTAAGATCTTAATTTATGAATTTTCATATTCACTCATTTTTCTGGTATTCTAAAATGACATATTTTTTCTAAATTTTTCAAAAAAATGAAAGTTACAAAACATCAATAAGGAATTTGATATAAAGTAAAAGAGTGCTTAACAAAAAGATGATCAAATGCATTATGAGCATTAAAATGTTTTAACTAAGGAATGAATGGAGGATAATCTATCTCTAAAAATTTAAATTAATGCCATGAACTAAGAGTGGGGGAAGGCATTGGACTAATTACTAGAGATTATGGTGAGTACTCCAAAAGAGTGTGCTAAGCTCCTGTAGGACTTCGTGATCACAAAGATGTGTATTGGGAATGAAGAAAAGTATCTCTCCCTAAGAATGAAAATAAAAAATAAATATTAAAAAGGGATGATGAAAAATATCTCTCCCAAATAATCAAATTGTGAAAGGATGAAGAAAAATATATTTCCTTTAATCTTTTCATCTTTGTGATTCATAAGAAGGAGCACGTATGGCACAAAACTCTTGAGTCTTTTACTATCTCTCTAGTTCAGGTTTCCTAAGGAACTTTACCCATCACCTAGTGCCATGCATGAAAATCAAATTCTTGGAGATTAATTGATTAACCTTATTTCATATCCGAGGTTATAGCATCTAAATGCCAAATCTTTTAGATCATTTTTATTACGCACATGCTTTGACTTACAATTATTCTAAGTTGATATCTTTTGTTGACTATCATGAATACAAAATAGAAAAAAATATCATTTTGAGCTTACTCGAGGACGAGAAAGAATTTAAGTGTGTGGTGTGATGAATCCATAAATTATATCTAAAATAAAGGAAAATTTCATTCATTTCTGATCTTTAAACTGCTCTTTAATCAAATTTTATCCATCTTTTCAGGAAAATGGCATATCCAAAGGAATTCTGAGGCATTTTGGCAATTTTCCTCATTTTTTCAAAGGAAACCGTTGCCACGCGCTGCAGCACGCTACAGCGAGTCATTTAGCAAAAACCTGGCACTAATGCGCGCTGCAGCAGGTCAAGCTGCGAACCGCGGGCGCGATCGCATGCTGCAGCGGTTCAAGTTGCAAACCGCGGGCGCAATCGCGTGCTGCAGCGGAGCATTTTGCAGATTGAACCGCTCCCGTGCGCTGCAGCGGAGCATTTTGCAAAATGCTACTGCTGCTGCGCGTTGCAGCGGTGTAATTTACAAATTGAACGCTACCATGCGCTGCAGCGAAGCATTTTGCAAAATGCTCTCGCTACAGTCCGCTACAGCGGTACGATTTGCAAAATGCTAGCGCTCCAGCGCGCTGCAGCAGGACACTTTATGAAATATAGACGCGGTAGCGCGCGGTAGCAGGAGACCTAGTGGATTTTGCTCGCACCATTGCACACCGCAGCGGCCCGCCTCAATTTCCTCTAGCAGGAGCATTTATTGCGGTTGGGACAAGACCCCCAACAAGCATCTTGTCCCTAACCATCATTCCCTCTCCAGTTGCTATATTTTTAATTGAAAAGGAGGCTTATGAGGTGATGTATTGGCTAAACAAATAAAGATATTGGTCACCTCACCATCAATTAGGATTTTTGCCATCGTTGCTCAGAATTTTCAAATGGAAATGCTGGTTTGGATCTTAAGTGGGATGAATGCAGCTCCTCTCCTATAAATAACACTCCTCTTGACTAGAGGGGGGTTCCAATTTTTGCTCAAATCACTTAAGTAAAGAAAAGGGTTGCATAGTGGAAGAGAGGAACTCCCCAAGAGTGGAAGAGCCAATTTACCAAGGAGAGGAAGAAGGAAGGCAGCACTAACGACCTAAGAGAGGAACTTCAAGAAGGAGAAGAAGGATCCAGAGAACTTCTAAGGAACATTCCTAGTATCTTCTAAGCTCTTCTTTTGTAATTTCTTTTCTTAGTTGATCATAAAAGGGTCTTTATCTATGTATGTGTTCTTTTTCATCTCTTTTGTAAAGGATAGATAAATCTCCCTTGGGGAGGGTTGGGGTAATCCCATGTGTTTGATAGTTACATTTTAATTGTATGAAGTTTTCCTCAAGTATTAATAAAATGTATGAACTCAATGCATTGCTCAAAAAATGCTTAGTATTACTTCAGTCTTGATTGTGAATTAAAGGAAATGAACTAATGAACTCAAAAACTAAATTGTCTTGTGCTCCATAGCTCACATTTGGTTAGATGCTAAATTTATGAGTGCATAACAACTTAGAACTATGTGAGAAAAGTTCTTGAGCTTAATGTACCTTAATCTAAGATCAACTATAATATTGATGCGTGTAATGCTAAGACCCACTAAGTGAGTTCCTTAGATCAACATAATTGAGAGAGGGAAAGAAATAGTTGTGTGCTCATGAACGAGGTGACATAGTCATTGAGCCCAACATATTATTCTCTCATTTCAATTATGTGCGATGCTAGTGATGCTCCTAGTGGAATCAATGCTTATAAGATCTTAAAAATTTAATAATTCTCATCTCCTTGATCAAGATATAAGATGAAAATTACAAACCTAAAATCTTATAAGAATCTTTGTGCCGAAATAGAACAGACTGTGTGTTTATTTCGTACACAAGATTTGAACTTGTGAAACCTTGAGATAAAACTCAAGGAGGAAAAATGTGCACTTGATTTAATTTACAGTAAATGAAAGACTACACTTGAGGAATCATCATGCATTTGTAACTTATCATGGTATATGGGGTGAACCTAACTCTCATATTCCTTTTATCTAAATTAATTTCTACTTAGTGATTATTGTGCTTAGTTCAGAACCAACTCAAACTAATTATATCATAGCTTAAACATTAGTGAGAATAGATAAACCTTAGTAATAAGACAACCAATTCTCTGTGGTTCGATAAATCCCGGAAACTAATACTTTTCACTTATTACTTGAGACCACGTACACTTTCGTGCAAATGCAGACATGCATTTACAGTCTGTTAAGCACTCAAAAAATCCCCTCCATCCCTTCACGTATGTTGAGCAGTGGAGCATATTTAGTGGGTCTTAGCATCACACACTTCAACTCCTTAGTTGAGCATAGATCGAGGTGAATTAGGCTCAAGAACTTTCTCACATAGTTCTAAGCTCTTATGCACTCATGATTATATCTCTAAACTAAGGGTAAGCTATGGAGCACAAGAATTATTTTTAGTCTTGATGCCATTTAGTCCATTATCATTTGATCCACATTCAAGTCCACAATAGTCCTTTACACTTTTGAACAAGTCATTTAATTCACAAATTTTATTAAAGCTTGAGGAACTTTTCATACAAAAGTCTTTTTCAAATCATGTAGGATTGCCCTAACCCTCCCCAAGGGAAGTTTAGCTCTCCATTACACAAGATATTAAGAAGAACACATACATGGATAAAGATTCTTTCATGATTAACTAAGAAAGACAAAAAAAAGATAAGAGTTAGAGAGTACTAGGAACGTTCCTTGATGGAGTTCACCAGATTTTCTCTTCTTCTTGTTCTTGGTTGCTTCTCCTAAGTTCGTAGTGCTGACTTTCTTCCTTCTTCTCTTTAGCAATAGGAGTCATTCTTCCATTGGAGAGTTCTCCTTCTCTTTTAAAGCAGTCCTCTCCTTACTTAGGATATTAGCGAGCCATGTTGGGAGCTCCTCTTAAGTCAAGAAGAGTTATATTTATAGAGGGGTTGCATTCTCCTTCCTTTCTTTTCCAATTTTACATTTCCTTCTTAAAAAATCTGCTGTCATCACTTCAAATGCAACTTTAGGGGTGAAGTGACCTCTACTTTTATATTTTTTAGTCTTTACATCACTTCAAGATATCAATTCTCCATTAAAAATAATTCTGCTATAGAAGGAATGATGGCTGGGAGACAAGGGGCTGGTTGGGGGTCTTGTCCCAGCCTCATTAAATGCATCTGTTCAGATAAAATTTCGGCACGCTATAGCTGTCAATTTTTGTCAACTGGTCCGCAGCGACGCTGACAGACTGTAAATACAGTCTGCGTTTGCACGCAAGTGTACGTGGTCTGAAGTAATAAGCGGAAAGTGTTAGTTTCTTGGATTTATCGAACCTCAGAGAATTGGTTATTTTGTTACTAAGATTTATCTATTCTCACTAATGTTTGAGCTATGAGTAATTGGTTTGAGTTGGTTCTAAACTAAGCACAATAATCATTAAGTAAAAATTAAGTCAGATAAAAAGAAGGGGAGAGTTGGGTTCATCCCGTATGTCATGATAAGTTACTTAATGCATGATGATTCCTCAAGCGTTGTCTTTCATTTACTTTAAATTAAATCAAGTGCACATTGTTATTCCTTGAGTTTATCTCAAGGTTTCACAAGTTCAAATCTTGTGCACAAAATGAACACACAGTCAGTTTTATTTTCGCATAAAGATTCTTATAAGAATTTAGGTTTGTAATTTTCATCTTCATTAAGGAGATGAGGATTATTAAATTTTTAAGATCTTATAAGCATTGATTCCACTAAGAGCATCACTCGCATCACACATAGTTGAAATGAGGGATTTAGCTATCCATTACAAAAGAGATGAAAAAGAACACATACATGGATAAAGACCCTTTCATGAGCAACTAAGAAAAAAAATTACAAAAGAAGAGTTTAGAAGATACTAGGAATGTTCCTTAGAAGGTCTCCGGATCCTTCTTCTCCTTCTTGAAGTTCCTCTTTTAGGTTGCTAGTGCTGCCTTTCTTCTTATTCTCCTTGGTAAATTGGCTCTTCCACCCTTGGGGAGTTCCTCTCTTCCACTATGCAACCCTCCTCCTTACTTAAATGATTTGAGCAAAAATTAGAACCCTCCTCTAGTCAAGAGGAGTGATATTTATAGGAGAGGGGCTACATCCTCATACTTGAGTTCAAGAACCAGTAATGCTAATAAAAATTCTGAGTAATGATAGCAAATGCAAGTTGAAGGTGAGGTGACCAATATTTTCTATTATTTTATCCTTCTCATCACATCAAAATCCATTTTTCCAATTAAAATCATAGCAACTGCAGAGGGAATGATGGTTGGAAATAAGATGTTGGCTGGGGGTCTTATCCCAGCCGCATTAAATGCTTCTACTAGAGAAAATTACGGCAGACAGCGGCAGCGCGCCGTAGAGCGCTACGGCGCGCTGCGGCGTGCAATGGTGCAAGTAAAATCCGCTAAGTGTCCCACTGCCACGCGCTACCGCGTTCATTTTTCGCAAAGTGACCCGCTGCAGCATGCGACAGTGCTAGCATTTTGCAAATAGCACAGCTGCAGCGCACTGGAGCGGTAGCATTCACAAAATGCTCCGCTGCAGCGCGCGGTAGCGCTAGAATTTGCAAATCGCACCGCTGCAGCATGTTGTAGTAGCAGCATTTTGCAAAAAGCCTCGCTGTAGCGCGCATCCGCGCCCGCAGTTTGCAAGATGACACGCTGCAGCCCCCAATCGCACCCGCGGTTCATAAACTGAACCGCTGCAGCGCGCGATCTCACCCATGGTTCTCAAACAGACCTGCTGCAGCGCGCGTCAGCGCCTGATTTTGCAAAATGACCCGATGCAGCGTGCGACAGCGGTCTCCTTTGAAAAAAATGGGAAATTGCACCAATGGCTCAGAATTCTTTGGATATGCATTTTTCTTGAAAAGATAGACAAAATTTGATTAAGGGAGTAGTTTAAGATCAGAAATGAATGAAATTTCCTTTTAATTTAGATATAATTTATGGATTTATCACACCCCCACACTTAAATTCTTGCTCGTCCTCGAGTAATCTTAAAATAATAATTTTCTATTTTTTTTAGGTATGATAGTTAACAAAAGATATTAATTTAGATTTTTGATATGTAAGTTAAGATATGTGCTTAACTAAAGTGATTCAAATCAATTGGCATTAAGATGTTCTAACCTTGGATATGAAGTAAGGTTAATCAATTAATCTCAAAATATTTGATTTCTTATGCATGTTACTAGGTAATGAGGGAGGTTCCATGGAAAACCAAGACTAGAGAGGTAGTGAAATACTCGAGAGTATTGTGCCATATGTGCCCCTTTTTATGAATCACAAAGATGAATAGATTAAATGAGATATATTTTTCATCATCCTTTTTCATTTCATTCAATTGGGAGAGATATTTTTCATCATCCCATTTTTATGTTTTCTCTTTTTCAATTTTAGAGAGAGATACTTTTCTTCATCCCCAATTCACCTTTTTGTGATCATGAAGTCCTACAGGAGCCTAGCACACTCTTTTTAGAGTATTCGCCATAATCTCTAGTCATTAGTCCAATGCTTTCCCCCACACTTAGCTCATAGCATGATTTAAATTTTTGGAGATTAGATTGACCTTAATTCATTCCTTGGTTAAGAGGTTTTAATTCTATCAATGCATTTGATCATTTTTTATTAAGCACCCTTTTACTTCATATCCTTATCTTTATCAAAATTTGTGACTTTTATTTTGTTAAAAACTCAGAAAATGTTGTCATTTTTTTGGATACTAGAAAAATTAGGGAAGATGAGAGTTCATAAATTAATATCTCAAAAATAAAACACATAAAATGAAAAATGCAAAGAAAAACAACTAATAGAAAGAAAATATACAACCTATTTATTCTTGGGTTACCTCCCAATCAACGCTTATTTTAATGTCTCAGCCCGACACGAGAAAGATCTTTATGTGATGCCCTCATCCAGGAGGTCATGAAGGGTCCATCCACCATTTTCTTGAAAGATTTCTTCGTATAATTTCAGACAATTTCCATTTACCTTAAAAGTGCCATCTTTGGAGGCGATTTTAACAGCTCCATGAGAAAAAACCTTTGTGATAGTAAATGGTCATGTCCATCTTGATTTCAATTTTCCTGGAAATAGTCTTAATCTTGAGTTAGAAAGCATTACTTTCATTCTAGGTTGAAAATATTTTGGCTTAATCATCTTATCATGCCAATTTTCTATTTTCTCTTTATACAACATGGCACTCTCATAAGCGTTTAACCTAAATTCATCAAGGTTCATTTAATTACAGCATTCTTTGCGCACCTGCTTTTTGAGAGTCAAAGTTTAATTTTTTTTATTGCCCAAAAAGCTTGGTGCTCCAATTCTACCGGATGGTGACAAGATTTTTTGAAAATGAGCTTATAAGGAGACATTCCTAAAGGAATCTTAAAGGCAGGTCTATAAGCCCACAGGGCATCCTGAAGTTTTGAAGTCCAATCCTTTCTATTTTGGTTTACAATTTTCTCTAAAATTTGCTTAAGCTCTCTATTGGAGACTTCAACTTGCCCATTAGTTTGAGGGTGGTATGGAGTACTAACCTTGTGCTTCACCCCATAGTTTCTTAAGATATTTTCCAACTGCCTATTGCAAAAATGCTTTCCCCCATCATTGATCTCAAATCTAGCTAGCATATGCTCCTTGAGATATTTAATAACAGTTTTAGCATCATTGTTCACACATGCTAATTCCTATACCCATTTTGACACATATTCAACTGCCACAAGAATATACATATTGATTTGGGACAAGGGAAATGGTCCCATAAAGTCGATTCCCCACACATCAAATAGCTCCACTTCAAAAATTCCATTTAAAGGGAGCTCATCCCTTTTGCTTAAATTCCCAGTTCTTTAGCACTTGTCACAGCTTTTGACAAAGTCGGCTGCATCTTTGAACAAATGGGGCCAAAAGGATCCGGATTGAAGCACTTTTGCAGCCGTTCGCTCAATCCCATGGTGCCCTCCGTACGGAGATGTGTGACAATGATAGAGAATATTTCTAATGTCTGAGTCAGGGACACATCTCCTTTTGACAAAGTCAGCGACATCTTTGAACAAATGGGGCCAAAAGAATCTGGATTAAAGCACTTTTGCAGCCGTTCGCTCAATCCCATGGTGCCCTCTGTACGGAGATGTGTGAAAATGATAGAGAATATTTCTAATGTCTGAGTCAGGGACACATCTCCTTAGGAGTTGATCATTGTAACACTTGTACAAAAATGGATCATACCAAAAGTAATTTTTAATATCTGCGAAATTTTTTTTTCTTTATTGGTAACTCATGTCTTTTGGTATGACTCCTCATGCGAGATAATTTGCAATGTCAGCGAACCAAGGAGAATAATTTGAAGCGACAGCATAAATCTTCTCATCGGGGATTGATTCACAAATTTTGGTCAGCTTATCATTATCCAGGTGGGTCAATCTAGATAAATGATATGCAAGCACATTCTCACTTCCTTTCTTATCCCGGATTTCAAGATCAAATTCTTGCAAGAGCAATACCCAATGTATCAAGCGCGGTTCTGCTTCTTTCTTTTGAATGAGATACTTAATAGCTACGTGATCAGTATAAACAATAGTCTTTGACCCAACGAGATAAGACCTAAATTTAGTAAAGGCAAAGATGACAGCTAAAAGTTCCCTTTCCGTGGTAGCATAATTTCTTTGAGCATCATCTAGGAGGTTACTAGCATAGTAAATTGAATAGAAGGTTCGTTCCTTTCGTTGCCCAAGGATAGCACCAACTGCAAGATCACTCGCATCACACATAATTTCAAAAGGTGAATCCCAATTCGGAGTAGAAATTATTGGAGCAGAGATTAAAGTAGTTCTTATGGCATTGAAACTTCTTAAGTAACTTTCATCAAAGTTGAACTCGACATCCTTCCCTAGTAATCTACAGAGTGACATACCTAGATTTGAGAAGTCCTTGATAAATCTTCTATAAAAATCTGTATGCCCAAGGAAGCTTCTAATTTCTTTCACATTGATGGGAGGGGGAAGTTTTTCAATTATCTCAACCTTAGCCTTATCAACTTCTATCCATCTTCTTGAAATCAAGTGCCCAAGAACAATGCCCTCCTTGACCATGAAATGACATTTTTCCCAATTCAAGATTAAATTTGATTCTTCACATCTTCTTAAAACATTTTCTAAATTAGTTAGGCAATGATTGAAAGAGCTCCCGATGACAGAGAAGCCATCCATAAAGATTTTCAGAAATTCCCTAATCATGTCAAAAAAATAGCCATCATACAACGTTGAAAGGTGGCTGGAGCATTGCATAATCAGAATGACATTCTTCTTAAGGCTCCCAAAGGGGCAGGTGAAAGTGGTTTTCTCTTAGTCTTCAGGTGAAATATGGATTTGATTATATTATGAATACCCATTAAGAAAACAAAAATAGGGGCTTCTGCTAATCTATCAAGCATTTGGTCAATAAAAGGAAAAGGATAGTGGTCCTTGCGGGTAGCTTTATTTAATATCCTATAATCAATACACACTCTCCATTCGGTCACAGTTCTAGTGGGAATCAGTTCATGGTTTTCATTAAGAACAACTATCATCCCACTCTTTTTGGGGACCACATGTATAGGACTTGCCCAAGGACTATCAGAAATTGGGAAAATGATTCCAGTGTCTAAGAGTTTAATGATTTCCCTATGAACTACTTCTTTTATATTGGGATTTAATCTCTGTTGTGGCTCAATTGAAGGGTAGGAGTTATCTTTCAAAAGGATTCAGTGCATACAAATAGTTGGACTAACCCCCTTCAAATCAGCTATACTCCAACCGATTGCTCTCTTGTGTATTCTTAAAACCTCACATAGAAGACTCTCTTGATGTTGGGTTAATAGGGAGGAGATTATTACAGGAAGGGATTCTTTTTCTCCTAGATAAGTGTATTTTAAAGGTGAGGGAAGAGGCTTCAATTCTAATTATAGAGGGAGGATTATAGAAGGCTGAATTATTTTTCTCTCCTTAACCAATTCCTCAATCACATCCGTATTCGTGGGGTCCTCATCTTCCTCCCCTTCTAACAGTCCTTCTTCATCCGTATCTCTCATTACCCACGCTTCTTCTATTGAATTAATTTTCCAACAATCCTCATTAGGTTTAGATGGGTGTCTCATAGAATCATTCACATGAAACTTAATCTCCTCCTCCACATATCACAATTTCAATTCCCCTTTATCTACATCAATCAAGGTGCTTCTGGTGGCCAAGAATGGTCTACCTAAGATAATAAGAATTTCTTGATTTTCATCCTCCATATCTAAGATGATGAAATCAGCAGGGAAGATGAATTTGTCAACCTTTACAAGCACATTTTCCACTATTCCTAAAGGGGATTTTACAAATCTATCAGTGAATTGGAGGAGGATAGAGGTGGGTTTTAAGTGATCAATTTCTAACTTCTTGAATATGTAAAAAGGCATCAAATTAATGGACGCACTTAGATCATAGAGGGCCTTTTGGAAGGACTGGCTTCCAATAATGCAAGGGATAGTGAAACTCCCCGGATCTTTCTTTTTGATGGGAATTTTTTCTGAAGGATTACACTGTACTCTTCTGTTAATGCTACAGTTTCTTTTTCATCGATTTTTCTTTTCTTGGAGAGGGTATCTTTCATAAATTTAGCGTAACTAGGAATTTGTTCTAGAGCTTCTACAAAGGGATATTTATATGAAGAGTTTTAAAAGTTTCCAAGAATTTGTGGTATTGGACATCAAATTTCTTTCTGGCTATACGTTGAGGATAAGGTATATTAGGGGCTCTCTTAAGTTGATCTCTAGATTCTTCCCTTTCTTCATCTCAAACATTAGTCCTCTCTTTTTTGATTGTTTCTTCTTCCTCTCCCTTTCCTCTCTAGTTATCTCTATATTTTCCTAATTTCCCTTTCTCACAATCGGTTTGTTAATTTTTTCACTTCTTAGGGTTATTAGGTTTCTTGACTTCTCTTCATACTAGCTGATGACTCTCACTAATGAAGGTTGCTTTAACTGTTTCATGATTTTATTTAGCTTTTGTTCTATTCTTTTTACTGACTCTTCTTGCCTTAACAAAGTGTGTTTGTGCCTGTTTAAGGTGGCATCAATTTTATTTATGAATTCGGTTGTGGAGGTTCTGAATTTGATATGTGAGTTTTCTAATCTCTTTCTATTCCTTCCATGATTCAAAATCACATTGACATTTCTTAACTCACCATCTTCCTCATGACAAGAATTTATATACCCACATTCTAGTTTTTTAGTGAGTTGAGAGATTTGTTTTTGGAGCTCAAGGATTTGCTATGAATTTCCGAGTGAGTTACATTCATTTTTATTATGGTGATCATTCCTATGGAAAGGCCATTGATAGGCATTGTTTGCCATTTCACCCAAGAGGTTGTAAGCCTCCAATTGGGTTTCAAAATCACATTGAGTGTCCTTATAGGGGCGTTCAATCCATTATAAAATGTTTGAACTTGCATATACTAAGGAAACCCATAATGAGGGCAACGCCTTAGGTATTCTTTAAATTGGTCCCATCCATCATAGAGTGTCTCCCCTTCCAACTGAGTAAAGTTGGTTATCTCAATTCTCAACTGAGCGGTTTTCATCGGAGGGAAATATTTGGCTAAGAATTTCTTAGCCAAATTGTCCCATGTCCGGATGGAATCGCTTGGAAGAGAGCTGAGCCAACTCTTGGCTCTGTCTCGTAAAGAGAATGGGAAAATCCATAATTTAAATGCATCTTCAGAGACGCCTTTAAATCTGAAGGTATCACATATTTCATGGAAAATTGAAATATGTGAGTTCAGATCTTCAGTGGCTAATCCCCCAAACTGATTATTTTGCACCATACTCAGTGTGAACGGTTTGATCTCAAAGTTATTGGCTTCTATATTAGGCCTAACAATTGTATGGAGGATTCCCCTAACAGTGGGTAGTGCATAATCTCTTAGTGTTCTTCCCCTAGCCACTCCTAATGGCTCTCCTAATGGCTCTACAAGATTTTCATTATCATTATCCATAACGGCTTGTTGGTTCGAAAGGTTTTGTTCTCTCATAGCCTGCAAGTATGTTCTTTCAATTTCTGGGTCAAACAGAGAATTCGTGCAAACTCTTGTACTCGTACACTACAATAATTAGGCTATCAAGAACAAATTTAGCAATAATGTTCAGAAATTCAAAAATAAAAGAAATAGAAAAGAAACAAAAAGTAAGTTATTAGTGATTATAATTACAAAAATCAAAACTAAAAGTATATGCAAGGAAATACTTAAATCACTAGCTAGTTATAGATTATCCTTAAGACAAAACAGTTTCCAATTCCCCGGCAACAGCACCAAAAACTTGACAAACTGTAAATACACGTCTGCATTTGTACGCAAGTGTACGTGGTCTGAAATAATAAATGGAAAGTGTTACTTTCCAGGATTTATTGAACCACAGAGAATTGGTTATTTTGTTATTAAGGTTTATCTATTCTCACTAATGTTTAAGTTATGAATAATTGGTTTGAGTTAGTTTTAAACTAAGTACAATAATCACTAAATAGAAATTAAGTCAGATAAAAGGAAGAGGAGAGTTGGGTTCATCCTGTATATCATGATAAGTTACTTAATGCATGATGATTCCTCAAGCATTGTCTTTCATTTACTTTAAATTAAATCAAGTGCACATTATTCTTTCTTAAGTTTTATCTCAAGGTTTCACAAGTTCAAATCTTGTGCACAAAATGAATACACAGTCGATTCTATTTTGGCACAAAGATTTTTATAACAATTTAGGTTTGTAATTTTCATCTTATCTCTTGATCAAGGAGATGAGGATTATTAAATTTTTAAGATCTTATAAGCATTGATTCCACTAAGAGCGTCACTCGCATCGTACATAGTTGAAATGAGGGATTTAATATATTGGGCTCAATGACTATGCACCTCATTCATGAGCACACAACTATTTCTTTTCTTTCCTCAATTATGTGGAGCTAAGGAGCTCATTTAGTGGATCTTAGCATCACAGGCATCAACACTTTAGTTGAGATTAGATTAAGGTGCACTAAGCTCAAGAACTTTTCTCACATAGTTCTAAGCTCTCATGCACTCATAGATCTAGTATCTAACCAAAGGTGAGCTATGGAGCATAAGACACTTCAGTTCTTGAGTTCATAAGTTCATTTTCCTTTAATTCACAATCAAAACTGTAGTAATAATAAGCATTTCTTGAGCAAGGCATTGAGTTCATACATATTGTTAATACTTGAAGAAAACTTCATACAATTAAAATGTAATATCAAACACATGGGATTACCCCAACCCTCCCTAAGGGAGATTTAGCTATCCATTACAAAAGAGATGAAAAAGAACACATACATGGATAAAGACCCTTTCATGATCAACTAAGAAAATAAATTACAAAAAAAGAATTTAGAAGATACTAGGAACGTTCATTAGAAGTTCTTTGGATCCTTCTTCTCTTTCTTGAAGTTCCTCTCTTAGGTCGTTAGTGCTGCCTTCCTTCTTCTTCTCCTTGGTAAATTGGCTCTTCTACCCTTGGGGAGTTCCTCTCTTCCACTATGCAACCCTCCTCCTTACTTAAATGATTTGAGAAAAAATTGGAACCCTCCTCTAGTCAAGAGGAGTGATATTTATAGGAGAGGGGCTGCATCCTCATACTTGAGTTCAACAACTAGTAATGCTAATAAAAATTTTGAGTAATGATGGCAAATGCTAGTTGAAGGTGAGGTGACCAATATCTTCCATTCTTTTATCCTTCTTATCACATCAAAATTCATTTTTCCAATTAAAAATATAGCAGCTGCAGAGGGAATGATGGCTGGGGGTCTTGTCCCTGCCGCATTAAATGTTTCTGCCAGAGAAAATTGTGGCGGGTTGCTGCAGCGCGCTGTAGTGCACTGTAGCGCGCTACGGCTATGGCGCGCTACGACATGCAATGGTGCAAGTAAAATTTGCTAAGTGCCCTGCTGCCGCGCGCTACCGTGTTCATTTTTCGCAAAGTGACCCGCTGCAGTGCGCGACAGCACTAGCATTTTGCAAATAGTACCGCTGCAGCGCGCTGAAGCAGTAGCATTTCGTAAAAAGCTCCACTGAAGTGCGCGGTAGCACCAGAATTTGCAAATCACACCACTGCAGCGCGCAGTAGTGGCAGCATTTCGGAAAAAGCTCCATTGCAGTGCCCGATCGCGCTCGCAATTTGCAAGATGACCCGCTGCAACGCGCGATCACACCCGTGGTTCGCAAACTGAACCACTGCAGCGCGTGATCGTGCCCGCAATTTTGCAAACTGAATTGCTGCAGGGCACGATCGCACCCGTGGTTCGCAAATAGACCCGCTGTAGCGCACGTCAGCGCCTGATTTTGTAAAATGACCCACTGCAGCGTGCGGCAGTGGTCTCCTTTGAAAAAAATAGGAAATTGCACCAATAGCTCAGAATTTTTTGTATATGCATTTTTCTTGAAAAGATAGACAAAATTTGATTAAGGAAGCAATTTAAGATCGGAAATGAATGAAATTTCCTTTTTAATTTAGATATAATTTATGGATTCATCAGACGCGTTGCGGTGTTCTAGACTTTTTTCTGATGGTCTGCTAGTGCACGCTATAGCGCTTGAGCCCCGCAAGATTCTCCTACTGTGGTGTGCTATAGTGCCAGAATTTTGCAAGTTGGTCCGCTGCAGCGCGCTATAGCGATAGAGTTCACAAGTTGATCCGCTGCAGCGCGCTCTCGCGCCAGAATTTTGCAAGGTTACCTGCTGCAATGCGCTATAGCGCCAGAGCTTCACAAGTTGGTCCGCTACAGCGCGCTATAGTGCCAGCACTTCACAAGTTGGTCCACTGCAGCGCACTATAGCGCCAGCACTTCGCAAGTTGGTCCGCTGCAGCGCGCTATAGTGCCAGAGCTTTGCAAGTTGGTCCGCTGCAACGCATTATGGTGCTAGAATCCTGCAAGTTGGTCCGCTGCAGTGCGCTATAGCGCGCTGCAGTATATTTCTTCAAAAAATATTTAGAAAATGTCCAGAATTGTCCAAACCTTGCTGGTAAGCATTTTTTCCTGAAAAGTAGGCAAAATTTGGTTAAGGAAGTACTTTCAATATGAAAATGAATGAAATTTTCCTTTATTTAGGATATAAATTATGGATTTATCAACTAACCTTTTTTACTTTTATAGCATTGATTAGCGAGGCTTAAATACTAAGATTACCAATGAAGGATCTGGCCTTACTACCATTACCCAAGGTGATCTTCTTCTTTGTACAGTTGATAGTGGCATTATATTGGCTTAGCCAATTCATGCCTAATATTACATCAAATTTGGCTATTGGGAGAACTACTAACTTGGCTTCATACTTCTCATTTTCAATGGGGATTAGTTTGCAAAATTGGCGAGCTGGCATTTGGGCTCCAGAAGGTAACCCAATATTAAGAGGATTTGCTAGGCGATACAAGGGTAGGTTAAGTGACTTTGCCCAATCTTTAGATACAAAGGAATGGCTAGCCCCAGTGTCGAATAGGATGTTAAAGGATTTGTCATTCATGCATATTGAACCTAATTATAGATGTAGTAATTACTAACTATGTTAAGCAAATATTAGTTGTGGAAATAAAAGGGGTTTGAGAGCGTATACCTGATATCACATGATTATCTTCAGCGGTCTCAACTGGTGTGAGGGTGTACACACGTGTAGGGCCGGCAGGACTATTGTTATAGGTCTGCCATGGAGGTGGCCGATGTGCATTTGGGCGGGGAACATAAGCTATCTCATGCCTCACAGCTAAAGTAGAAGGTGGTGCTAGACAAGCTATCGCAGGCTTCTGAAACAAGTCAAAGACTTGGCAGCACTTAGAGCGGTCAATTTAATCACCATCAATCGTTTCCATAGCTGTATAGTGATAGAATCCGTGGCCTGTCTGTCCAGTAAGTGAAACAAACACGATTCCTGTGGTAACACCGACCATATAGGTGTAGTTTTGTGCAACTATTGAATGAATCGGCAGGGGGAGCTTCGGCCTCGAGTTGATATACCCTGGCTCGTTAGGGAGGATTCGTCTGGAATGAAGTGGACGCGATACTCCTTTTGGATCATTCCCTAGTCTAGTCTTGCTCTACTACCTTAACAGTTTCAAGTAGCTCCGCAAAGTCTGTTATGCATAGAGGGATCACTTGGCTCCTAATGGAGGGTCGCAAACCGCTTTGAAATTGGTGACAGCGGTCTGGCTCAGTAGAGATTAAACTAGTAGAGAATCTTGCAAGATGATGGAATTCTGCTTTGTATGTAGATACAGATCGATCACCCTGTTATAATTTCAGGGATATGTCTCCTAAGAGGTGTTTGGCGAATAGAGGGATGAATTGAGCTTGGAAGGCCTCAATGAATTCATCCCATGTAATGTCCTCTAGTGGTACCTCGGTAAACTGTGTGCTACGGGTGGTGTCCCACCAGTATTCGGCCTCATCTTGTAGGAGGTTGGTAGTAAGACAGACCACCTTTGAGTCAGGGCACTTGATGCTTGTTAGGTTATTTTCCACCATTTTTATCTAGGTGGCGGCGTTAACTGCAGAGAGACTCCCATTGAAGGTGGTTGATCTCAAGCAGAGGAAGCTGTGCAACAGTCCTTTTATGGACTGTATGTGATGCTAATGAGAGTATTGTAATGTTGGGGCAACTTCTATCGTGGTGCGGTTCTAGCTTATCTGAGCTACCAACAACCGTTCCATTCTTGCCGCCTACTTGGCCTGAGCATTTGCAACCTTCTTAGTCTGTCTCTAGCTAGATTTTATTTATTTTCGGTGGGATTCCACCATTATTTTGACCACTTCTAGCAAGGCACTTACCTCACTAGATGAAGTGCTGGAGGGAGCAGGAGAGGGGCTTTGTCCAGGATTCATGACTTTGATTTGCTAGAATCTGAAGTAAAGACAATACATCTTCTGAAATTCAGAAAATAAAAGATTATAATATGCTGTCTCTTTTACTTTAGATCACTATCTACTAAGGCTCTTAGCAGCTTTATTCATGAATTCAATACTGGAGTTTCTAAATTCCTTAAGTGAGTTTTCGAATCTTTCTCCATTCCTTCCATGATTCATGATTAACATCTCTCGATTCTCCTAAAAGGAACTTATATATCCAAATTCTAGCTTCTTATTAAGTTGGGAAATTTGATTTTGCAGTTCTAGGATTTGCTATGACTTTCCTAGTGAAGTACACTCTTTTTTATCTTTGTAATCATTCCTTTAGAGGGGCCATTGCTAAACATTATTTGCCATTTCTTCCAAGAGGTTGTAAGCTTCCTCTTGGGTTTTTCCACTAATGGAACCACCGGTGGCTGCATCAATGAGTGTCCTTGTTGGAGCATTCAAACCATTGTAGAAGGTTTGCACTTGCATCCATAGAGGGAACCCATGATGTGGGCAATGCTTGAGGTACTCCTCAAAGCGATCCCACCCATCATACAGAGTCTCACCTTCCAATTGAGTGAAGTTGGAGATCTCAATCCTCAACCGTGCGGTTTTAGTCGGAGGGAAGTATTTGGCTAAGAATTCGTAGCCAAGTCGTCCCAAGTCCGGATAGAATCACTCGGTAAAGAGTTGGGCCAACTCTAGGCTCTATCTTTTAGAGAGAAAGGAAAAAGCCGCAGTTTAACTGCGTCTTCGGAGACATCGTTAAATCTGAAGGTATCACTTATTTCAAGGAAAATTGAAATATGTGAATTAGGATCTTCAGTGGCTAATCCTCCAAACTGATTATTTTACACCATACTCAATGTGGAAGGTTTGATTTCAAAGTTGTGAGTTTCAATATTTGGTCTTACAATTGTATGGGGGATTCCCCTAATAGTGGGTAGTGCATAGTCTGTAAGTGCTATTCCCCTAAGCTCTTCTACATTTTCTATGCAATTATCCATAACGGCTTGTTGGTTTGATTGATTTCGTTATCGCCTAGCTTGTAAGTATGTTCTATCTATTTCGGGATCAAAAAGATATTCTGTACAAACTCTTTTACTCATACAACTAACAATATGGCTTATCGAGAATAATTTAGCAATATAGATTAAATAATTTTGTAGAAATAAAATAACTAAAAGGTAAAATGTTAGCTTTAATAATTACAAAAAATGTAAAACTACTAATATATGCAATTAAATGCTTAAATCGCTAGTTACTTATAGATTGTCCTTAATTCAAATCAAGTACCAATTCCCCAACAACGGTGCCAACAACTTGACAGACTGTAAATACACGTCTGCGCTCACACACAAGTGTACGTGGTTTGAAGTAATAAGTGGAAAGTGTTAATTTCTGGGAATTTATCGACCCTCAGAGAATTGGTTGATTTGGCACTAAGGTGTATCTATTCTCACTAATGTTTAAGCTACAATGTATTTGGATGAGTTGGTCTAAAAATTAGCAGAATAATCACTAAGTAAAAGAGTAAGATTAGAGAAAGAGGAGAGTTGGAACCATACCACATGTCATGATATAATAATTATGTATATTAATTTCTCAAGCTTTATTATTCATTTTAATTAAAATCAAGTGCACATCATTTTTCTTGAGTTTAACTCAAGGTCTTACAAGTTCAAATCTTGTGCACAAAATGAACTCACATTCGGTTCTACTTCGGTACAAAGATTCTTATAAGATTCTTTGGATTTAAATTTTAATCTTATTCTCTTGATCAAGGAGAGCTTGATTATTAAATCTTAGGATCTTACAAGTATTGATTTCTACTACGAGCATCACTCGCATCTCACATAGTTGAGATGAGGGATTCATATGTTAGGCTCAACGACTATGTCACTTAGTTCATGAACACTCAACACTTCCTTCATCTACCTTAATTATGTTGAGCTAAGGAGCTCATTTAGTGGGTCTTAGCATCACTTGCGTCAACACTTTGGTTGAGCTTAGATTGAGGTGCATTGAGCTCAAGAACTTTGTCACATAGTTCCAAGCTTTCATGCACTCAAAACCTAGCATCCAACCTAAGGTGAGCTAAGGAGCACAAGATGATTAGTTCTTGAACCTTTTTTATTCTTTACTCTTATTCCACATTCAAGACTAAATTAGATAAAATGTTTTTTAGCAAGATATTAAGATCACAAAATAAAATATGCTTGAGGAAAAAAACATTTATACATGAATATTACATCATGCACATGGGACTTCACCCCAACCCTCCCTAAGGGAGTTTAGCTACTCATTATAAAAGTAAAGAAGAAAAACACATACATGGATAAAGACCCTTTCATGATCAACTAAAAAGAAAATACAAGAATAGAATTTAGAAAATACTAGGAATGTTCCTTTGGAAGTTCTCCCGAATCCTTCTTCGCCTTCTCAATGTTCCCTTCTTAGGTCGCTAGTGCTACCTTCTTCTTTCTCCTCTAAAGCAAGAGCTTGCTTTGCCACCCTTAGGGAGTTTTTCTCTTCTTTGGTACTCCTCCTTACTTAGTGGATTTTTGGCTAAAATTGTCAACCCTCCTCAAGTCAAGAGGAGGGGTATTTATAGGGAAGGGGCTGCCTTCTTCTTCTTCAATTCAAAACTAGCATTTCCATTTAAAATTCTGAACTCATGATGGCAAAATCCTCCATTGATGGTGAGGTGACAAATATCTTCATTTGTTTACTCAAAACATCACCTCAAGACCTTCTTTTTCAAATAAAATGTAGCAACTGCAAGGAATGATGGCTGGGGATAAAATGCAGGATACAGGTCATGTCCCCAGCCGCAATAAATGCTGTTTGGAAAAAAAATGCGGCGAGCTGCTGCAGCGCGCGGCAGCGCGCTGCGGCGTGCAATGGTCCTTAGCAAATTTGCTAAGTCCCCCACTGCCGTGCGCTACCGCGTTTGAGCTTTGGAAGATGTTGCTGTAGCGGGTTATTTTGCAAATTTTACTGTTCAAGTACATCACTTTTCATTTTTAAAGAAACAATATTTCTGCTGCAGCGCGTGACCGCACACTGTAGCGGCTCATTTTGCAAAAAACACTGTTCAATTAATCGATTTCCCTGTTTTTATAAAGTTGGAAATATTTTCGCTGCAGGCCGCTGCAGCGTGCGACCGTGCGCTGTAGCAGCTCATTTTGCAAAAAACACTGTTGAATTAGTTGAGCCCTCATATTTATAAAGTTTAAATAATTTCGCTGCAGCCGCTGCAGCGCGCGACCGCGCGCTGAAGCGGCTCATTTTGCAAAGAACACTGTTTAATTAGTTAAGCACCTATTTATAAAGTTTAAATAATTCAGCTGCAGCCCGTTACGACGTGCTGTAGCGCGCGGCAGCGCGCTGTAGCGGATTTCCTTTAATAAATTTTAAATGTTTCCAGAAATGCCTTAGAACTCCCTTGGATGCCTTTTCCCTGAAAAAGATAAAAAAAATTGATTTTAGGAGCATCATAAAGATCTGAAATGAATGAAATTCCCCTTTATTTTAGATATAATTTATAGATTCATCACACCCCCACACTTAAATTCTTGCTCATTCTCAAGTAAGCTTAAAATGATATTTTTTCTGTTTTGTTAGGATGAAAGTCACAACAATCCAATTAGAATATATATAAGTCAAGATGTGTGCATGGCAAAAATGAAATAAACATTTTAGCAATATTAATGTTTTTAATTGTGGCACTAAGGTGGTTTAATCAATGTATCTCCAAATGTTTGAATTTTTAATGCTTGATATTGGGTGATGGGTACAATTCATTGTGAACTCTAGACTATAGAAGTGGTCAAAGATTCCAAGAGTTGTGCCATATGTGCTCGTCCTTATGAGTCATAAAGATGAAAAGTTTAAAGGAGAGATATCTTTCTTCATCTTTCACATTTTGTTCATTTGGGAGAGATATTTTTCATCATCTATTTTTTCATAAATATTTTATTCTTTTCATCTTTAAGGAGAGACATTTTTCTTCATCCCTAATGTATATCTTTGTGATCATGAAGTCCTACGGGAGCCTAGCACACTCTTTTTAGAATACGTCCCATACCTTTTTAGGCTAAGTGTTATGCCTTCCCCTACACTTAGCTCAAGCATTTATTTAAATTTTTGGAGATTAGATTAACCTCCATTCATTCTCAATTACAATATTTTTTTGCTTATAATGCATTTAATCATTTTTGTTTACGCATTCTTTTACATAAGTCAAATTCGATTTTTACATTTTTGTGATTTTCATTTATTTTGAAAAATTCAGAAAAAATATGTCAATTAAGAATATCATAAAAATGAGAGGATAAGAAAAATTCATAAATTAAAATCTCAAAATAAAAATATACTAAAAATAAAGATACAAAAGAAAAAAGAAAAATTGAAAGAAAAGAACAAATACAACCTATTTAGTTATTGGGTTGCCTCCCAATAAGCGCTTGTTTTAGTGTCTCAGCCTGACACAAAAAAGATCTTATGTGATTCCTTCATCAGGAAGGTCTTGAAGGTTCCATCCGCCCTTCTCTTGAAAAACTCCTTCCTCCAAGTATAACTTCAGACAATTTCCATTCACCTTAAAAGTGCTATTATTGGAGGCAACTTCGACAGCTCCACGAGGAAAAACCTTTGTGATGGTAAATGGTCATGTCCAATGTGATTTTAGTTTTCCAGGAAAAAGTCTCAATCTAGAGTTAAAAAGCAATACCTTCATTCCTGGTTGGAGGTGCTTAGGTTTAATTAACTTATCATGCCATTTTTTTATTTTTTTTTATACAACTTGGCGCTCTCATAAGCGTTTAACCTAAATTCATCCAGTTCATTTAGTTGCAGTAGTCTTTGCGCCCTTGCCTTTTGGTGGTCAAAATTTAATTTCTTTATTGCCCAAAAGGCACGGTGCTCAAGTTCCCCCGGAAGGTGGCATGGTTTTCCATAAACGAGCTTATACAGGGACATTCCTAGAGGGGTCTTAAAGGCAGTTCTATAAGCCCAAAGGGCATCTTGAAGTTTTGAAGTCCAGTCCTTTCTACTTTGGTTCACAATTTTTTCTAAAATTTGTTTAAGTTCTCTATTGGAAACTTCAACTTACTCACTAGTTTGAGGGTGGTAGGGAGTACCCACATTGTGTCTCACCCCATAGCTTTTTAATATATTCTCTAACTGCCAATTGCAGAAGTGTTTTCCCCGATCACTGATCAAGAATCTGGGTGTCCCAAATCTAGCTAGTATGTGTTCCTTGAGAAATTTGATCACAACTTTAGTGTCATTGTTGACACATGCCACAGCTTCAACCCATTTTGAAACATATTCAACTGCCACAAGGATATACAGATTGGCTTGAGACGAGGGAAAGGGTCCCATGAAGTCAATTCCCCATACGTCGAATAGTTCAACTTCAAAAATCCCATTTAAAGGAAGCTCATCTCTTTTTGTTAAATTTCCGGTTCTTTGGCATTTGTCACAACCTTTGACAAAATCTGCAGCATCCTTGAACAAATGGGGCCAAACAAATCCGGATTGAAGCACCTTTACAGCCATTCTCTCAATTCTGTGGGGTCCTCCATAAGAAGATGTGTGGTAGTGGAAGAGAATATTCCTGGTGTCAGAGTCAGGAACACATTTCCTCAGGAGTTGATCATTGCAACATTTATACAGAAAGGGATCATACCAAAAGTAATTTTTTATATCCGTGAAAAATTTCTTTCTTTGTTGGTAACTCATATATTTTAGTATGATTCCTTCTGCAAGGTAATTGGCAATATTAGCAAACTAGGAAGGATCATTTGTAGCCACCCCATAGAGCTTCTCATCAGGAAAGGATTCACTAATATCGGTTGACTTATCATGATCAATGTGGGTTAATCTGAATAAATGATCAGTGAGCACATTTTCACTCCCCTTCTTATCCCGGATTTTGAGATCAAATTCTTATAAGAGCAACACCCAACGTATTAAGCGTGGTTTTGCCTCCTTCTTTTGGAGGAGATACTTAATGGCAGCATGAACCGTGTAAACGATAGTCTTAGACCCGATGAGATACAACCTAAATTTAGTGAAAGCAAAAATGACGGCTAGAAGCTCCTTTCCCGTGGTGGCGTAATTTCTTTGAGCATCATCAAGGAGTTTACTAGCATAGTAGATCGAATAGAAGGTTCGCTCTCTTCGCTACCCAAGAGCAGCGCCTACTGCAAGGTCACTCGCATCACACATAATTTCAAAAGGTGAATCCCAGATTGGAGCAGAAATTATTGGAGTAGAGATCAAGGTAGTTTTTATTGTATTGAATCATTTTAGACAATCTTCATCAAAATTGAACTCAACATCCTTTCCTAGCAATCTACAAAGCGGCATACTTATGTTTGAAAAATCTTTGATAAATCTTCGATAAAAACCAGCATGCCCTAAGAAGCTTCTAATTCTTTTTACATTGATGGGAGGAGGAAGTTTTTCAATTACTTCAATCTTTGCTTTATTGACCTCTATCCCTCTCCTAGAAATTAGATGACCAAGAACAATACCCTCTTCAACCATAAAATGACACTTTTCCAAATTCATGATTAAATTTGACACTTCACATCTTCTTAACACCTTTCCCAAATTAATTAGGCAATGATCGAAAGAGGTTCCAACCACAAAAAAATCATCCATAAAAATTATTAAGAACTCTCCTATCATGTCAGAGAAAATTGCCATCATACAACGTTGAAAAGTAGTTGGGGCATTGCACAATCCGGAAGGCATTCTCTTAAAGGCAAAAGTTCCAAAGGGGCAAGTGAAAGTTGTTTTCTCTTGGTCTTCGGGATCAATCAGGATTTGATTAAATTTTGAATAACCATCAAGAAAACAGAAATAAGGATTTCCTGCTAATCTATCAAGCATTTGATTGATAAAAGGAAGGGGATAATGGTCTTTTCAAGTTGATTTATTTAATCTCCTATAATCGATGCAAACTCTCCAACCGGTCACAGTCCTAGTAGGAATAAGCTCATTGTTGCTGTTGAGAATAATGGTCATCCCACTCTTTTTGGGAACCATGTGTATTGGGCTCACCCAAGGGCTATCAGAAATTGGGAAAATAATCCCAGCATCTAAGAGCTTGATGATTTCCTTATGAACTACTTCTTTAATGTTTGGGTTTAATCTCCACTGAGGTTCAATTGAAAGTTTGGAGTTGTCCTCCTATAGGATACGATGCCTACACAGAGTTGGGCTAACCCCCTTCAGATCCGCAATACTCCATCCTATTTCCCTCTTGCGTTATTTTAAAACCTTACATAAGAGATTCTCTTGATGTTGAGTTAACAATGAGGAGATTATTATAAGAAGTGATTCATCTTCTCCTAGGTACGTGTATTTTAAATGTGAGGGAAGAGGTTTTAATTCAGTTTTTGGAGGGCAAATTATCGAAGGTTGGATCATCTTCTTTTCCTCAATCAATTCTTTAATAACTTCCATGTCAATGGGATCTTCATAGCCCTCATTTGCTAACATTCCCTCTTCTCCCACATATTCCATTAACCCAGCTTCTTCTAATAAATTGATCTCCCAATAATCCTCATTTAATTTAGAAGGGTGTTTCATAGAATCATTCACATGGAATTTAATCTCTTCCTCCCCATAACGCAGCATCAGTTCCCCTTTGTCTACATTAATTAAGGTTCATCCTGTAGCCAAGAAAGGTCTACCTAAAATAATAGAAATTTCTTGATTTTTATCTTTTATGTCCAAGATTATGAAGTCTGCAGGGAAAATAAACTTGTCAACCTTTACAAGAATATTTTCCACAATTCCTAAAGGAGATTTTACAGATCTGTCGGCAAATTGGAGTAGAACAGAGGTAGGCTTTAAATGATCAATTCCTAGTTTCTTGAATATGTAGAAAGGCATCAAATTAACAGATGCACCAAGATCGCAAAGGGCTTTTTGAAAAGATTGGCATCCAATCATGCATGGGATAGTGAAACTCCCTGGATCCTTCTTTTTGGTGGGAATTTTTCTTTGAAGGATTGCACTACATTCTTCTGTTAATGCCACGGTCTCTTTTTCATCAATCTTCCTTTTCTTGGATAAGATGTCTTTCATAAACTTAGCATAACTAGGCATTTGTTCAAGAGCTTCTGCGAATGGGATATTGATATGAAGAGTTTTAAAGGTCTCAAGGAATTTTTAATATTGAACATCGAGTTTCTCCTTAGCCATACGCTGAGGATAAGGTATATGAGGGGTCTCTTTAGGTGGATCTCTAGGCTCTTCCCTCTCGGCTTCCCTTGCCACACTCTTTTCCGTCCTGATTGTTTCTCCTTCCTCCTTTTCCTCTCTTGTTTTTGTGATGTCTTCGCTATTTTCTTTTCTCAAAATCTCGAGTAATCCTTCGACTTCTTAAGGTTATTGCATTTCCTGATTTATTCTCATATTCCCTGATCACCCCCACTAGTGAAGGTTGTTCTAACTGCTTCATTATATCTTTCAATTTTTGTTCAATTTTTTTTACCGTCTCCTCTTGTCTGAGGAGAGTGTGCTCATGCCTATTTAGAGTGGCGTCAGTTTTATTCATGAATTCAATAGTGGAGTTTCTAAATTCTTTAAGTGAGTTTTTGAATCTTTTTCCATTCCTTCCATGATTCATGATCATATTAACATCTCTCGATTCCCCATCATTCTCATGAAAGGAACTTATATATCCAAATTCTAGCTTCTTATTAAGTTGGAAAATTTGATTTTATAGTTCTAGGATTTGCTATGAGTCCTAGTGAAGTACACTCTTTTTTATCTTTGTAATCATTCATTTGGAGGGGCCATTGGTAAGCATTATTTGTGATTTCTTCCAAGAGGTCATAAGCTTTCTCTTAGGTTTTTCCACTAATGGAACCATCGGCGACTGCATCAATGAGTGTCCTCGTTGGAGCATTCAAAACATTGTAGAAGGTTTGCACTTGCATCCATAGAGGGAACCCATGATGTGGGCAATGCCTGAGGTACTTCTTAAAGCGATCCCACCCATCATACAGAGTCTCATCTTCCAACTGAGTGAAGTTGGAGATCTCAATCTTCAACCATGCGGTTTTAGTTGGAGGGAAGTATTTGGTTAAGAATTTTGTAGCCAAGTCATCGCAATTCCGGATAGAATCACTCGGTAAAGAGCTAAGCCAACTCTTGGCTCTATCCTTTCGAGAGAAAGGAAAAATCTGCAATTTAACTGTGTTTTCGGAGACACTGTTAAATCTGAAGATATCACATATTTTAAGGAAAATTAAAATATGTGAGTTAGGATCTTCAGTGGCTAATCCTCCAAACTGATTATTTTGCACCATACTCAGTGTGGAAGGTTTGATTTCAAAGTTGTGGGCTTCAATATTTGGCCTTACAATTATATGGGGGATTCCCCTAACAGTGGGTAGTGCATAGTCTCTAAGTTCTCTTCCCCTAAGCTCTTCTAAATTTTCTATGCAATTATCCATAACAGCTTATTGGTTTGATAGGTTTTGTTCTCGCCTAGCTTATAAGTATGTTCTATCTATTTTGGGATCAAAAAGATTTTCAGTACAAACTCTTTTACTCATACAACTAATAATATGGCTTATCGAGAATGATTTAGTAATATAGATCAAATAGTTTTGCAGAAATAAAATAACTAAAAAGTAAAATGTTAGCTTTGATAATTACAAAAAATGTAAAACTACTAATATATGCAATTAAATGCTTAAATCGCTAGTTACTTATAGATTGTCCTTAATTCAAATCAAGTACCAATTCCCCGGCAACGGCGCCAAAAACTTGACAGACTGTAAATACACGTCTGCGCTCACACGCAAGTGTATGTGGTTTGAAGTAATAAGTGGAAAGTGTTAATTTATGAGAATTTATCAGTCCTTAGAGAATTGGTTGATTTGGCACTAAGGTGTATCTATTCTCACTAATGTTTAAGCTACAATGTATTTGGATGAGTTGGTCTAAAAATTAGCATAATAATCACTATGCAAAAGAGTAAGATTAGAGAAAGAGGAGAGTTGGAACCATCCCACATGTCATGATATAATAATTATGTATATTAATTTCTCAAGCTTTATCATTCATTTTAATTAAAATCAAGTGCACATTGTTTTCCTTGAGTTTAACTCAAGGTCTTACAAGTTTAAATTTTATGCACAAAATGAACTCACATTCGGTTCTACTTCGGCACAAAGATTCTTATAAGATTCTTTGGATTTAAATTTAAATCTTATTCTCTTGATCAAGGAGAGCTTGATTATTAAATCTTAGGATCTTACAAGCATTGATTTCCACTACGAGCATCACTAGCATCTCACATAGCTGAGATGAGGGATTCATATATTGGGCTCAACGACTATGTCACTTAGTTCATGAACACTCGACACTTTCTTCCTCTACCTCAATTATGTTGAGCTAAGGAGCTCATTTAGTGGGTCTTAGCATCACTTGCGTCAACACTTTGGTTGAGCTTAGATTGAGGTGGATTGAGCTCAAGAACTTTGTCACATAGTTCCAAGCTTTCATGCACTCAAAACCTAGCATCCAACCTAAGCTGAGCTAGGAGCACATGACGATTAGTTCTTGAACCTTTTTTATTCTTTACTCTTATTCCACATTCAAGACAAAATTAGATAAAATATTTCTTAGCAAAACATTAAGATCACAAAATAAAATATGCTTGAGGAAAAAAATATTTATACATAAATATTACATCATGCACATGGGAATTCACCCTAACCCTCCCCAAGGGAGTTTTGCTACTCATTACAAAAGTAAAAAAGAAAAACACATACATGGATAAAGACCTTTTTATGATCAATTAAAAAGAAAATACAAGAATAGAATTTAGAAGATACTAGGAATGCTCCTTTGGAAGTTCTCCAGAATCTTTCTTCTCCTTCTCAATGTTCCCTTCTTAGGTTGCTAGTGCTGCCTTCTTCCTTCTCCTCTAAAGCAAGAGCTTGCTTTGCCACCCTTGGGGAGTTCTTCTCTTCTTTCGCACTCCTCCTTACTTAGTGGATTTTTGGTTAAAATTGTCAACCCTCCTCAAGTCAAAAGGAGGGGTATTTATAGGAGAGGGCCTGCCTTCTTCTTCTTCAATTCAAAACTAGCATTTCCATTTAAAATTTTGAACTCATGATGGTAAAATCCTCTACTGATGGTGAGGTGACAAATATCTTCATTTGTTTACCCAAAATATCACCTCAAGACCTTCTTTTTCAAATAAAACGTAGCAGCTGCAGGGAATGATTGCTGGAGACAAAATGCAGGATAGAGGTCATGTCCCTAGCCGCAATAAATACTTTATAGAAAAAAAATGCGGCTGGCCGCGGCAGCGCGGTGTGGCGCGCTGCAGCGTGCAATGGTCCGTAGAAAATATGCTAAGTCCCCCGCTGCCGCGCGCTACCCGCGTTTGTGCTATGGAAGATATCGCTGCAGCGGGTCATTTTGCAAATTCTACTGTTCAATTACTTCACTTTTCATTTTTAAAGAAACAATATTTTTGCTGCAGACCACTGTAGCGCGCGAACCGCGCGCTGTAGCGGCTCATTTTGCAAAAAATATTGTTTAATTAATCGATTTCCCCCGTTTTTATAAAGTTGGAAATATTTCTGCTGTAGATCGGTGTAGCGCATGACCGCATGATGTAGCGGCTCATTTTGCAAAAAACACTGTTCAAATAGTTGAGCCCTCCTGTTTATAAAGTTTAAATAATTCCGCTGCAGACCGCTGCAGCGCGCGACAACGCGCTGTAGCAGCTCATTTTGCAAAAAACACTATACAATTAGTTGAGCCCATATTTATAAAGTTTAAATAAATTCTCTGCAGCCCGTTGCGGCGCGCTAGAGCGTGCGACAGCGCGCTGTAGCGGATTTCCTTTAATAAACTTTAAATGTTTCCAAAAATGCCTCAGAACTCCCTTGGATGCCTTTTTCCTGAAAAAGATAAAAAAATTAATTTTAGGAGCATCATAAAGATCTGAAATGAATGAAATTCCCCTTTATTTTAGATATAATTTATGGATTCATCATCGCCTGGGGCTAAGCTAGCTCAAATCGATCGTATTGATCGATTGAGCTAACGGCCGAGCCATGGCTGAGTACGAGTAAGGACCCAGCAATCGGCTGAACCCCAGGTTAAGAAATGATGGGGGTTCGACTCACCTCCACTCTCTGAAGGTGTAGGCATTGAGCTCCGATCAATTGGTGGGTTAGGTGAGGAGAATTATCTCCTCACAGCAAACCTTAAATTTCTATAAAGAGGCGCCTCGGTCGAGTATCACCCCGACGATCGGGTGCATCCTTGATGAGGGTTCTTAGTCCAATCGATGTGTGTCGACTCCAGGAAGTGTAGGGATCGAGTTGAGCCGCCGCTGTCGTCTGGATGCCAAGAATTTCTGCACTGAAATTCATCTGGGACGGACCCGTCGAGAGGTAGAAGACGAAGTCCGAGTCGGGCCGACCCGTGACCCGCGCCTTTTGATTTCGGCCGTGGCTATTAACGAATTATAGGATGATATTTCAATGGTTACTAATTAAATAAATCAAATCCTATAGTTTTAATTTAAATAAAAATACAAATTAAATTAATTGAATAACTTTGGCTATACTAATCTAAATGGTATGATTCAATATATCATTTGAAATAGAAAAATACAAGGAATCTAAATATAAAATAAAATCACAGATCCAATTGTTGGATTTAAAATAATTACCCAATCCTTTTCTGTTTGTAATTAAATCATAATAAATTCAATAAATGTTCAAATCAGTTGTTTAAGGGCTCTAATTACTCTTGTGACCATAGGGAACAATTGTAGACCCTTAAAACCAATTTTGGACATTTAATTTCCTTAATCACTCCTTAATCACACTAATAAAGAATTAGTGAATTAAACCCTAAATTAGTCTCTGATTTTGGGTAGATTAGTTCTTAATGCCATCTTAAGCCTATGAGAACCTAAGTGTAAGGTTGGATTGCCCTAGAATGCCCTAAATTCACTAATCCCTCTAATTGGCCTAAAAATGTGATTAGTGTTAATTAGCTTAATTAGGTTGTCAAAACCTAAGATAATGGTGTTTCCCACTTCAATAATCAATATGAAACACATTAAAGTATAGTAGATTTAATTTAGATAACTAAACCCTAAAATCCCAATTTTAGCCTTATGAGGGGTATTTTGGTCATTTTGGCCAAGATGTGTTTAGGTACCCTTAAATCTTGGGAAATTTAGTAAATTACCCCTATTTAGATTATTAATGTTCTCTGAACTCTTAAGCTAATAATGTTAATAATATTCATATTAAATTAAAGAATCTTCATTTAATCTTAATTAAAATACTTAGATCTTGAGTGATTTTAAAGGGGTCACTATGCCTTAATAATTGAACCCAATAATTGTAGATGTTAAATCTCACATTAATAAGTTCAATTAAATTAACTTATGAGTTAAATTCAAAAGAAATGTAATTGGTAAAGTTTAAGTTAAAAACTTAGCCTAAGTCTAAAGTGATCAAACAAGCAGATCTTAGATCTTAGATCTTAGACTTTAAATCTTCTACTTGAATCAAACTATCTCCAATTGAATTCCTTAAATGATTTATTGTCTAAACCTTTTGAAGCCTTCTATGTGGGTATAGGATGATTCAATCTATAAGATAATAAAATTATCTTAAAGATTGAATATAGATCTTAGATTCTCAAGTTCTTATTTGATTATTTTATCTTATGATCAGTAGAATAACCTTTTACTAAGTTCTTAGTTCTTGAATCCTTCAGCTTATAGGATTCTTTATCCTTAACTTAGGGATACAGTGTGAACCCTAGATCCTAGTCAGGACACCACCTTGGATTTAGGATTTGAACACCAAAGTGGAGTTTCTCCAAAATCTTTAATTCTTGATTTATTTAATCAAGATTTGGGTAAGAGAGTAAAATATTAACAAAGTAGGTCATTGATTTATTTACTTAAACCCTATAATCGTCACATGATTTTGAATTAGAACTTGCTAAGTTTTATTATTAACTTTAAGGATGTAAATCTGAGATTCTACTCGATAGCTGGATAGTGGAGATCCTAAACTTGTACCTTCTCATAGTAGCTAGATTGGGTAATTAGATAACAACAGATGTCACATAAGTCTAGATTGAGTCTCTTGCTTACTTTGACTAGATTTGCTTGGCATACATTGGATATTGAGCCTTATTCCTTGAGCATAATAGGAGAACTTAGGATATGGATGATACATCATAAGTTAATGTTGTAAAGCATATCATTCATCTGGTTCTTATAGTGTTTTCAGTTAGTAGAATATGACCTAGCTTAGTCTGCCTCTTTAGTATTAGTATTGTATAGGATGGACCCAGGCCTAGCAGATTTGGATGTCTAGGCTGGGGATTGATTGATATTGGAGGCCCTGTATGGCCTATTAGATGGTATGGCAGTACTAAGTCTTAGGCTTATTGCTACACTAGTTTAGTTTTCAGTCTTGGTTTTGCTTTGCCACATGCTTCAGTGGCCTTACTTACAGTACTAGCTTGCTTGCTTTGCCACATGTCTCAGTGGCCTTATATTTCATAGATTCTTCGGCTTTTGCCACATGTCTCAGTGGCCCTTTTCTTTTCTTTTGTATTAATTAGCATGTTGTAGGTATACTCTTATGGCTTACTTTTATATACTGGCATATTTAGGATGCTAGAATTGTATGTTTGTTTTAGCATTTGTGTCTTTTATGTACTTAGCATGTGTTAATACGATCATAAGCATGTTATGTTCAGAGTTTGTATTATAGTCGTTGTTTCTTTTAGCTTTGGCATCACCTTATTTATTTGGTATTGTATGTTACTTTTCATACTAGTTGTTGGCTATAAATGGATAGTTTATAGTTACCCATTTCTTTCATAGCTTGTCGCACCCATTATTGCTTGCATATTTAGATAATTTAAATGCGATATCTTTAAAATAATCAGTTCAGTAAAATAGCCTAAAATGTACTTAGACAATTGTTTAATCGTAACCTTTTTATTTTGTTAGCTGGGGCCATGGAATTTGTGATTCCGACAAATGTTAGATTCAGACTTGTTCGTGGGCAGTGCTACAGGAGAGGATCCCGTTCAAGAGGAGGACCTTGCTATTGCAGTTTAGATATATTTTGTATTTCTTTTCAGTGAGATTGAGAGACCTTTGCATTTGCTTTTAAATTCAGTTTGTAATAAGTAATTCTGGATGTATTTCATTTCTACATTGTGATGAGTTACTATGTTGTTCTTCTTTTTCCCTACTATGTTGTGCTTGTGGATGTTACTTTACACCTATTTCTTCTGCCACTTTGATATCTGTATGTATATTGATGAATGTTTATAATATTATGGTGACACATTCTTGGCTTAAGGCAAGTTGGGTTTTCACCTAATCTTACTTAAGCAGGATATTTGCCACAGTTGGAGCACCGTACTTCCTATTGTTAGTATGGGGGCACCATAACTCATGGCTTAACAAGATTAGAGAATAATTAAAATATAGAGATCAAAAAAATAAATCACTTAGCACATTCATTCTACTCTACATAAGAAAACTAATGGCACTATAATCATACAATTTAAATAAGAAATGAGTCGTATGAGTCCAAACTAGGGTTTTTGACCTAAGGGGCATTTTAGTAAATTACACCTAATGAAATCTAAATGTTTATACAGTTTACTATTGGTTGTTGTTCAAGGATTCTATTGAGTCCAAGAATACTAAATTCTAAAGTCTAATGAATTAGTTATAGCCATTTTAATTTCCAAGGGAAATTTAGTAATTTTCTAAGCTAAGGGGCTCAAAAAGTTAACTTTATCATTTGATGTACAAATTCAACAAACTTAGTGACTATAGCTTTCTTATATCACACTGAATACTTTAACTGGGAGTAGACCCAAATTGGACTTCAATTGGTCAATTTATGACCTAATTAAGGTTAGAGATATTTTGGTCATTTTTAAATTTTTCTAAGGTTCAGAACCTAAATGTTATTTTAGATTATTGTTGGCACTAAAATTCTAAGCTATCTGGCACTTTAAATTTTTGGATTTGGAGTATAAATGACTAAGATATGGTCAAATGAATTTCTTGGACGCTACGGTGCGCTATAGCTCTCGACGGTGATTTCTCCTGTGCGAAAACCGTGAAAGGTCACATTTCGAGCTCAAATACTCTCAATCCAAAGCATTCCATGAGCAGTGATATATATCAATGGAAAGGTTTTTCCGATACCTTTCCATTAACACCAAAATCAGCATGAACGAATCATCCTAGCTATATGAACAATCATGATAAAGGCAGGGTATGCAGAATAGACAAAAAATAGAGCATGAGGTATATTACTTTGAAGAACTATAATGGATTCCATACTTAATCATGGATATCTAAATATGCAAATAAACGTAATAGAGGAGTAAAATGACCAAGGAAGAAGAACAAATGGGTACAAGGAGAGTAAATAAAGGGGTACCTTAGCCTTTGGGAGAGCAAGAGGAAATCTTTGTTTTCCTCAAGACCTTTGAGGGAGGGAAGCTCCTTCGTCAGCACCAAGCTCAATAATGTGAGAAATAGAGATGAAGCTCTTAGCTTGGTAGCAAACAAAATAAGGAGCGCTGAGGATTCTCTTTAAAGAAGAAGAAGGAATGTGAAGACCATGAGCTAGGGAGTTATGAGGTAAGGGGAGGGGGATGGCCTTAGCTATAAAGTATTACAATTAAGAATGGGGAGGAGAGGGATGGCCTCAGCTTTCAATGTGCAATAGGGAGGTAAGGGGTTAGCCAAATGAAGGGGGATGACCAGCCAAAATTTAGGAGAGATAAGGAAAGAGAAAAAGTAAATTAATTAATTATTATTCATATTTTTTAATTTATTAAAAATTTAGATTAAATAAACGTGTTCCAAAAAATTTCAAAACTTCACCCCTAGCTAATTTGGGAGTGAGGAATTCAACGACGGAGTCGAAATTCGATTCTGAGGATTATTTAATTATTCCATTTTTCGGTGCATTTATTATATTAAAATATTCGTGAAAATTCGACGACTTCCAAACGTGTTCAAAATATCACCACTAGCTAATTTGGGGGTGACGATCGCAATGACGAAGTCAAATTTTGATTCAAGGTCAAAATAAATATCTCAATTTCCTAAATAATTAATTATTAAAATATTCCAAATATTGGATTTAGCTTCGAATCGCGCTAAATCTTTAGGGATTGATTCTAATAGCTAGATGAAATTAACAGAATGATAATAAAGATATAATTAGGCTTAAAATAACCTTAGTAATAACCTTGGGTTGTTACAGACTCCCACACTTAAAAATGATGTCGTCCTAGACATCATTACTGGGATGGAAAAGATAAAACGCAGAAAATTAAGACCAAAACTTTTGAATCTTAAAGGTACCTGGACTTTCAAAGAGACTTGGATATTTCTGTTGCATATCAGCCTCTTTTTCCTAAGTAGATTCTTCGATAGAGTGATTACTCTACTGAACTTTTACCATAGGGATAGAACAATTTCTTAGTTACCATTGATCACAATCTAAGATTCTGATAGGCTCTTCCATATAGGAAAGAACTGGCTGAAGGGATACCGCTGGAAGTTGGATTAGGTGTGAAGGATTACGAAGACACCTCCGCAGAGAGGAGATGTGGAACACATTATGAATTGTAGAGAAATCTTCAGGAAGTTTTAATCTATACGTTGTCGAACCAATTTTCTATATTACTTCGGATGATTCGAGGTAGCGATGACTGAGCTTCCCAGCAACACCGAAGCGAAATACACCCTTCATTGGGCTTACTTTGAGATACGCAAAATCTCCAACATTAAATTCCAGAGAATGATGATGGGCATCGTGATATTTACTCTGGCGATCTTGAGCTGCTTTAATTCTCTGCTGGATCAATTGCACTTTCTTATTTGTTTCTTCGACTAAATTTGAACCATACAGCTGAACACTGCCTATTTCAGACCACACTAAGGGCATATTGCATTTTTTGCCGTACAAGGCTTCATACGGAGCCATGCCGATACTTGATTGGAAACTGTTGTTATAAGCAAAATTCAACTAAGGGAATATGATCTTCCCAAAAACCTCCGAAATCCATAATGCATAAGCGAAGAAGGTCTTTAAGAATTTGATTAACTCGCTCAGTTTAACCATCTGTTTGGGGGTGAAAAGCAGTTCTCATGGCTATGGTAGTTCCCAAGTCTTGATGCACGGCTTGCCAGAATTTAGAAGTGAATTGACTATCACGATCGGATACAATAGACCTCAGAATTCTATGAAGTCTGACGATTTCCTTGATATACAACTTCGCCAATTTCTCCACATAATTGGTTTGACGCATCGGAATGAAATGTGCCGATTTGGTCAGTCGATCAACAATGACCCAAATTGAATCAGTACCAGATCTTGATTTGGGTAAACCCATTACAAAATCTATAGAAATATCAAACCACTTCCATTCAGGGATTGCTAGAGGATGGAGAAGTCCCCTAGGCTTCTGATATTCAGCCTTGACTAGATTACAGGCATGACACTTTGATACAAATTCAGCCACATTTTTCTTCATTCCAGGCCACCAGAATGATTTCTTCAGATCTTCATTCATCTTAATACTACCAGGATGTACTTGGTAATCAGAATTGTAGCGTTCCACTAAAATTTCTTGATGCATGGATTTGGGAATCCATAGACTACTTTCTTGATATATTATATTACCTCGTAGCTGCAGATCAAATCGGCGACCACTTTCGATTTCCCTTTTAAACTTCAGATAGTCCTCATCTTTCATTTGGGAGATGGAGACATCACGGTGAAACGTTGGTACAATGATACTTATAGATATTAGTACATTTAACATATCACCACGAGTTGGCCTGATATCGAGACTTCTATATTCTTCCTCTAAAGGACTTAAAGCTATTAAGGAGGAAAGCGTAGCATGACGACTGAGCGCATCGGTTACAACATTCGCTTTCCCCAAATGATACTAGATTGATAAATCATAATCACTTATTAACTCAAGCCATCTTCGTTGACGACAATTGAGTTCGCGTTGAGTGAAAATATACTTTAAGCTTTGATGATCTATAAATATGGAACATTAGACACCATATAGATAATGATGCCAAATCTTTAAACTAAAGACTATTGCAGCCAATTCGAGATCATGAACTGGATAACTCTTTTCATGTGGTTTTAATTGATGAGATGCATAGGAAATAACCTTTCCTTCCTGCATTAGTACACAACCCAAGCCTATCCCTGAAGCATCAGTATAGACTTGGTAGTTCAAACCTTCTTTGGGTAAGGCAAGAACTGGGGTAGAAAAAAGAGCATCTTTTAATGATTGAAATGCATTCTCATATTCTGGACTCCAGATGAATGGCACTGCCTTCTGAGTCAACTTTGTGAGAGGAGAAGCTTTCTATGAAAAGCCTTTGACAAATTTTCTATAATACCCTGCTAGACCCAAAAATCTTCGGATATCAGTCACAGACTTTGGCGGTGACCAATCCTGAACAGCACTAACTTGATTTTGATCTACTTTAATTCCTTGCGCATCTATGACGTGGCCCAGAAAAGAGACTGAGTCAACTTAAAATTCGCACTTGGAATATTTTGCATAAAGCTCATGGTTTTGGAGTTCTTGTAGAACTAATCTTAAGTGCTTCTCGTTATCAGCACTACTTTTTGAATAAATCAAGATATCATCAATGAAGACTACGACAAATTTATCTAAATATGTTTTTAGTACTCACTGTATTAAATCCATAAAGATGGATGGTGCATTAGTTAAGCCGAAAGACATCACCAAAAACTTATAATGTCCATAGCAGGTTCTAAATGCTGTCTTTTCTAAAAACACATCTTTAACTCTTAGCTGATGATAACTAGATCACAGATCGATCTTGGAAAATACTTTAGCTCCAGATAACTGATCGAATAGATCATCAATTCGCGGTAACGGGTATTTATTCTTGATAGTTACTTTGTTCAATTCTCTATAATCGATGCACATTCTCATCGATCTATCTTTCTTTTTCATAAATAAAACTGGCGCTCCCCAAGGAGATGAACTCGGTCGAATAAGACCTTTTTCTAGTAGCTCTTCCAGTTGTTTGTTCAATTCTTGCAACTCCTTAGGGGCCATACGATACGGAACCTTTGATAATGGTTGGGTTCCCAGAATTAATTTTATAGCAAATTCCACTTCTCTAACGGGAGGAAGACCAGGTAGGTCTTCAGGAAAAACATCTGAAAATTCACAAACTATTCGGTTTTCAGAAATAGGCACGACTTTTTTCTTCTCTCCCAACATTGCTACAAGATATGTATCACATCCCTTTCTGACTAGCCTTTCTGCTTTTATTGCATCGATCAACGATGCTTGGGTGCTAAATTTTTCAATAAAAGTTTTTGATTGGCTTCCACCACCCAAAGTGATTTTCTTCTTTTGGCAATTTATGGAAGCCCCATGTTCACTCAACCAATTCATGCCTAGGATTATGTCAAAGTTTGTTATTGGTAACATAGCCAATTTAGCTCCATATTTCTATTCACCGATAGGAATATCTATGCTGCAAAATTGCTGGGATTGCATGCTGGCTCCGGAAGGTAGCTCGATATTCAACGAGTTTGCTAGCTGATATGTTGGAAGCTTATGGGTCTGCACCCAGCTTTCTTATATAAAGGAATGACTTGCTCCAGTATCGAAAAGAATATTATAAGATTTATCATTTATCATTATGGTGCCTATGATTACAATAACTTAATAAGAATTGCTAGTCAAATATTTAAAAATACTAAAATAGTAATAACTGAATAAAACATTAATTTAAGATATACCTGAAACAAAATCATTATCTTCAGGTGCAGAGGCAGGTGTTAGCATGTATACCTTTGCAGGTGCTGTAGGTTGTTTGCCCTGGGGTCACTGGCCTTGACGATTATAGGCCGACTTTTGCGCAGGTACAACTGCCTTAGCATTTGAAGTGAGAGTTGGCAATATAGCAGGAGCGGGCTCTCGATTGTTCCCTGGCTAACCACAGAATGCTTGCTTATGACGGGAGTGATTGATGAGCACTCCGTTAATTGTTGACTTAGCGTCGCATTCGAAGAAACGGTGGCCCTTTCGACCATATGCGAAGCACACACCACCAAAGTGGTAGCATTTCCCATACGGATGGTATTTCTTACATTCAGAGTTCTGGGGTGGGGATTGTTCAGCTTCGATGTTATAGACTTTAGCCATCTTGCAATGACCAAAGTGCTCCTTCTTTGGCTGCATAAACGCAACCTTACGCTTATGGTCCATCTGACCTTGAAACCCTTCTTGGAGGTGAGCCGCCTCGATCAATTCTGCCAGAGTTTTAATTTGGCGGGACACTAGGTGAGCTTTTATAGAGTCTCTCAGACCCTTCAGGAATCGATGGCATCTAGATGCTTCCATTCTAACCAGGTCCGGAACAAAGCGTGACAATCTCTGAAATTACTGTTCATAGTCGAACACTGAGTTATTACCTTGAGTGAGATGGAGGATCTCATCCTCCAGAATTGCTTGAGACGATGCTAGTATGAACGCCTCGCAAAATGTTTCCAAAAACATATCCTAGAGGATATCTTCTATTTCATAATCGGTGAATTTGTTGTTCCGCTCATTCTCCTACCAATATTTGGCTTCTTCTTGAAACAGATAAGTCACTTAGCGAAGAGCTTCAGAATTAGGGCACTTAATACTAGCCAAGTTCTTTTCGGTCATCTTGAGCCAATTTACTATGTCCATAAGATTTAGCGCTCCATTGAATGTAGGAGTTCTAAGGCGAAGAAAACTGTGCAGAATTCCATTACCAGTATAGTGTGAAGATGATGAAAACCCTGATGGGGTGCAGGTTGTTGGCTAACAGAGAGAATCAGAGCATGAGTCTCTTGCAATTGTTGCGCATTTCTTTCTATTAGGGCTTTCACTAGACTCGCCATTGTGTTTGATTCTTCGAGTCCGCCAGATGACGAGACCGCATTCTTAATCGGGGTAGGGGCTGAAGAAGATCCTGGATTCATGACTGCAACAAAGCATGAATTTACTATCTTTTTTTATCATCACTTTCTCAAAAGAGAAGTTACATAGGTAGACAAAAGGATAAATTGATATGAAAGTAAGGTATTATATGAAATTTAATAACATCAGCTACAATATTCTTCCCTAAATGCAGCACAAAAATCATCAAATGTTACTAATCGATCCTTCCTAGATAACCTTCTATTTGTCCAATACCTGATGAATGGTCTAAGGTAGTAGAATGAACTGAACTGCTGATATTCCATACCTAAAGTTTCATTAAATCATTAATTCTAGTTTTCCAATTATTTTAGTTATAAGCATTTAATTCGTATATTTTATTTCTTTAAGGTTCATTCAGATCCTAAGATGTCGTTTGTCACTCGTATTTATCATTTAGCCATATCTTACTCATTTATGATTTGTTCAATTCCAAAGGTGTCATTTCTAGATATTCTTAGTTTCATTTCTGAGATTTCAGTAGGATGAACTATGGATGTTGCTTTTCTTATACTTAGTAATTGTGACCATATCCGCTACAGAGAATGGATCATAAAGTAGATAGGAACATTTTCTTATCTAACACCTTATGATATTTCTCAAATACCAACTATAACGCCCCGCCCCGTCGCCGTGCGCAAAAGATAGGTATAATCAGATTGGCAGCGGAGCGGTGCGCCACTCGGGGAGGAATATCCCGTCTCCCCGAATAGCTGAAACAAAACCCCTCTGAAGGGCTACTGACTCAACTTCAAGGAGGGTTGAGAGCTAATACTTACGATAAGAGTACTATCCTTATCCAAAGTATTAGACCGATATATACATTGGATTTGAAACACACATAAGGAATCCAATGTATGCATAAGATATCAATATTTCCAATATACTGATCACATCATAATACTAAGTATAAGTAGTATATAATAGAGTGCAAAAGCTAAGCAAACATCTAGAAACATTCATCACGAAAGCTATATGAAAACATTCATCTTAAAAAAAAAAAGAAAATACATCCAGAATTATTACAACATTTTACTGAAACAGACATGAAAGCTAGTACTGAACTGAGCTAAGCAAAAGGTAAAGCTAAAAAAGAGTCCACTAGTGCCCCACTGGCTCCTCTTGAATCTCCTAGGTGTCCTCCTGATCTGACTCAATATATTGCTCAAGATCTAGCAAATTGTCGGATCCCAAAAGTACCTCGTACTAGACAATAAGTCTAACACATTGAGACTAATCTAAATAGTTCTAGTTACTCATTTAACATTTACATAATATAATTAAATTTATAGTAATACTGTAAAGGTAACTGAAAGTATAAAATTGTACAAACTGAAGTAAGGTAAAGTAAAACTAAACTATAAACTGATTACTAAAGGTAGACCAAAAATAGTAATGGATTTGAAAACTAAGTAATGATCTGTAAGACCATGCTATATGTTACTGAAACTGTGCATTTGAATATGCCACAACACTGTATGCTACTGATATGCAATCAAAATATCACTGAACTGCTATGAGTAGTACGGTCCAATGTATACATATATACAGTTGGAAATACCGTTTACTGTGATGCCGATGTATTCTGAAATTCCCAGTCAATGTATGCAATATTCCGTAACTCATAAATCATTACTGATACTCAAACATCATGCTTATGCTCATGTTCATACTTCTATACTACATGAGGTAAATCCAAAAAAAATCCAGAAAATGCTTTGAAATATGATAATGAATTCAATGTCTCCATTATGCAGAATCTTGCTAAAAGGATTCTTACTCATAGGTTCTAGTTCAATAATAAGTTAAAGTTGAGAGTTTACTTAAAATCATTAGTTAAAAAGGTTGAATACACATGGTTGTAAGTTTCCAAGAGAGGTGAATTTAACCCTTAACTTATTTAAAACTGCACTTATCGAAGCTCACTACAATAGGAGGCAGAACCCGGTCACAGTTTATATATCAAGCTAAGCAATTAAATGACCTAATTACAAGTATACTTAGTAGTCTATGCAAAGTGACTTAATATACTTAGTTTGCTTAAACTACACTTATCGAAGCGCACTACGATAGGAGGCAGAACCCAGTCACAGTTTACGTCTCAAACTAAGGATCTTGTTCACTAATTGTAATACTCTTAGTCTTGGAAGATTTACTCTAACAGGACTATATTGGTCTAATCCCTCAGGATAGCACCTAGTCATAAATCCACATTGGAGTGAATCAACCAATCCTGAATATTACTGAAATAATCTAGTACTATGGGTATACTCTACTACACCAACCAATAACTTGGGTTCAAATAATTCTATTTAATAAATAAGGATTTATCAAGACTATTAAGTACTATACAAGGCTCTAAGTAGAGGGTGATCAAGGATCACTAAATATGGGTTCTACCACAAGAAAAAGTGTCATTATAATATCTTAAGTGATTCCTACCATGAGGGGATAAGATCAACTTCTAGGGTTAAGGGATCATCTAAGCTTCTACCTCAATGAGTTATACAAAATTTCCTTAACTCAATGTATATTTAAATTTAGATCCTTAAAATATTTTAGAGGCTATTATATACTGAGATACTTAAGATCCCATACCCTTATTTCTAAAGCTAACATATTAGGTTCCATTTAATAATTAGGTTTAGAGTAATCAGATCAGATGATTAAGTCATCTGATCATATCCTATTCTAAGATTATGGGATTTAAATCAAGGATGTTATTAGAGTTATATTAATTATTAAATTAATTTAGTTATATTATCATTTTATTCTAGTAGTATTATTTAGGAGAAAATAAGGATTTAAAGTTTAGATTCAGATTAATCAATCACATAGATTTATCAATAATCTTAATATGTCTAATTCAAATGCTTAAGATCAATACCAAATCAAATGCATTATTGGAATAAAGTTATTTTTCTTATCTTGTAATCAAGTCAATTTAATTAAGGATTTAAGAGTTTGGATCTTAAGCAACTATATTAGGATTTGACCCCTTACTCATGCCCAATTAAGATCAAATGTTTATTTATAAATCAAATGTCAAATCAATGAATTTAGGATGTATTATTGATGGCAATCTTAGACTTAGATCAAGCCTTAATAGCTTGATCATAGTCTTAAGATTTCTTATGTTAATTATGATGATTAAATTCTCCATTTTTGATTTAGTCAATTTATCCATCCTAAATTTGCATACATGATTTCAATACATCTCCTTTACTCTTATGAATCATATTAATAGAAAATTTTCAGAAACCAGAAAGTAATTAGTGTTAATCAAACCCTAAATTGATCCAAAAGGATTCATACATAACTACAAATCTAACCATCATAAATTCATACAATTTGGCTCATAAGTTTTATCTTATTATACAATTAATCAGAGACTAAGTTTGTTAAAATCCAATTATTACAAATCCAAATTTTCACTAATTATGGTTTAACAAGATTAGGGCATAAATTGAAATACAGAGATCAAAAAAATAAATCACTAATCACATTCATTCTAATATGCATAAGGATACTAATGGCACCATAACCTGTAATTTGGATAAGAAACGAGTTATATGGGTCCAAACTAAGATTTTTGACCTATGGGGCATTTTAGTAAATTATGCCTAATGAAATTTAAATTATTATGTAGTTTATTATTTGTTGCTGTTCAAGGATTATATAGAATCTAAGAACAATAAATTCTGAAGTCTAATGAATTAGTTATAGCAATTTCAATTTCCAAGAGCAATTTAGTAATTTTCTAAGCTAAGGGGGTCAAAAAGTAAACTTTTTTATTTTATGTCCAAATTTTGCAAACTTAGTGGCTATAGTATCCCTATATCATACTGAGTACTTTAATTGGGAGTAGACCCAAATTGAACTTTAATTGGTCAAGTTATGACATAATTAAGGTCAGGGGTATTTTGGCCATTTTATAATTTTTCTAGGATTCAGAACCTAAAACTATTCTTAGATTATTGTTGGCACTAAAATTCTAAGCTATCTAGCACTTTAAATTTTAGATTTGAAGTATATATGACTAAGATATGGTCAAATGAATTTTCTGGACGCTACGGCGCGCTGTAGCGCCCGACGGTGATTTCGTTTGTGTGAAAACTGTGAAGGGTCATATTTCAAGCTCAAATACTCTCAGTCCAGAGTATTTCATGAGCGGTGCCATATGTTAATGGAAAGTTTTTTCCGATACCTTTCCATTGACACCAAAATTGGCACGAACAGATCATTCTAGCTATATGAACAATGGTGATAAAGGCACGGGTATGCAGAATGGACAAAAAATAGAGCATGAAGTATATTACTTTGAAGAACTATAATGGCTTCCATACTTAATCTTGGATATCTAAATATATGAATAAGCATAATAGAGGAATGAAATGACCAATGAAGAAGAATAAATGAGTATAAGGAGAGTAAGCAAAATGGTACCTTAGCCTTTGGGAGATGAAGAAGAAACTTTTGTTTTCCTCAAGACCTTTGAGGGAGGGAAGCTCCTTCGTCAGCACTAAGCTCAATAATGGGGGAAATAGAGAGGAAGATTTTAGCTTGGCAGCAAACAAAATAAGGAGGGCTGAGGTTTTTCTTTAAAGAAGAAGAAGGAAGGGGAAGGCCATGAGCTAGGGAGTTATGAGGTAAGGGGAGGGGGAAGGCCTTAGCCATCAAGCATTACAATTAAGAAGGGGGAGGAGACGAATGGCCTCAGCTTTAATGTGCAATAGAGAGGTAAGGGGTCAGCCGAATGAAGGGGGATGACCAGCTAAAATTTAGGAGAGATAAGGAAAGAGAAAAAGCAAATTAAGGAATAATTAATTATTATTCATAATTTTTAATTTAATAAAGATTCAGATTAAATAAATGTATTCTGAAAAATCCCAAAACTTCACCATTAGCTGATTTGGGGGTGAGGAATTCAACGGCAAAGTCAAAATTCGATTCCAACGATTATTTAATTATTCCTTCTTCCGGTGCATTTAATTATATTAAAATATTCGCGAAAATTTGACGACTTCCAAACGCGTCCAAAACATCACCCCTAGCTAGTTTGGGGGAGATGATCGTAACGGGGAAGTTGGATTTTGATTTCAATGTTAAAATAAATACCTCAATTTTCTAATTAATTAAATATTAAAATAATCCAAATGTTGGATTTAGCTCCGAATCGCACCAAATTTTTAAGGATTTATTTTAAAAGCTAGATGAAATTAATAGAATGATAATTAAGATATGATTAGGCTTAAATTAAGCTGAGTAACACTTATCGTATTATAAACCAAATACAATAGGTTTAGGAGCTTGTTATGGACCTTGTACTCGAGATTGATCATGTCTAGTTGTTGGAATTTGTGTACCCTTTCTAGCTTTAGTATTTTTTGCATTCATTTTAGAGGACCTATGTCCTTCATTAAGAGCTTGTATAAATATTATTAAATGTTGTATATTACTTTATTATTCGGGGATGCATCTTTTCATTTTAATGAATGGCTAGAATGATATAATTACTAACTCTATTCATACAACTGGTTTGTCCCCTTCAGAGATAAAAAAAACTCCCTGTAGTACTTAATAATGGGTTCAGTCTCACTAATCCAATATTAAGTATTACAGTAACACTCATTATTGGATTTGATTACTTAATCTGATAATAGGGCATTAAGAAAATACTACTTTTTGATTAAGGGCTCCAAGTTAAATTTTCTTGATGCCAAATGATTACTTACTATTTAACATGAAGATAGAAAGTAGGTACATCAAATTTGAACAAGTATTAAGTCTTATGAGTTCAAATTAAGGATTTTAACCTATAAAAGAAATTTTGTAATTTTACCTAGTAAAATTTAAAAATTCAGTCAATTTATTATTACTTATTGTCCAAAAATTCTAGAGTCTAAGAATACTGAATTATGATGTCTAATGATTAAATTATAGCCAAAATCATTATAGTGTTTAAAAGTGTAATTTTTGGGTTTATGAATGAGTCAAAAACTTAACTTTCTCAAATGAGGTTCAAATTCAGCAAAGTCTACGGCTATAGCTTCCCTATAATACACTGAGTACTATGACTAGAAGTAGACCCAAATTAAACTTTATTTGGTCAAGTTATAACCTAATCAAGTTCTATGATGATAAGGTCAAATTTAGATTTCTAGTTATCAAAATTTAAATTTTATTTCAATTTACTGTTAATTAAGTTCTCCCAATCTAAATGGCATATTAGATGACCTTGATTGAAGTTCAGTTGACTAAGTTATGGTCAAACTAATTTTTAGGTTAATAAAGGTAATTAGTGAAAGGTCCAAAAAGTGATTAATCAAATTATTGACTAAATAACAAACTAATGCTATCAGATTAATCTAAACATTCTCTTGATTCAAATGGGACCCATATTGGCTAGATTTGGGTTAATGGGTACAAAGTTATGGCTAATTGAAATTTTATAAGGTTTAGGGTTAATTAGGAGCCCTAAAATGTCATTATATTAAATAGATATTCTACAGGAAAATTGACACTTCCATATTATTCCTCTCATTTTTCTAAACAAAATGAGATATATATTTAATATATTTGGACTTATGAATTAAAACATATGCACGATTAAAGTTTCTCTATTTTTCATAATTCAAATATTCCATTTAATTCTTACCGTGGAATTAAATTTAATAGATTTAAATTAAATCATTTAACTTATTGCAGCGGGTCCCACTGAACTCGACAGTGAAAGTGATGGCAGACTCGGTGAAAGACACGCAGTAGCTCGTGGTTCGCGGAGCAAGACCCACATGCTATGGATGGAGGAGGTAGAGCCAGAGGCGAGCCCCACATGACATGCCAGCGGCCCGAAAGTGCGTGGATTAGGCCCTTGTCGACCTGGCTCGAGCCAAGAACCATCGCCTTTTCCTTGAACTGACGGAACTATGGCAGAGGATAGAGGGCCGTCCCATTGGAGGTTTAACCAAGCCCGCACATCATTGAGAAGTATTTGATGAGGACATTCCAATGGCATGTGGGACAAAGCTTGAGGAGGTCCGAGGCTTCTAGAATCGGTAGCCCTAGATTTATAGGGTTAGGCGGGCGAGATGCACTATGGCAGTGCATCCCTCTTCGGATCTATCAGACCCGATCAAACTCTATCAGGTCTGCACAAAACTCAATTCATGACATACAATTACTTTTTGAATTAAGAAAAGGATGATCGAACAAAAGAGTGGGGATGCAAAAGTACTTGGAGATGGATGGTCATCGGGATATTAGGGTTCGAGCTTTTTTTTGTGACTGGTAGCTCATAAAATTAGGCTGAACATGCAGAGGGTAGCCCAATGAAAGTTAACTAGGACTCGATGGAGCTCGCGAGATTTTGCAGACAACTGGTTGGCTGTGGCCTGCGGTGAGACACCGCGTGGAGCGGGCATCGTGTAACAACCCAAGTTATTACCAAAATGAATTAAGGCTAATTCAAGTTCTAATCTTGATCTTAGTGCACTACTTAAGTCATTAGGAGCTCACCACTAAGTCTTAATTCAAATCAGTAGTCAAATGGATTAAATCCTGATTTTTGGGAAATTCAAAAACTCTAGAAATTGGTCTATCTAAATTGACCTCATATCGAAAATCAGACTTTGCAATTGCGCTCATTGCCCCCAAATTAGCTATGAGTGATATTTTGGTGGCAACCGGAAGCCATCAAAATTCCGTCGAATATTTTATAATATTTAAAACCCCAAAAATTAGGAAAATAAAATACTCGTGGAAACAAAAATTGGAACTCGCCGTTGCGTTCTTCACCTCTCAATTAGCTAATGGTAAAAATTTAGAATTTTTCTGAAATAATTTAATTATTTAATTTTAATTAGAAAATTTTTTAAATAATAATATTATTTTAAACCACCTTAACGTTGTTGTAGCTTGCGACGTCTATTCTCTGCGTGCCGTCCCTCCCAGGCTGAACCGTTCCATCGACCGATCGAACGGTTCCACGAGCATTGTTCAGCGGTCCACGCAGTGACCCCCGCGTCTCATGCTGCGAGTCGGTGCCGCCGCGGTCACCACTCCCCGCACGGGGAAACCTCGACGAGTCCGTCCTGCCTTACCTAAATCCTCATCTGCGCAAATGGCTTAGAATCTTTATGCGGCTGGGATTATATGCAAGCTCGGCAACCCTAATCTATCGCATCTGTCGAATCTCAAGTCCCTTTAACTCTCCATTTTACACATGCAATTCCCTGATTCTTGTTTCACAACCTTAATTTATAGCCTGGATTGTTGAATGAGCGGACCTAATCGTGCTTGATCGTGTCTGATCGAACCAATTTGTGTCGATGTCCACAGTTCAAACCGTTAGCATCGACCCACTCAAGCCTTGGACTCTAGGGTTTGCAATAGCCGATGGTAGAGTCATCCTTAGGTCTCGATCCACATGTCAATCGGTAGATCTCATCGAGACCTTTCCAATGGCAGTTGGTTCAAATCTCATCGTTGCCTGAGCACCAAGAAAATGATTGCCCTAGCCGCGTCTTTCGGGTCCATTGCGGGGAAGATGACCCTGTGGGTGTGGGCCCCCCCCGTACTCACAATAAGGAAGTACGGTGCTCCAACTGTGGCAAATCCCCAACTTAAGTAAAGTTAGGTAAACCCAACCTGCCTTAAGCCAAGGACTTGTCACCAAGTGTTATAACATTCATCAATATAAATATCAAAGTGGTGGAAGCGATACAAAATAGAGTAACATCCACAAGCAAACATAGTAGGAAAAGAGAATGCAATATAGTAACTCATCACAATGCATAAATAAAATATATCCAGAATTAATTATTACAAACTGAAGTTTAAAGAGAATAAAAATAACTCTCAATCTCACTAAAATAAAAAAGGCAAAATTTAACTAAACAGTAGCAGCACGATCCCCCTCCTGAATCTGCTCCTCTTCTGCGACACTGCCCACGAACACGTCTGAATCTGACATTTGTCGGTATCACAAATGCCAGGGCCCCAGCCAACAAAACAAAAAGGTTACAGTTAGACAATTATCTAAGTACATTTTAGGCTATTTAAATGAACTGAATATTGAAAGATATCACATTAAATTATTTTTAACATGCAAACAATTATGGGGTGCAACATGCCATACAAGAAGTGGAATATTATAAACTATCCATTTATAGTAAGCAACATGTATGTGAAATATCATACAAAACACCAAATAAATAAGGTGAGGCTAAAAGCAAAAAAAATTGCAACTACTCCAATAAATATGATCCTAACATGATATTGATCGCAATAAAATATGCTGAGTATAAAAGAACACAAGTACTGAATATGATAAAATTCTAGCATCCTAAACATGTCATTTATACATATATCTAAGCCATAAGAGTATACATACAACATGCAGATTAATATGAAAAAGAAAGGCCACTGAGACATGTGGCAAAAGCAAAGCAATATATGAAATATAAGGCCACTGAGGCATGTGGCAAAGCGAGCAAAGACTAAAAATAAAGCCACTGAAGCATGTGGCAAAGCAAATCAGAAAATAACACAATCTAGCTAAAGTAGCCATAAGCCTAAGATATAGTACTGCCATACCAGCCAATAGGCCATACAGGGCCTCCAATATCCATTAATCAATCCCCAGCCCAGCCATCCAAATATGCTAGGTCTGAGTCCATTCTATACAATACTACTACTGAAGAGGTAGACTAAGCTAAGACATATTCTACTAACTACAAACAAGATAAAACTGAATGATATGTAATTCCAATACTAGCTTAGGATGTATCATCCATATCCTAAGTCTTCCTATTATGCTCAAGGAATGAGGCTAAAAAATTAAGGTAAGCAAAGCAATCTAGTCAAGTAAGCAAGAGACTCAATCTATACTTATGTGATAGCTAATGTTATCTAATTACCAATTCTAACTATTCTGAGAAGGTACAAATTTAGGATCTCTAATATTAAGCTATCGAGTAGAATCTCAGATTTACGTCCTTAAAGTCAACATTAGAACTTAACAAGTTCTAATCCAATAATCATGTGACGACTATATAGTTTAAGTAAGCAAATCAATGACCTAATTTATTAATATTTTACTCTCTTACCCAAATCTTGACTAAATAAATTAAGATTTAAGAATTTAGAACGTAAACCCTATGTTGAGTTCAAATCCCAAATCCTAGGTAATATCTTAATAAAGATCTAGGGTTCACACTTATTACCCCAAATTAAAGGTAAAGAGTCCTATAAGCTGCAAGATTCAAGAACTAAGAACTTAGTGAAAGGCTATTCTACTAATTATAAGATAAAATAATCAATTAAGAACTTGAGAATCTAAGATCTATATTCAATCCTTAAGATAATTTCATTATCTTAATGATTGAATCATCCTATACTCGTATGGAAGGTTTCAAAGGATTAAACAATCAATCATTAAGGAATTTCAATTCGAGGTGGTTTAATTCAAATCGAAGATCTAAGTCTAAGATCTAAGATCTAAAGATCTGAAGTTTGATCACTTTAGACTTCTAACTAAATGTTAGCTTAGGAGCTTTAATTTATGCTTCTTTTAAATCTAAGTTTATAATCACTGTAATTAAACTCATTAAGATGATATTTTAACAATTCTAAGCATTTTATTAACATTTAAGCTCATGATAATCTCTTTAGATTACTTAAGATTTAAGGGTCTGAGTTTTGATCACTTTAGATCTTAAGCTAAGATTTTTACTTAGACATTTCCAATTACTTTTCTTTTAACACTTAATTCTTAAGTTATCTTAATTGAACTTATTAATGAGAAAATTGACCATTTCAATTCTTAGATTTAAAGTTTAAGGCCGTATGATCTTTATGGAAAACTTAAGATCTAAGTATCTTAATTAAGGATTTAATGAAGATCCCATGGATTAATGATTATATTAACACTATTATTGTTCTAGGATTTTAGAGAACATTTCCAATCTACTTTATAGTGGTTTACTGAAATTTTTCAATCTTTAAAGAACACTAAATCACATTTTAGTCAAAATGACCAAAATGCCCCTCTTAAGGCTAAAATTGGGATTTTAGGGTTTAATTACCCAAATTTGTTCTAATCTGTTTTAATGTATTTCATATTACTTAATGAAGTGGGAAACACCTCTAATTTGGTTTTGATGACCTAAATGGTCTTAATTAGCACTAATCACTTAATTAAGCTACTTATGGTGATTAGTGAAATTAGGGCACTTTAGGGCAATCCAACCTTACACTTAGGTTATACTAAGTCTAATATGATATTAGGAACTATCCCCACCCAAATTAGAGGCTTTGTTAGGGTTTAATTCACTAATCCTTGATTAGGGTGATTAAGGAGTGATTAAGAAAATTAATTATCCAAAATTAATTTTTAAGGGTCTGGAATTATTCCTTAGGGTACAAGGAGCAATCAGAGCTCTTAATCTCATAAATTAGATAATTAGATGATTTTATATGATTTATTTAAGAATAGAGAAGGTTTGGCAAACATTTTTAAATCCAACCATTATATCTGAGATTTTATTTTATATTCAGATTCTTTGAATTTTTTTGATTCAAATGGTATATTGGATCATACCATTTGGATTTATATAACTAAAGTTATTTAATTAATTTATTCTGTATTTTTATTTAAATGAAAATCATATGATTTATTTTCTGTTTTAATTTCCCTAAGGAAATTAAATCCAGAAATTCGATTATTACTGTCAACCCAAAATAAAAACGCTCGGGTCGGGGGTCGACCCGGCCCAAAATTGTCGTCTTCTTCCTCTCACTTGCGCCTGCTGCCGGAACCCTAGGGCCGACTTCCAGCGCCAAATTCTCTGCATTCCGGTCACGCCACGCCTCGATTTCGACGGCTACACGATCCCTGACCTCAGATGCGTCGATTAAACTAAGAAGCCCTAACTGGGAGGCACTGGATCGCCAGATGGCTGCTCGGCCGAAAACCTCCAGAAGGCGCCCCTGTGAGGAGATAATTCTCCTCACAGAGTCCACGAGTTGCCACGATCTCGATCCCTACACGTTCAGGGATCGACGAGGAAGCGATAGGGTGAAATGAGGAGCTCTGGGGTGGTCTCGATCGCTGGGGTGCTGCTAGGCATTTTTTGCCGTCTAGACCTGCGACTGGTTCGGTTAATTCCCATCGAATCGATCAAACTAGTCGAGTTCAACCCTCGATACCAGCTCACAATTATTGCCCAGACTATCTTAGTACCAATTATACAATTAATTTCACTGGAAACGCCGAATTAGGCGAACCAGAAATTTCATCTGGCGGTGCGCACAGACGACGAATTCATCGTCTGGTTCACTGCCAGACCACACTTGCTGACTCGATCGTCCACGAAGGAGTTACGGCAAGGTCCTACTCAGCATCTAAGGCTTGCGAAGAGGCAAGTCGAGCTGAATCCAGCTCGACAGAGAAAAAGGGAAGAAAGGTTGTACCTGATAATTGGGAAGAAGGCGAGCCATGCAACGCAGCAGGTCCCTGGCAATCTCCTGAGCTCCCTCTACTGCATCCTGGGGGTTTGAACTCCAAACCACACCCACTATCAGCTGACGAAGCAGGTTCAGTCGCTGGAAGAACTAGGAGTGCCGGGAACAGAGGGCAGAAGGGAAGGAGAGCTTCACAGTGAGCAAAGGAGCTCACTATGTGATCAGAGGAGGTACTTATAGGCTCAGGGAGGCCTAGGGGTTGCTGACCTGGCCTCCCGGCTGCCAAGGTGGTTCGCCCAAAGATGGGAGGTCCCTAACGGCCTAGGTGACCTGGCGGAGGAGTGGCAGACAAGGTCGACGTGGCAGGTACGGTGAATTCCCTTCTGTCGGATCGGGGATCTTCTCGGGACGAAGATGAATAGGGTGGGGCGCTCGGCAGCCGTCTGATCTGTTAAGCCATTGGAGATGGATGATCCTGATCATCTGACCAATAACGACTGATCGCGGGAATCATATCGACTGTCGGATCGGATCCTATAGATCTAACGGGTGAGCGCGTGAATTAAGATGGGAAGCCAGATGCCGTCTGATCTCATCTCGAAACCGCGGAACGGTCGAGATGAGACGAACCCTGATCTGAGAACGCGGCCGTTGGATCCCATCCAAGGAATGGATGGCCCGGATGATGCCCGCGGTTTGGAAGGAAGCCGACAGTTGGAGGGAATAGATTTGCAATTATAGAAAGTTTAAAACCCTAATTTGCAATTGAACCAATTTAAATTAAATCCAAAATGTGACTAAATGACCTCCAAAAATTCCCAAAATTTCACCCTTAGCTAATTTGGGGGTGGGGAACCCTAAAATGAAATCAGATTTCAATTTGGAGATCAAAATATTTTATGTATTTTTTTAAGGCTTAAAAAAAATAGTCAAAAATACCAAATTTTCCAATTTAGCTCCGATAGATTTCAAACTTCTATATTTAAATTTAAATGACCCATTGAATCCAATGGAATCAAAATCAAACCTTGGTTTAGCTTAATTAATCTAATTTTAGCTAGGATAACAACCTAGGGTTGTTATAGTGGGGACGGGTCTGGTCAAGTCCGACTCACGCGGTTTTGGGCCAGGTCTACATCCGCGAGCTTGTGGGGCCCGCCCTATTGTGTGGCGGCTTTTTGAGATGCCACATAGCCTCTCTGCCAGTGGGAGCGGAGGGGTCAGCTCCGTTGACATGCGTGGGTCTCATTGTAGCCGCGCGTCTAATCAGGGTCTACTGCGTGTCTCTGGTGGCCTACGTCTGCAAAAATCTATTAACTAAATTAAAACAATTATATATATATATATATATATATTATATTATATATATATAATTATCATTACATTAAATCACAGCAATGATTATTTAGCTAAATGAAATTAATTCAAATTGTAGAATTTTAGAGGCTCATAATTATCGAACTATAAGTCCAAATATATTAAAGTTATATCTCATTTTAATCAGAAAAATGAGATGATCAATTTGGCAGGGCCAATTTTCTTGTAGGACACCTAAATAATATAGTGACATTTTAGGATATTATCTCCCTTGTACCAAAACTTTGATTTTGTACCTACCAAACCTAGCCAATATGGGTCTTAAAGTAATCAGGAGAGCTTATAGATTGCTTTGATGGTATTAGTTTTGTTATTTGATCATTAAGGTGGCTAATCACTTTTAGGACCTTCACCAAAAACCCTTAAAACCCTCGAAATTGATTAGGCCATATCTTAGTCAATTAGACTTCAAATCAAGAAATTCAAAGTGCTATCTAGCTAGAAATTCAGTGCCAATAATAAATTAAAATAAATTTAGGTTTTCAACCCTATAAACCCTAAAGTTGACAAAAATACCTCTAATTTTAGTTAGATCATAACTTAACCAATTTATGTCTAATTTGGGTCTACTCTCAGTTAAAGTACTCAGTGTGTTATATGAAAGCCATAGCCACTGAGTTTACTGAATTTGGATCCCAAATGAAAAGTAGAGTTGTTGACCCCTCTTAACATTAGAAAATTCCATAAATGCCCTTAGACTTGAATTGGCCATAACTTAACCAATAGACCTCAAAATTCAGCATTCTTAAATTCTATGGAATCCTTGAATAATAACCAACAATAAACTGCATAAATTCTTAGATTCTATTAGGAAAAAATTACTAAATTTCCCATTATGTCAAATTTCTTAGTTTGGACCTATATGACCCATTTCTTGTCCAAATTGAGTACACTTACTGCCTATCTTCATGTTAAATAGTAAGGAATCATTTGACAGTAAGAAAATCTAATTTAAAGACCTAAATCAAAAAGTACCTTTTTGAACCCTCAAGTGGTCATTTTGCCCAAAATTTAGGTTAAGTGTCCTAGAACCTTAAAATACCTTTTAAACTATTAAAAATGGTAATAAAACTGATTTAGAATCAATTCTAGTCTGAAATCCCATAATTTGAATAATTTATCAAATATCCTAATTTAAGCTTGAAAATCTCTAAGGAAAATATTCCTTACATAGCTAAAATGCACCATTAACCTTCCCTAAATAAATAGAAACAACTAATTAAGTTAAATTGCAATAGATTCAATCAACTCTTAGAATCTCTCTAAGTCTTTTCATTAGGAGCTCATTAGTAATCTTCACTTCCCTTTAGGATCTATTCATTAGGAATAAGGATAGATATTATGTTAGATTTCATTCATTGAATAACAGAGTTATTCAATAAATAAATCCTTGATTTTATTAGTTTCTAAATTTTCATACTTTTATTTTAATTATTTTATCTTTTAACTCTAGATTAAGGATAGGAGAATCATTTAATTAAGCTTAATTTTGATTAATAGGATTTGCCTTAATCTTTAGTTCACATTTAGATTTGAAACCTTAGATCTTATGTTTGACCATTGAATTATGTGCTTAACTCCAACTCGTGGTGTTAAAAATTATAATCCCTAGTTTAGTAGATCTTGATCAGATCTTAATCTAGAACATCTAAATTCATCAATTAAGGCGTGATGATTCATTATTTAACTTGTAGTTAATTCTAATTGAATTAAATTGGAACCTGATCATTTCTAATTGCTTTTAACTTATAAAGTCGTGCTTCTAAGTTACACTTAGAATAGTTAGAAATTTTAATAAATAATAACAGTGTCACCATGTGTAAAGGAGTCCCTCGTTTACTATTATTTTATTAGTGCTACACATTCCTTGTATTGTATGCTTAATTCCTTGAACATGTCATGTAAGAGAACTTTGTGCATAAAATGAAAACTAAAAATAATTAAGATAACAGTTGTCTTGGGTTCAGTTATATTCTGGTAAGTTCTGGTGCATATTTACCTTAAATGGACAAGGGTAAGGAGTAATAAGGATGCATAACATATTCATTGAGGAGTGTGTGTTAAGCTTGGAACCCGTATAGTCTTGTAGACATACTTGACTCCTCAGCTGCTTCTGGACATGTCCACAGAAGCAAAAGTAAAATAACTAAAATTTATTGCATTTATATTTATTGCCTCTTTAATTCTGTTGTTCTGTTTTGTTCTGCCCTAGCCCAGAAAGGATTTGGGAATTTCTGTCTGCCCTAGCCCATAAAGGCTTTGGGAATTATGTTGGGCCCGATTGGCTAATTTTGTGATATGGCAATTGTACATACATATTTTTATTTCAATTTACTGCTTACTATTTTAATGATGCATGTTATTTTAGTTAGCTTTACTTTATTTACCTGCTCACTTGTACATACTTATAGGATGCTAAATTTTACTGCTTATTATATGTACCACTTTTAGATTTACTATTTTAAAACATGCATATGTCATATGATCATTAGCATGATTAAGATTAGTTTTTTTTCCAGTATTTTAATTATTGTATTATACATGTATGCATATCCTTACTTAGTTTACTTTGAGGTGTGTATTTTTATCTCAAATCTTGTTTAGTTATAAATGTTGTATTTATAACTCATCCTTCTCCTTATATGCTTAGGAGGAGCAGCCGGGAGAACCATAAGTTATTTAGATAATTTTCTGCTTATTGTGAGAGTTTTGTTATTTATTTCATTAAACCCATTTAAAATTATGTAATAATACATATACCTTTAACAGTGTTTTTCCTTACTGTAATATTTATTATGAGTTGTATGTTGCACTTTCTCTATTTATTATACCTTGCTTCAGCATCTGATTCTATATTTGCTTAGTGACTGATTATATAGCATGCATGTAGTGGCTCATCTCTTCCTTATTAGTGGATTAGGGTTTACACCTAATCCAATGTTAAGTGAGGGATTTTTCAAAGTGACACACCACCCCTTAGTTTAATCTTGTGGATTAAGGGGTGGGGCACCACACAGCGGGGTCGGGGAAGGCGTCTCCCGAGCCGCTCGATCGAGCCGATCGAACAGCTCTGAACTGCTGCTAAATCTGACGGGAATGGAGGATTATTAAATATTATTTAATAAATTTCAATTGATTTTTTTCTAATTAAATTTAAATAATTAATCCCATTCATAAAATTCCCAAATATTCACCACTATCTAATTGAGGGGTAAGGAATGCAACGACGAGGCCAGACTTTAGTTTCAACGAGTATTTAATTTTCCTAATTTATGGGATATTCAAAATATAATAAAATATTCGACTAAATTCTGACGACTTCCGATTTCCTCCAAAACATCACTCATAGTTAATTTGGAGGCAATGAGCATAATGGCGAGGTCTGATTTTCAATTTGAGGTCAAAATAATTAGAATAATTTTTAGGATTTCTAGAATTCCCAGAATTAGGGTTTGATCCATTCGACCTCTGATTTGGATTAGAATTTTAGGGTGAGGTCTTAATGACTATTTAAGTGCATTGGAATCAAAGATAAAGTTTGGTTTAGTCCTAATTAGCTGGGATAATAACCTGGATTGTTGTAACTAGCTATGTGAAAATGTATTAGATATTTAATTAGACAAATGGGGCCAATGACGCACCTATAAAACTAGTGAGGTGGCAAGGCCATAGCAGATCTCATCACCATATGTATTCACCATTACAAAGGGGCTATTTAGTATGAGAAAATCTGAAAAATTTAGGTGTAATTTAATCTAATTACAGTATAATCAATTTTTAATATAATTAGATTACTTTATTTTTGTTTGATAATTTTACTGAAATTTTAAAAATATCAAGTCTAAGATAAAGTGTAGCTGTAAAGCCCTGTTATTAGATTAGATATATAAATCTAACAACGGGTGTTACGGTAGTACTTAATACCGAGTTAGGCAATTCTAACCCAACATTAAGGACTACCTTATATTCTAAGGATCCATGGGTGTAAGAAAACTTAATCATTTTAATTTTAAATATTCATTATCCATAATATAAAATTACAAACAACTTGGAAGAATAGTTTACAATCATCAAAAAATATTTAATTTACAAGTTTTTGAGAATATAATCTCCCATCCTCACATAATGAAATAAAAAAAAAAGTAAACTGACCCCTTAATCTAGTTACTGCTCAAGTTCTTCTTAAACTGTGGCACCTGATCCATGCTCCTGATCTACCATATTTTATTTTATTTTTAAATACGATAGGGCATAGCCAAAAGAGAAAAAAAAAAAAGATGATTAGACTTTAAAAGTCTAAGTATATTTTAAAGATAAGCTAAATGTATTATTAAGTAGATATCACATTAACCATTTATAATTAAAATTGAAAGCAGAGCAATAAGCATGAAAATAATAAGAAGGTAAAGTAAAAAAAGATTCTTGCATTACTTAAGCATTTTTATAAATCTTTCAACAAAGAGGTTATCATAAGATTTGAAATATTTGTAATTGAAGCAAATATGAATATGTTCAAATGATATTGTATGCTAAATAAGAAAAATAGTGTAAAAAATAAAATTATATATTTTTTATAAAATCTTACACTACATAAATAATTTTGAAAGTTTTAAAATGTTATAAAGCAGTAAAGTAAGTAAATTCGGTCTAAAGACAGAATATATATATATATATATATATATATATATATATATATATATATATATATATATATATATGTATGCATATATATATATATAGTCATAAAATTATATTTAATCATTCACAATCAATAAAATTATGAGAAATGTATTTTATGATTTATTTATCTTGTACTTTTATTCTGTGGGTGCATAATAAGTTAGGAGTTGAGTACGTTTACTCAACTTATCTGAAAGTGGGGTCAACTGTAAACACACACATTCCCCCTCAAATGAATTATGTGATATTCGGATACACTAATAGCCTGCCCAAGCTTAACGATAATTATACTAAAATCCATCATATAAACCCCTCTGAAATATATATTAAATATTTATTATATGCACAAAAATCTTAGTATATGATTCAAGGCTTAGGTTCAATGCATTACAGCAAAATAAAAAATTTATCAAAATATTATAAACCACGTAATATTCATTATTTTCTATCCTTTAAATTCTGTCCTTATTGATTAGGACTTATGAAGTCCTTTATTAACTCAAGTTTCATAGAACCTTAAATTAGATTGACCGGTAATATAGCACTAATACATGTTTCTAAGAAAACTTTAGTTTTAAATTGTTGACATTCTTGGAGGTGTGTCCTATAGAACACTCGCCTTTAGACATTAACTTCTATTTTTATTCATATACTTGTCTAATGAAGTCCTCTAATCTTTTATTCTTGTTTTATAGTTAGTTCCTTTTATGATCTTACTATTTCTGGTATTTAAGGATGTATATATATATATATATATATTTACTAACTTAAACATTAATTCTAATTAAACTTTATTCTATAAATTATTTATCTAACTATCATACTATGATATGGAAATTTGATAGAAGCAGGGTGCATTGTATAAAGTTCTAAATACAGTTAAGGCAACATTTGTAACATAATGCAAATGCCATTAATGCTTTATATAGGGAGTCAATCTATCTGATCTATTGATGAAAATTATGATGGAATAATATATAATGCATAAATAAGGTCCCTCACTTAGAGAATTATGGTACCTTGACGGTGTGGAACATAATGGAGAACGAAGATTTAAGAGATTCGATTCGATTGTTTTCATGTATTGTAATAATACATAATTTAAATTTAAATTCTAATAGTCCAATCTTTTAGGGAACATTTTTCATCTAAGTGCTTGTCTTCAAAATTAGCTTTGCCCTTACGTGAGGTGCTGATTTTGATATAATTATTATATTTTGAACAAAAGCTTCATAAATGTCAAAGTTCAGCTAAATTTCCAACTGTTGAAATGCGAACAAATATAATAAATGAATGAAGGTATTTTTTATTGCTCAAAATGAAGTTCTAAAAGAAAGATGCAGATGGGATCAAAGCATATGTAGAAACAAAAGTTATCTATGGCCCGTTTGTCAGTTTGCCTAAAGCATTAGTGCAATCTTCTTTCCTTCTATCACCCCTAGACGACAAAAGGATGGAGTAGAAAAGAAAAAAAAAATTTATACCATAAGAAAAAAATAAGAACTAAAATATAAGCACATCATCTCTTTGTCATGAGATTTTTATTATTATTAGATGTCACATAATCAAATAGCAGAAAGAAAGCAAGTAGCTCTTAAATAATATTTAGATTGAATACTAAAAGCTTCAGCATGGAGAAAGAAAAAAAAAATAGCATGCACAATTCAAGACGTGAATCAACTTAGTGCACTTCTCTTAAATAATCACCCCATCTTTCAAAATTTTGAAGTTAAGAATAACCCAATAATTTCCTTACAAAATAAAAAGGCATGCGTCTCAACCAAGTGTAGTCCCAACACGCTCCGCAACTAAAGTTGCATATGAACCAAACGTTTTAATAAACTATTTTTGGCTCGGTTAAATATAAAAACATTCATGATCATTTAGTAGCCATAATAAGCAAGCTGGAGTATGTTTTGAGATACACACTCTTAATTGAATAAGATTGAATAAGAAATTTTGTATAGTATTCACAACCTTGCTCATAACATGTTATTTTAGAATCAACAACATGCATGTTTAAAGTTCAACAAATGTTCATGTAAGAATTATAATATGTTCACTAAAAGCATGATATTGACTGAGTTCATGAAAAGCTTGGTAATAATAAATTGTCAGATTTATTTCATATGGTTCAGAAGTTCATTCAAAATCCATGATCCATCAAATTGATCATAGATTTTCTGAACAAAACTTGATCAATAATAAGCTTGAATATTATTCAAACACTATACCAACTAAGCTATTTAATAAGATCTTGCCAAATCATAAATAAATAAAGCATGAGCTGAGCTTAAATCAAGTATGAACATGAACAAATTTAAACAAACCAAGCCTAAACCTCGCCAAATACTAGAATTGAGTTCCAGTCAACTTGAATAAGACTATCATAAACAAGTTCAAGCAGTATTCACAAGTACTTTCCATGATTTAAAACTTTGGCAAACTGCTGAAATATATTAAGGATAATTCATTTTTAGCCAAGATAAAGCAGCATGAAACCATGTTACCAATTCTTAAATTTCAAGCTTATTATCCTCAAATTATACTTAAAGGCAACAGTTATCACTAACTATAATCTGATTGCTCATCAATATTCTTATAGCAATAGAAAGATTGGCAATTCAGAAAAATAGCCATATCGGAATCTCATAAACTAATCAACTTGATATATGAAACAAATGTGCTATTGGTTAGCAACAAAAATCATATGCTACTACAAAGTAAGGAATGACAAAAATAAAAGCATTTCCAAAGATTACCATAAATGAAATTTAAATATTATCGAATGTTATAGCTCGACGCTTCCTCCTGCACTTTCTCTCAGGCTTCTTACTAGCGAAGCCCCACCAATCACCCGCATAGTCTTGTATTAGATAGGTCGTAAGATCAACGCAGATGGACTTAGGACATTTTGTATGGTTCAGAACTTACTCCACACGGCTCAACCATTCTCTTGCTAAGATTGGGAAGTCAAGACCTATTAATACAGATCTTTGAAGATGGTTGTCTAAGACTAGGATTCCTTGAGCTGATACTCCTGCTATGGATCTCTCACTTCCTCTTCTCCATTTGTGGATGAGTTCCCATACAATGTTGAAGGTGATGATGTAGTAGTTCAATTATGTTCTTTCACGCTCCATTTCATTCTATCAAAAAAACTTAGAAGTTTCCTTAGTTATTTGGAGAGTGACTTAATTATCTTAAATGGATATCTTTAAATCTACACTTTAATAGAGTTGCTGAGAGTATTGTGCTATGAATGTTATATTTTGATGATTGAATTTTTCAGAAGAATGGCCCATTAGGTAGAAAGGAATATAAATCCCAATTTAACACCTTATAGTGTTCTCTAATATCAACTGTGGGGCCCCGTACCCTCCGCGGTCATACTAATACTGAGATCAACATGATTAAGGAGAGTATGGTTTCCAACTATGACAATCCTCCTAACAACAGTTGATTCAGGTATAAACCCAACCCGCCTTAGCTGAAAGACTTGCCACCTGAAACTGGAGGTCAAGCATCAAAATATCAAAATAGTGGAAGCAGAAAAGAGTATAACATCCACATTACATCATAGTAAAGAAAGCAGAACAATAACTAGCTCAATATAATAGTATAGAAAGTAAGTACATTCAGAATATGAAATTATTACAGACTGAATTTAAAAAAAAAAAAATACTCATCCTCACAATTGAAAATAAAGCTAAATAGCTATGCTAAATAACATGAAGGTCCTCCTCCTGGCCAAGCACCTCTCCAGCAGGAACCTCAACGAACAGCTCAAAATCTAACATTGTCGGTATCACAATGACAGGGCCCGAGCCAAGAAATAGAAAACTTACAATTAAACAAATTGTATAAGCGCATTTTATGCTAATTAAATAGACTAAATATTCAATAAATCATATTTTTTACTAAGCATGCAAGTAATTAATGTGCAACAGGCTACAAGAAATAGGATAGCTATAAATTAACATTTATAACTAATCAAAGTAAAGTATGTAAGGTAATATACCTCAACTAGAAGCTGTAATAAGGTTAAGTAGTAAATATATAATAAATGAAAGTACTGAAAGTAAACTCATCCTAACATGCTATGATCATATGAGTATGTGCTGATTTTCATAAATAATTTTGAACTGAAGTAAAATTAGCATCCTAAATATATAAACACTAAATAAAATGCTGAACTTATAGTACTGAACTAGAATAAAATGAATGAAAATGTGTACAAAAAATAATAAAAATGCAAGTAAAACATATGGCTAAACAAGCTATTGAACTGGAACTGAACTGAAAATAAAAGTATGCCTAACATAGTATTGCCATAATAGAAATGGGCCAAAACATGGCCACTGCATCGAAAGTTCAACATATATCCCCCTAGGCATCTGCAGAGCTAGGTTCGAGTTAAACTTCTAAACTTAGACATGTATTCCTCTAGCCAAGCACAGAGCTAGGTCCAAGTCTAAACTATAAACAAAGAACTGAACTAAAGAGGCAGACTAAACTAAAACACACGTTACTATACTGAATAAACTGAAAGAATTTAAATCATATTTATGCAATTTCAAATATAATATAGGAAACTCATCAAATATCCTATGACTTACTAATATGTCCAAGAAAAAAGGCTCAAACACAAGGTATGTAAAGCAGTAATAATTAAGTAAGAAAGAGACTCAACTAGACATATGTGATATCTGTTATTCTCTATATTTAATTCATTCAATCTATTCCGAGCTAGTACAAGCTTAGGATCTCCAATATCCATCTATCTAGCACAACTCAGATTCACAACCTTACAATCAACATTAGAACTTAACAAGTTCTAATTTATAATCAGAATGACGACTACAAAGGTTAAGTAATTAATCAACAACATAATTATTGTATTTTGATAATTTAAACCCAAATCTTGATTATGACAATCAAGATCTAAGAATTATGAGTTTAAACATAAATTCTAGTTACTAATCTTCTAAGGATCTAGGGGTTTACACCCACACTTATTCAAAAGGTAGAAAATCTAAGAAGCTAAAAGATTAAGGAAATTAAGATCTTAAAAAAAGGCTAAGATTATAATTATAAGATAAAATAATCAATTAAGAACTTAAGAATCTAAGATCTAAATTTTCTCTATAGAATAATCATATTATTTTATAGAATGAATCAATCTAAACCCACTAAAAGGATTCAAAATGATTCAATCAATTATGAATTTTAAGAATAAGATGGAACAATTCAAATGGATTTCTATAGAATATCACTAAGTATCTAAGATCTAAGGCTTAGATTTTCAATCACTTAAAACTTCAGCTTATCTTTAATCTTAAGGTTTTCATTAAGGCCTTTTTTTAGAAATAATATTATAATCAATTTTGATAAGATAATTAATATTAGTTCTATAAGAATAAATTCCATAAATTAAGATGATGGGAATGGTCTAAGATCACTTTAAGATCTTTAGAACTTATGATTTAATAGTTTAGACTCAAATGTTAAATCATTAAGAGCTAATTGAATTCATGCAAATTATTAAATGCTAAATTGAGAAGATCAATTTAGATCAACTTTCCCTTAACTCTAATTAAGGTTGATTAAGGTCAAAATCAATGCTACCTAAATCACATGATATATGAACAATGTTGATTGAAAAAATGAATACTACCATTAACAAACTATGCACTATAGTAAATGGCGCTTTAATTAGCAAATTTAAGGAATTCAAAATTTGACATCAAGTTAAACAATTACATTTCTAAGCATCCTAAGCATAGATTTTACAAATAATATATATATTTATTAAATGCATGATTTTATTAAAACCAAGTTTGATTTTGATATATTTTGGCCCCATTAAGATCATAGAGTCATTAAAATGCAAAAATTAACAAATATGGGTCATTCAGAATAGTTCTAGACTCTACGATGAGCTGTAGCACAATCTGGCCGATAGCCAGCTCCGGCGCGTTGCAGCGGTCACTGGCCTATAGCCAGGTGTTACGGTGCACTGTGGCACTAGTTCTTTCAAGGCGCGGGTGCTGTGGCACGTTGCAATGGATTTTAGCACTGTGGCGCGCTGCTTGGCTTTTAGGCACTGATGTATGCTACGACACCCTATTTTCCAAGAACTGATTTCTATGGCGCGCTGTAGCTCCCCTTGACCGAGAGTCAGGCGCTACAACGCGCTACAACAGATTCAACCCGAGACTCGAGCGCTACGACGCGCGGTAGTGCCCGACAATTGCCTGTGTGAAAATTGTAATGGGTCTCCTTTCACACTCAAATACACTCAATTTATCGCACCTCACATGTGGTGTCATATATTAATGTAAAGTTATTTTCGAGACCTTTCCATTGATATCAAAAATGAGATAAAGCGATTATCTTAACAATGCGAATAAGGAGTCTAAAGGTCTATGTACACAAAATCTATATATATAACTGATTCTTCTTCCCTAAAATTTATAACCCTAATGAGCTCTATTGGATTTCATATCTCAACCACAGATTATTAAGGAGATGAAATAAGTATTGGAACAAAATGAAGGTAGCCATTGGATTAACTAATGGGGGAAATGAGTTACCTTAGACTTGCAATGGAAGCAAATTTCATCTATGGATCCTTGGGAGCTAGAGCTTGAGAGAGCTCCTTCGGTAACAGCAGCTCGAGCAAGAAAATTGAAATAAGGGGGCTGAAGGAGGTCTTTTAAAGATGGAGGGAAGCATGACTTTTAAATGGGATGAGCTTGGCTCATCCCATCACAGCATGGAAGAGGAGATGATAGAAAATAAAATGGAGATAGAGAAGAAGGCATGGCTTGCGTGAGGGAGTGATGAATTCATAATTTATATCCTGTTTAAAGGAAAATTTCTTTCATTTCTCATATTAAAACCACTTTCTTAATTCTATTTTGCTTACTTTTTTAAGAAAAATGCCTATCCAACGAAGTCTGAGAAGTATGAACAAATTTCTAAAATTTATAAAGGAAAACCGCTACCGCGCGCTACAGCGCGCTGCAACGAGCCATTTGCGAAATCAGGTGCCACATCGCACTGCAGCAAAGCACTTTACGAAGCGCTGGCACCACAGCACGCTGCAGCCATCCAGCTTGCGAATTGATGGCGCCACAGCGCGCTGCAGCCATCCAGCTTGCGAATTGCTGGCGCCACAGCGCGCTGCAGCGGAGCCCTTTACTAATTGCTGGCACAACAGCGTGCTCCAGCGGAGTACTTTGCGGAGCACGGGTGCCACAACGCACTACAACAATCCAGCTTGCAAATTGCTAGCACCACAGCGCGCTGTAATGGATCCATTTGCGAAATAGCTAGCGCTATAGCGCGCGGCAGCAGGGCCTTTTGCGGAATCCTAGCGCTATAGCGCGCTGCACGCTGCAGCGACCCTTCATTGTATGAACCAAAATACCCCAGCACACCACAGCATCCCACTTTGCAAAAATTTCTGCCATAGCGCACTGCAGTGGCCCGCCAAACGTTTGTCTGGCAGAGGCATTAATTGCGGCTGGGATAAGACCACCAACCAGTACCTTATCTCCAGCCATCATTCCCTCTGCTGCAGCTACATTTTTTAAAGGGAAAATGGTCTTCTTAAGGTGATGTGGAGATTTATCAATGGAAAAGTAATAGTCTTTTCATCCTTTAAGTGGATTTTGCCATCATTGCACCAGAATTTTTAAAAGGCATATATAGATATTGAAATGAGAAGATGAAGAAGCAGCCCTCCTCTATAAATACCACTTCTCTTGACTTTAAAGAGGTTCCCAACTTGGCTCACTAAAACCTAAGTAAAGAGAGGGCTGCATAGAGGAGAAGGAGAACTCTCCAAGGGTGGAAGAGGTCATCTTGCTAAGGAGAATAAGAAGAAAGCAGCACTAGGGACCTAAGAGAAGCAACTTCAAGCAAGAAGAAGAGGAGTCCGAAGAACTTCCCAAAGGAATGTTTCTAGTATTTTCTAAACTCTTGCTTTGTGTTTTTCTTAGTTGATCATGAAAGGGTCTTTATCCATATATGTATTTTTTTTCATCTCTTTTGTAATGGAGAACTAAACCTCCCTTGGGGAGGGTTGGGGCAATCCCATATATATTGATAGATATTATAATTGTATGATATTTTCCTCAAGTTTTTATAAGAATCATGAACTTAATACCATGTTAAAGAAATAAAAGGAATATTGTGGACTTGAATATGGACCAAAGGACAAAAGGACTAATTGAACTCAATGACTATTTTGTCTTATGCTCCATAGCTCACCTTAGTTTTGATGCTAGATTTATGAGTACATGAGAGCTTAGAACTATGTGAGAAAGTTCTTGAGCTTAGTGCACCTTAATCTATGCTCAACAAATGAGTTGAAGCGTGTGATGCTAAGACCCACTAATTGAGCTTCGTTGTTCAGCATACATGAGAGAGGGAATGGATTCATTGAGTGCTCATGAATGAGATGACTTAGTCATTGAGCCCAAAAAAATCACTAACTCATCTAAACTATGCTTGAGGCGCGTGAAGCTCTTAGTGGACTCAATGCTTATAAGATCTTAAACTTCATAACCCTCATCTCCATGATCAAGAGATGAGATAAAAACTACAAATTTAAAATCTTATAAGGGTCTATGTGCTGAAATAGAACCGACTGTATGTTCATTTCATGCACAAGACTTGAACTTGTAATTCTTTGAATTAAAACTCTAAGAAGAATAATGTGCACTTGACTAAAGAACTAAAATGCTTGAGGAATCATCATACATAAGTTATCTATCATATCATGTAGGAGAAACCCAACTCTCCTCTTCCTTTTATCAAAAGTATTTTCTACTAAGTGTTGTCATGCTTGTTCAGGAACCAACACCCATCAATACATGTATAGCTTAAACATTAGTGATCATAGATATACCTTAGAAACAAAACATCCAATTCTCTGTGGTTTGATAAATCCCGAAAATTCAAACTTTCCACTTATTACTTCAATCCGTGTACACTTGCGTGAAAGCGCAGACGTATTTTAGGTCTATCAGGGAGCACGGGAAGAGGCGTCGTTCACAGCAAGAAAAGGGGAGGGGGGGGCCAGCAGAGAAAATTAAACAACGAAGGAAAATTAAGAAATAAGAAATGGATTTTAATTTAATTTAATTTTATTTAATTAATTAATGTTCCAAAAATCAAATTTTATAAACATGCTCTGAAAAATCCCAAAAATTCACTTCAAGTAAATTTATGGGTGAAGAACTCAATGGCAAAGTTAGATTTCGATTTCGATGATTATTTAATTATTCTATTTTTCCAGGGTGTTGAAATACATTAAAATATTTACAAAAAACTGATGACTTTCAAATACTTCCAAAACATCACCCCAAGCTAATTTGGGAGTGATGCGCGCAATGGCAAAGTCGGATTTCAATTTTGAGGTCAAACTAAATATCTCAATTTTCTAATTAATTTAAATATTAAAATATTCCAAAAATACGATTGAGCTCTGAATCGCTCAAAAATTTCAGGGTTTGGCTCTAATAAGTAGACAAACTTAATGAAATGACAAATTTGGATGCGATCAAGCTAAAATTAGGCTTAAGTAACGACCGAGGGTTGTTACAATTGGACTTTATAAGATAAGAAATGTATTTCCAATGTACGTGAGTACTATAAATGAGCATTTAATATTGATCACATCACAATTCTAAGTATAAGTATGGATAATCAAAGTGCAGAAGCTAAAAGCATTCATCCACATATTCATCATGGAGCTAACTAGAATATTCATCTCAGAACATACATCCAAATATTTATTACAAATTATTGGGTTAGAATAAAGAGAGCAAAAATAAAATACACTCATGCTCACAAATAAAAGCAACTAAATAAATAAAGCTAAGTCTTCTACTACTCCACTAGATCCTTCTGAATCTCCCGAGTAACCTCCAATGCGAGCTCACTAAACTGCTCAAGACCTATGTAACAACCTTAGGTTGTTACTTAGCTTAATCTTAGTTTAATCGCAACCTAATTATCATTCTATTGAGTTCATTTAGACATTAGAACCAATCCTCGAAGATTTGGAGCAATTCAGAGCTCAATCAGTGGAATAGTTTAATATATTAAATTAATTAGAAAATTGAGATATTAAAATTAACCTCATAATCAAAATTCAAATTCACCATTGTGATTGTCACCCCCAAATTAGTTAGGAGTAATCTTTTGGACGCGTTTGGAAGTCGTCAGATTTTCGCAAATATTTTAATATAATTAAATGCACCAGAATATAAAATAATTAAATAATCATCATAATCTAAATCTGACTTTACTATTGAATTTCTAACCCCCAAATTAATTAGGGGTGAATTTTTGGCATTTTTCGGAGCACATTTATTTAATATGAATTTTTAATAAATTAAAAATTAAAAGGAAATAATTATTTATTTCTTCATTTACATCTTCTATTTTCCTTTTTCCTTCCTATTTTCTTTTTTTGGCTGGCCGTATCCTCCTATTTGGCACCCCATATGTGCGTGCACAAGGAGCCTTCTTCCCCTCTTCTTCTCCATTTTTCTTTCCATAGCCCATGACCTATCACTCCTCTCTTTCTCCTTTAAGAAGGAGCTTAGCCCCTCCTCTTATTTCTTTCTTTACCCTCAAGCTGAAGTTTCTCCTTTATAACAACCCAAGTTGTTACCTAAGTTATTTAAGACTAATCTAGGTCCTAATCTCAGTCTTAATACACTAATTAGGTTATTAGGAGTTCACTACTATGATTTAGTCCAAATCAGAAGTCAAAGAGATCAAATCCTGATTTTAGAAAAATTTAGAAAATGATAAAATTTGACCTTATCTCAAAAATTGGACTTCATCATTGTACTCATTGCCCCAAAATTAGCTATGAGTGATGTTTTGGAGGCAATCAGAAATCATCAAACTTTGTCAAATATTTTAATAATATTTAAATATCCCAAAAAATAGGAAAATTAAATACTCATCAAAATTAAAATCCGACTTTGGCATTGCGATCCTCACCCTCGAATTAATCAATGGTGAAATTTTGGAAATTTTCTGAGGTTCTCGAATTTTCTTGAATATTTTAATATATTTAATTAATTAGAAAATAAGAAAAATAAATTGTCGTTGAAATCAAAATCTGGTTTCGCCATTTCATTCCTCACCCCCAAATTAGCTTGGGGTGAATTTTTGGGATTTTTCGGAGATCGTTTATAAAGTATAATTTTTGAGATTAATTAAATTAATTTCTTTAACTCCATTTTTTGTCTTCTTTCCCTCCTCGTTCTTCATTGGCTGGTTAGAACCCACAACCATCCAATCCTAGCTGAGCCTCCTTTCTCTTCAGCCCCCCTACTATGCTCAGCTTGGCTTGTCCCCTCTACCTACTGCCAGCCCCCTCCTATCTCACCAAGTGGGATGGGTTAACTCTGCCCATCCTGTCCAATGGTAGGTTTTCCCTCCATTAAAAGAGCCTTAGCTCTTAGCCCCATGTCCCCCTATCTCCCTTGCCAAGCTGAGCTCCTCTCCTCTCTGCCTCTGTGTTTGCTGAAGGAAGGACCACTCAAGCTCTCAAGCCTTCCTTAGAAAATCTGCCATTATCAAAGCCAATGTACCCCCTTTTCCCTCTATTAGTTACCAATGGTTATTCCATTTTGTATTTATGCTCATTTGTATGTCTATAAATATATGTTACATAGTTGTACATCAATGAAATTATATTTAAGATGTAGAAGCTCATTGAAATTTGTAAATATAGGATAGGATATGTAAATCTACTAATACGAATTTTTGTACATTTAGTCCCTTAACTCAATTTTTTGCATTGATAACTTAATCATTTGGTGTTAATTTGGATATCAATGGAAATATCTAGGAAATACCTTTCCATCAGTATATGGCATCGCACATGAAGTACTCTATGTTGAGAATATTTGAGCCAGAAAGTTGGCTCATTGCGGTTTCGTCCCGGCGAAATCACCGTCAGGCGCTGCAGCGCCCGAGTTTTGAAATCAGGTCTGCTGCAGCGCGCTTTAGCGTGCCGTAATGCCCGAGTTTCGAGTTTAAGTCCACTGCAATCCGCTGCAGTGCACCACAGCACCAAAAACCGCTACAGCACGCCAGAGTGCCGAAATCCGCTGCAGCATGCTATAGCGCGCCACAGCGCCTGGCTTTTGGCCAGAAGGCGCTACAACCCACCGTTGCGTCCAGAAATATTGATTTGACTATATCTTAGTCAATAAGACTCCAAATAAAAAAATTCAAAGTGCTAGATAGCTTAGACTTTTAGTATCAACAATAATCTAAAATAATATTTAGGTTCTGAACCCAAGAAAATATTAGAAATGACTAAAATACCCTTGACCCTAATTAATTCATAACTTGACCAATTGAAGTCCAATTTGGGTCTCCTCCTAATTAAAGTACTCAATATGATATAGAAAAGTTATAGCCACTGAGTTTACTAAATTTGTACACCAAATGAAAAAGTTAGCTTTTTGACCCCTCTTAACTTAGAAAATTACCAAAATTGCTCTTAGAAATTGAAATGGATATAACTAATTCATTAGACCTTAGTATTTAGTGTTCTTGAACTTTATGGAATCCTTGATAGCAACCAACAATAAATTGTATAAAAATTTAGATTTTATTAGGTGTGATTTACTAAAATTTCCCTTAGGTCAAAAATCCTAGTTTGGACCTATAAGACCCATTTCTTATCCAAATTTGGTGCACTTACTATCTATCTTCATGTTAAATGGTAAGGAATTATTTGATAGTAAGAAATTTTAATTTATAGTCCTAAATCAAAAAGTAACTTTTTGGATAGGGGCAAAATGGTTATTTTGCCCAAAACTTAGGTTAAGTACCCTTAACCCTTAAAATACCTTTTAAATCATTAAAATCAGTAATAAAACTAATTTATGATCAATTTAAATCATAAATCCCTCAATTGGAATAATTGTAAAATATCTCAATTTTAGGCTTAAAAATCCCTAAGTAAGGTTTATATGCCTTACTTAGCTAAAATACATCCCTAACCTCCCTACTTAAATAAAATTAGCAAGTGTAAAGAAATTCAATCAATTCTTAGAAATTCTCTAAGTCTTATCATTAAGAATCCTCACTTCATCTTAGGATCAGTTCCTTAAGAATAATGTTAACTATTATGTTAGATTTCATTCATTAAACAATGGGGTTATTCAATGAATGAATCCTTGATTTTTTTTATTAGTTTCTAGATTTTCATAATTTCATTTTTGATTATTTTATCTTTCAATCCTAGATTAGGAATAGGAGAATCATCCTATTAAGCTTGACTTTGCTTAATAGGATTCACCTCAATCATTAGTTCACTTAGAACTGAAACCTTAGACCCTTAGACTTTACTTTTGGATTATGTGCTTAACTCCAATCTCGTGGTGTTAAAATCATAATCCCTAGTTTAGTAAATCTTGATTAGATCTTAGTATAGAACAACTAAATTAATTAATTATGCCATAATGATTTATTCAACTCATAGTCGATATTAATTTAATCATATTAGGACCTAGCTAGTCCTAATATTTTGTAATGTATAAGGCCATACTTCTAAGTTACACTCGATAGTAGGAATTGGAGATCTTGAACTTGTGTAACTTAGAATAATTAGAATGGTTTAATCTAGATAACAACAGTGTCACCATGTGTAGAAGAGCTCCTTGCTTACTACTTGATTATTGTGCTACACATTCCTTTAACTTTGTGCTTGTTTTTCTTGAACATGTCATATAAAAAAAAATTATACATGAAATGAAAACTTAGAATAATAATGATAACAGATGCCTTGGGTTCAGTTATATTCTGGTAGGTTATGGTGCATATTTACCCTAATGGATAGGGGTAAGGAGTAATAAGGATGCTTAATATTACTCATTCAGGAGTGTGTGTTAAGCTTGGAACTCGTATAGTCTTACAGACGTGCTTGACTCCTCAGCTATTTTTGGACATGTCCAGAGAAACAAAAGTAAAATAATTAAAAGACTCTGTATTTGTATTTACTGCCTCTTCAGTTCTACAGTTCTGTTCTTTCTGCCCTAGCCCATAAAGGCTTTGGAAATTTTGTCTGGGCCAGATTGGCTAATTTTCTGATATGGTAGTTATACATAATTATTTCAATTCAATTTACTGTTTACTGTGTTATTGATGCATATTATTATTAGTTAGTTGTACTTTACTTATTTGCTTACTTGTACATATTTATAGGATGCTAAATTTTGCTGCTTACTATATATATCATTTATAGACTTACTATTTTAAATCAGCATTTATCATATGATCATCAACATATTTAGTATTAGACTTTTTTTTTTATTATTTTTGCTTACTGTATTATATATGTATGTCTATTTCTTGCTTAGTTGTTTGAGGTGTATTTTTTATCTCAGTTCTCACTTAATTATAAATACTATATTTATAACTTTCCCTGCTCCTTGTATGCTTACTGCTCCTATACTAGATAGTTGTTTTAGTTTTGTACATGTAAATAGTGACATTAATAATTCATGTAAAATATTCAGCCTAAAATATACTTAGACAATTGTCTAATAAAATTTTTCCTTTATTGGATGGGGCCTTGGCATTGTGAAAATGACAATGTCAGATTCAGATAGGTTTGAGGAGTTGGGTGCTGAAGAGGAAGAGCCATTTATTGAAGAGGAGCACCAACTAGGTGATCCAAAAGCTGCTTAGTTCTCTTTCTGCATATTATGAAGATGAGATACTTTTATTTTAGTCCTTTAAACTATCCATTATATGCTGTAATAATATAGGTACCTTGAATATGTTTTTCTTTACTGTACTTTATACTCTAAGTTGTGTGTTGTGCTTTTTCTATTTATTACGATAATCTAGATATATATTTGTTTTACTTTACTTCTGCACTCTGATCTGTATTCTCTTAGTGACTGAGTTAATGGCATGTATGCAGTGGCTTATCTCTTCCTTACTAGTGGATTAGGGTATATCCTTAATCCAAACTTAAGTAAGCGATTTTCCAAAGTGACACTCCACTCCTTAGTCTAATGATTGTGGATTAAGGGGCGGGGCGCTACAGTTGGTATTAGAGAATTCCATAAGTTATCAGATTGGAATTTACATTTTTTTCTCTACCTAATGGATGGTTCTTCTGACCAAATAGTCACTAAACAAAAACTTTAGAGTTTACATCCAAGTTATCATAATATCCTGCTCAAAATAAAGAGGTATAAGAATGAGAAATATATATATAGGTAAGATAAAATGCTCAAAGAATATATACTAAGAATTCAACTTATAAAACCGTTAGACACTCAGAGATGACATTTTGGTGGTATCACCGGCGATATGAGGCTATGTGGGAGTATGTCTCTCAGTTCCACCAGCGGTACGGAATGTACGTAGAAGGGGTATCGGAACCTGGCGTCTGAGTACTAGATCGACTACTTCAGCACAGTGCTTTCAGGGGGTTTGACCTCCTAGTTTTAGCCAAGGAGTGGTTGAAATAGGCACACTTTGTGTTTAAAGCTATTGATTGCCCAGACGACATTAGAGTCTCCATTGTATCTCTCCTCCTACAAGATGATGCTGATGACTGGTGGAATGTCACCTTATGGGCACTCACCCATATGCGTGAAGGAATGCGGAGGGAGGCCACCTATGAAGACTTTCATTATGCTTTTACTGCTAAATATATCGAATATATGTCTTAGCCTTTATTCCTATGCTATCAATTATATCCTCCTGCATTATGTATCTTAATTTTGAATGAATAATAGAGTTATTATATTTTTCATCTCAAAACTCTGAATTGAGCTATTGTTTTATAAAAGTCAGATTATATAACAATGAATCCTGGACAGAGCTCTTCTCCCGCGACCTCCGGCAGTTCCTCCATTGAGGCAAGTGCCTTGTTAAAAGCAATCAAGATCATGGTCGACTCCCATAATAAACAGGCCAAAAGAGCGGTCAAAGTTCAAGTTCGACAAGCAGAGCGTATGGACTGACTACTTAAAGCTCAAATAAGCCAGAATAGCTCAAATCCTGAAGCCACCATGGCCCCTCACTACTCGTTCCAGCACCATATTCAGTTCGCTGATGGATTACTGCACAGCTTCCTACGCCTCAGACCTCCTACCTTTGATGGAAGTCTCTCCACCATTGACACGGCCAATTGGATAAAAATGGTGGAGAAGAACCTCACTAGCATTAAGTGCCCAGATTCTAAAGTAATCCGTCTGATGACTCATCTCCTCCAAGATGAGGTAGAATATTGGTGGGACAATATCCTCCATACATTGTTCACGGACTTAAAGCTGGAAGACATTTTCTTGGGATGAATTCATAGAAGCATTTCTGTGATGACCCCAATATTGAGAATCACTAAAGTTAATATTAATATGTCATCACAATACCTAATACTATATTAGAAGGAAGCTAATCCAAATTATTAGATATTGTGTTTGGCCAAGGATTTAGAAGAGGGTCTTAAGTTAAGATGAAATGGAATTTTTATGAAATATATTAAGTGAAATACATATGAAGATGTAATACATGCAAGGACATGAGAGAATATAATTTTAAAATATTTAATATGAGTACTTGCAATTCTAGATATGAATATTCTAATATTTAACATATGAAACATGAGTCTACAACTTTAGAAATTATTCTAAGTCATTAAATTCTTAAAAATTTCAGCATAATTTCTGCTATAATTGGTAAGAGAAACACATGCAATGTTGACATGCAAGTATTCCATTCTAATGAAAGATATAATTGAATGAAGAACAACCTAAAACTAGCATGAAATCAATTCATTACATAGGATTGTTTAGTTCTAGTTCTAATATAGAGCCAATCTATTATATAGGATTTACTCATTTATAATTCTAATATAAAGCCAATCTGTTACATGGGGTTGCTTATTTCTAATTTTAAAGTAAAGTCAATCCAGTATATGGGATTGCTTATTTCTAATTCTAAAAGTTTAAAGTGAGAAAATACATGTATAATAATCATCTACCCTAAAGTATGTTCAATTTACAACATTTAATACATACATGAAGATAAGAAGAGATTCTCAACTTATATATGTAATTATTTTCTAATTCTATAAGCAATTTAGTATATAACTAATTCCAATCAACATACAAAGTAGACATGCAACTAATGAATTAGTTCATATTCATTTACATACATTCATTTACATTCATCCATTCATTCATCCCAAGCAATTAAGTATAAAGCTAAACTTCAGCACAAGCATAGTAAAAGTGAAGTAAATGGCATTGTTATTAGAAACTAATAGTAAACTAAAATGCAAGTAAGAAATTAAAGTTCACTTACAAATACTTATAAGCTATATATTTATGATATTATAAGCGAAAGCAGCTAGCTTCTTACACTTAGTCCAGCTCCACTAGCCTCCAAATGCACCTGATCTATCACATTTTGGCATTTAAATGTGATACGGCAAAACCAAGAAATATAAAATCTGGTTAAACTAAATAGTCTAAGTATATTTTAAGATTGAGCTAAACATATTATTGTTTAATTGGATATCACTACTAGTTACAATATAAGCACAATCATGGGTGTAAAAAGTAAGTATACAAGTGTGGAAAAAGTAATTAAGAAAAAGGTAAACTGAGTTAGAATACTCACTTGAAAATACATAATAGCTTGCAAATAAAACATAGGTAAAAGCATCCTAAATAGGCTAGAAAGAAGCCTGCTCACTTGTACATATTTATAGGATGATAGACTTTACTGCTTATAATATGTACTATTTTTAAATTTTTGCCTTTAACTAACATAAGTCATATGATTATCAGTATGTTTAGGATTAAACTTTACATTCAGTATTTTTACTTACTGCATTATATATGTATGTGCCCATTTCTTGCTTAGTTTGCTTGAGGTATGCTTTGCCTCATTTTCTGTTTAGTTATAAATATTATAATTATAACTTACCCTGTTCCTTGTATGCTTACTGCTTCTACTGCTTTTAGTTTACCTTTTGTTATGCTTAAGATTAAAATGGTGTGTGGGGACCCTCCTCATGCCAGATTGATATCAGAGGATCAGCCTTGCATAAGGTTCCCCGTCGAGGAATCTGATTGAGCAGTTTAAGTAGTACAACAAGTAAGCAGAAATGAGATCATCCATTCAATTAAAATAAGATTACATCACATAGTTTAATTTAATACAACAGCATAAAGAAAAAGAAAATAAAAGAGATATGCTGAGCCACTCCTCACTTCTCAGCTACCTCGATCTCCATTAGCTCCTGACCTGGCACATAAAAGTGCGAGAATTGGAATGTCAGTTAGTCCTGTATACTAAGTACAAGATATAAGCATACATTTATAAAAGCGTTAGCGGTAACCAATAAAGGGATAAATACAGGAGGATATGCGAAATTTTTATCCTGCAAAGTAATTTGTTAGGTTCATAAAAAAAATTCACAAAAATGTGCTGAATTTCATCAAAAATATGTCACAAGAATCAATATGATATATCTTGCATCAGTAAGCATAATTGTAAACAATTTGTCCTACTGGGCAAACACAAAACTTTGGGGTCAGACAGAATATGAGTTCATATCGTAACATAATACCGTACTGTACCTCCCGTAGGCTACAACATGCTCCCTTATCTCCCCTCTTGGCTAGCCCCACCATATATCCCACCCAAGCCACCATTTCAAGAACCCAAAAAAATAATGCATGCATTCTCAATATATTTTATTCAGCATTTAAAGTGACAGTAATAGATAAATTAAAAAGGAAAGTAAAACTGAATATAAGGCTCAAAGCGATGCGAAAGAATTTAAAAGAAATTAAATAAGAAATAAATGTAAAAAAGTATCCGGTACCTTTCTTGCGTGATTTCCAAGTTACCTGCATGGTTCAGTATTTAGACTAGTTAGTGATTAGTTGATTAATCCTCCTAATAAGGCTACTTGGCCTAAATTTAAGTCTTGGCATGCTTTACGAGGCACAAAAAAGGGGTGTGCAAGTTTTAATTATTAATTATTGTTTATTTAAGTTATTCGGGTGATTACGGGCACAACAGCGACAATTTTACTAAAATTCGAAAATGGCATACTTTACGAGGCAAAAATAACTTTTAAAATTTTGAGATCAAATCAAAAATATGATAATATTTTCAGAATTCTTGAATTTTTCTGATCATTTTGATATATAATTTTACTATATTTAGACTCCTATTTTGAAATATATGAATTTTTGAAGTTTTAGGAATTTTCTAAATTTTTACTATTTTTGGAATATTCCGTTACCGTTAACGGTTTCCGTTAAGTTACCGTTAACATTAACTGTAAGGGAATATTCCAAGAATATTCTCTTTCTGTTAACAGAATCCGTTTACGATGGATGGCGGGTGCCACGTGTCAACCATGTGGCTGACACGTGGCGACCATGTGGCTGACATGTGTTTGAGAGTACACAGAAATCTGCCACATGTCATCTAGTGACACATGGCTGCCACGTGTACAGACAGAGACCGCTCAGCTACCATGTGTCTGCCATGTGGCACTGTGGACCTTCGAACTATCACGTGGCTGCCATGTGGCAGTTACTGTTCATCTTCTCCGGCGTACCTGACGCGAACCTCCGCCTCCGGCGAACTTCGGGAGCTTTTTCCGGCAAACTCCGACAATCTTCCGACGATCTGAAGGTGCCCTCCCCTCGGCCTCACTGAGGCCTTTAAATAGGCAGGGGCGCCCCCCTCATAGGCGCCGTCACCGCCTCGCCGCCGCTGCCGCCAGATCCCGGCGTGACACGTGGCAACCACCTGTGCGTCGGTGCTGCCACGTGTCGCCACGTGGCATCCGCGATTGCGTGGCGCAACAGTGCTGCCACGTGGCGCATGGTGACGCAGTGCAACGAGGTGCTGCCACGTGGCACCCTATGACGCGGCGCAATGTGGGATCGCCACGTGTCTGCCACGTGGCATCTATGATCATGCGGCGCAACAGGGTGCTGCCACGTGGCGCATGGTGACGCGGTGCAACGAGGTGCTGCCACGTGGCACCCAAAGCTCATGCAGGCTGCCATGTGGCAATCCGAGGCTCCACGCGCTACCACGTGGCGCCCGAAGCTCATCACACTGCCACGTGGCAATCCGAGGCTCCACGCGCTACCACGTGGCGCCCGAAGCTCATCACACTGCCACGTGGCAATCCGAGGCTCCACGTGGAGCCCGAAGCTCTGAGCACGTCCACGTGTTGCCACGTGGCAATTTTTTTTTTAAATGAATTTTTAAATTCCGAAAAATGCAAATTTAATTAAAAACTTTAGGAAAAATTTAATTCCAAATGTATTATGCACATTTTTTGTTCGTTTGAGCTCCGAAAAATCTGAAATTTTCCCTCCTAGCTAATTTTGACGTTCCAGACCTAAATTTTTGGTCAACATTTAATTTTGAGGTGTAAAAATAATTTTAAATTTTTTGGGAATGGAAATATTATATTTAATTAATTAATTTATTTATTTATTTATTTGTTTACTTAAACTTTAGGATATCATAACTTTGAATATATTGATCCAAACATATCGAATATAGGTCTCATTTTACTCAAAAAAATAAATGGAGTCAAATGGCGTATTTCAAAAATTCGATTCGATGATTATATAACTTAGTGACATTTTAGGTCCTAAACAAACTCCCATAACTTTTTACCTATTTAACCAAACATAAGCAATATGGGTCTTAAAATACTCAGGAGAATAGCCCCATCACTATAGTAGTATTAGTTTTCTTATTTGGATATCAGGACAAAAAGTCAACTCTATAATTCTCAGTTGACTTTTGGGAAAATTGACCAAAATGCCCATAGAGTTCAAATGACCATAACTTGGTCAAATCAACTCCAAATTCAAAAATCCAAGATACTAATTAGTTCAGAATTTTAATATCATCAATAAACTGAAATAATATTCAGGATCTGAACTCTATAAATTTAGATAAAGACCAAAATACCCCTGGGCTCATTTTGATCATAACTTGACCAAATTAAGTCCCAATTTGGTCTACTCCTAGTTAAACTGCTCAGTGTGATATATGAAACTATAATTGCTGAGTTTTTTTTTTTTTAACAGTAATACTATTTAATGACGACACATGGTGACATTAATAATTCATGTAAAATATTTAGCCAAAAATGTACTTAGACAATTGTCTAATAAGATTTTCTCTTACTAGATAGGGCCCTAGTATTATGAAATTGATTGTAACAACCCTAGTTATTACCCTAGCTAAATCTAGATTAATTAAGCTAAACTAAGTTCTAATTTTGATTCCATTAGACTCAATGGGTCATTTAAACCTAACCCTGGAAGTATGAACTCAATCAGAGCTAAATTGGAAATTTTTGTATTTTTGCCTATTTTTAAGCCCTGGAAAATACCTAAATTAAATTGATCTCCAAATTAAAATTTGATTTCATTTTTGAATTCCTCACACCTCAATTAGCTAAGGGTAAATTTTTGGGAATTTTTGGAGCTCATCTAGTCCTAAATTGGATTTAATAATTTAATAAAAATTAAGTAATTAAATAAATGAATTATAATTAATTAAATTAATTTGTTTATATTTTATATTTCTGGATTTGCTGTCGGGACTACTGCAGATCTGTTGCGGGGTCCCAACAACGGCGCTTCAAACCGCGCCAACGGATGCCCTAGCACGAATCCTAGTGCATATAATCCTACGGCACGATCTACCCAGCGCCATGATCTAATCCCAGGCATCGGATCCATCGTGCACATCTGACGGCTATCATCCATCCCGCTTAAGTAATGCATCAGAGCCGCACGAGACCAATGGTCGATCCATCAGACGGAGGGCACAAGTTCGACCACTGTGGATCGTCTCCCTCGTCTTGCCCCGTCTGCGTCTGGTCCCCCCCCCCCCGACAACTAGAATCCTTCCAACCCCTGTGGTAGTACATTAAATTACCCATTCTTTCTCTTCTACCCTCGGTGAGATCGTCTGCCAGTAGTAGTCTCCCTAATTTGCCCATGGCCATTGGAACCAAGCTTCCCCTTTGGCCTGAGCCTTCCTTCATTCTCGAGCTCTGGTATACAACCCCAGACCTCCCCTAGACCTATAAATACTCCCATGACCTCTCAGTGAGTCCCTTTGCTCATTGAGAATCCTCAATTGGCCATCTGACGTCCCCTGGAGCTCCCGTATCTCTCGATAATTTTTAGTGTTTTCTGGAGCTGCAAACCACTGATAGAGGGTCTGTCTGGTGTTCAGACTCCCTGTGAATTCTTGTCTGCTACTTGGGAAGCTCCAGCTCGCCTCATTTCCCCTCGGTCATGCCTATAACCTCAATCCCCAGGTACCTTTTCTTCCCACTGAGTTGAGTAAGCTCAGTCCATCCATTTAAGCTTGCAATTATTACCTCTAGATGCCATCTAGTTCCCTTATCCCTTTAGGAACCTAACCCGATCATTCCCAGGGTCTAAGCTAGCTCCAATCTATCATATCGATCGATCAAGCTAGCGGATGAGCCAAGGCTGAGTCCGAGTAAGGACCCTGCGTTTGGCTGCACCCCAAGCTGCGAAACCTTGGGGGTTCGATTCGCCTCACCTTGTTGATGGTGTAGGGATCGATCCCTGTCAGTTCGGTGGCTTCTGTGAGGAGAATTACTCGCTTAGAGGGAACCCTAATTTCCTTCCCTTAATGTGTTTCGGTCGAGTAGCACCCCGCCAATCTAGCATGATCCAGATGGGAGTTCTAACCTTAATTGACGCATCTTAGTCCCAGGAAGGTATAGCCATTGAGATCCTGGCATAGAGTGGTCTGAGCGGGGAGAATTTCATGATCGAAGCTATCCTTAGGGTTCAGGTATCAGGACTCAGCCGCGGGGAAGAAGATGACTGGCGCTTCGGGCCGGGTCAGACCCCAACCCGCGCAATCTCGAATTCGGGCCGCGGATTAATAAATGAATTATTGGAATTAAAATCCTTATGTTAATTATTTAATAAATCATTCTCCATAGTTCTGATTTAAATAAAAACACATATTAAATTTTTTAAATAACTTTAACTATACTTATCCAAATGGTATGATCCAATATACCATTTAAATCAAAAAAATGCAATGAACATTAATATAAAATAAAATTAAAGATCCAATGGTTAGATTTTAATTTATTGCTTAATTATTTTTTGTTTTTATTTAAAACATATTAAATTCATTAATTGCCCAAAAATATTGATTAAGGTCTCTGATTACTCATAAGACCACAAAGAACCCATGTAGACTATTAAAAGTAAATTAAAATCTTTAACTTTGCTAATCATCCCTTAATTACCCTAATTTGGGATTAGTAAATTAAGTCTTGGATTAACCTCTAATTTTGGGAAATTAAGTTCCTAATACCTTATTAATAGTAGTAGAGCCTATAAATACAAATGGATCATTCTAGTGTGCCCAAATGCCCTTAATCACCTTAATTAGCTTTAAAATGTGATTAGTGCTAATTAGACTAATTAGGTTACCAAAACTTAAGATAAGTGTGTAACCTACTTCATTAACCTATATGGAACTCATTAAAATAGATTTGAATCAATTTAGATGGTTAAATCCTAAAATCTCATTTTTAGCCTTAAGAGGGGTATTTTGGTCATTTTGACCAAAATGTGTTTAAGCACCCCTTAAACCTTGAAAATTTAGTAAAATACCTCTAGATAGATTATTTGCACCTTTCTGAAATTTCAGGTTAATAACATTGATGCTAGGTGGAGAGAACTGAAGTTAGTTTTATTAAGATCTTAAGACTTCAAGTGTCCTTAAAACTCTCTTTCTTAAGAGCGAAGCCTAATTATCTTAAAGTGCTAGATCCTTAGTTTAATAGCTTGATTAAGTTGATCCATAAGCTTGAGTTCTAAGAGAAATACTCTTGTAAAATTTTAAGTCTAGACTTAGCTTAAGTCTAAAGTGATCAAGTATTAGATCTTAGATTTTAGATATTAGGCTTTAGATCTTCTAATTGAACCGAATTACCCTCCTTTGGAATTCCCTTACTTGATTAATTGTTTAAATCTTTTGAAACCTTCCATGTGAGTGTAGTTTAATTTAATCTATAGGATAATATAATTATCCTAAATATTGAATATATATCTTATATTCTTAGTTTTTAATTGATTATTTTATCTTATAATTATTATAATAACTTTTCACTAAGATCTTAGTTTTTGAATCCTTCAGCTTATAAGATTCCTTATCTTTAATTTAGGTTTTAAAGTGTGAACCCTATATCCTTTCTAGTATACTATCTTGGAATCAAGATTTGAACACCAAGTAGAGTTTAGATCCAGAATCCTTGTCTTGATTTATTTAATCAAGATTTAGGTCAAGAGAGGAAAATAATAATAATTAAGTCATTGATTTATTTACTTTAAATCTTTATAGTCATCATATGATTTTGAATTAAAACTTGTTAACTTCTAATGTTCCCATTAAGGTCCTGAATCTGGGATTATACTCGGTAGCTGGACATTGGAGATCCTAAACTTGTATCTTCTCAGGATAGTTAAATTTGGATAAAGTAGACAACAACTGATATCACATAAGTCTAAATTAATTCTATTGCTTACTTAATGTTGGTTGCTCTGTACATCTCGTACTTTGAGCCTTGTTCCTTGAGCATAATAGGTAAACTTAGGATATGAAAGATACATCCTAAGTTAGTATTTGAAAAGCATAGTATTCATGCAGTCCTTTCAGCGCTTTCAGTTAGTAGAGTATGTCCTAGCTTAGTCTGCCTCTTCAATTTTAGATTTTTTATAGAATAGACTCGGACCTAGCTCTGCAAATGTCTAGGATGGATACATATCTTATTCTATAAGTTCAACTCGGACCTAGCTCTACGGATGCCTAAGATGGATACATGTTGAACCTTCAGTTCAGAGGTCCTTTATGGCCTGTTTCTATTATGGCAGCACTATGTCTTAGTCTTACTGTTACTTTAGTTTAGTTTTTAGTATTTGTTTTTCTTTGCCATATGCTTCAGTGGCCTTACTTTAGTGCTTGGCTTACTTTGCCACATGTCTCAGTGGCTTTACTTTTTAGTTCATTCTTTTACTTAGCTTACTTTTGCCACATGTTTCAGTGGCCTTTTACATATTAAATCTACATGTTGTATATATGCTCTTACTGATTAATTATTAAATATTGGCATTTTTAGGATGCTAGAATTGCATGTTTATTTCAGTATTTGTGTTCTTTTTATACTCAGCATGGCTCCATGTGATCATAAGCATGTTAGGATTAGATTTATTTCAATAGTTGTAATTACTTTTGCTTTTATCCTCACCATATTTAGTTGCTATTTTGTATATTATTTTTACATACTTATTGATTAGTTATAGATGATTAATTTATAGTTATCTCATTTTTGTAGCTTGTTGCACCTTATAATGCTTGCATGTTTAAAACTTTTAAATATGATATCTTAAATATTCAGTTCACTTAAATAGCATAAAATGTACTTAGACAATTGTCTAATTATAACCTTTTTTCTTTTGTTGACTGGGGCCCTGACATTTGTGATACCGACAAATGTCAGATTCAGAGTTGTTCGTTGGCAGTGCTGTACGAGAGGAGCCAGTGCATGAGGAGGATCTTCCTATCGCTGCTTAGATAGATTTTCTCTTTTTGCAGTGAGATTGAGAGATCTTTACTTTCATTTAATTTAGTTTGTAATAATTAAATTATGGATGTATTTACTTTCTGCACTTGAGCTGAGTTACTGCTTTCTTTTTCTTCTTTTATACTATGTTATGCCTATGGATATTACATTCTATTTTCTACTTCCACTACTTTGATATGTATTGATGTATATTTATAGTTCTAGGTGACAAGTACCTGACTCTACTTGAGTTGGGGATTTGCCACGGAGTAGAGCACCGCACTCCCCGTGATCACGCTAATGTCAGTATTAGTGTGGGTGTGGGAAAGTACAGGGCCCCACACCGATAATATCAGATTTAGATAGGTTTGAGGAGTTAGGTACTGAAGAGGAGGAGCCTTATTTAGAGGAGGAGCATCAGCTAGGAAAGATAGATGTTGCCTAGTTTCCTTTTAGTTTATTGTGAGGATGAGAGATTCTTATATTTACTTTCAGCCTCTTAAACTATTCATTAAATATTGTAACAATATAGGTACCTGTGACTGGTTAATTTTTTGTTTTGTAATTTTTTGAGCTATTCATTTCATCTCATGTCTGATGTATGGTAAATTGGATGTACTGTTTATTTTTATATGCTTCTGCACTTTGTGATTATTTTGATTTAGTGACTGATCTCCTGTATTTATTCTAAGCACCTCCTTCCCTTATTAGTAGATTATAGATCTTACTTAATCCAATGATAAGTGAGGGATTTACCAGAGTGTCACACCACCTCCTTGTGTCTAATCTTGTTGATCAAGGGGGTGGGGCGCCACAGTTGATACCAACTGTAACGGCTGCCTCTAGACTGTTATCGAGTAGCACTAACTCAATTACGATCAAGTGGTGACTGTCACTAATACCACAGATAATAGACAATATATATCCATGATATTAATCAAAATGTGAGCAAGACCTTAGCAGGAACATAAGTAAAGCAGTGTAGAAAATAAGAAGAAGGCATTCAACCTTATCCATATATATCCATTCACATACAATATAGAAAATGCAGAATAATAAGAAAGCAATTCATTTATTATATTTAAATTTACATAAGGGCAATAAAAAGGTTGCTATTAGCCATTTCTTCTTCTTTGCAGAACACCAATCTCACCTGGCCTTCTATCATAAGAACACCCCCAAGCACAAGGTCGGAGCTAAAACCTGATGCTGCCATATGTGCATATATAACAGGGCCAAGCCAATAAAGGAAAAATAATATTATACTTATAAAGTCTAAGTACAATAAAACTGAAAAATAGCATATGCTTGTATTTAAAAGACATTATTCAACATAATGGTAAGACAGAAATTAAGCTATAGAAATACTGTAAAATAACTGAATGTATAAAACTGTACAAAATTGAAGTAAAGTAAAATTGCAGAAAAGTTGTAAAGGCGCTGAATAACTGAAACTGTATGAAATTTGCAGTAAAGTAAAGTAATGCTAAAATGTAAAGCTGAATACTAAAAATGGAAAAGACAGTAAATGATCTGAAACTGAATAAGGTATATGTTAAGGTATGTTGTATGCCACTGAACTGCTACGAATTATATGGTCCAATGCTTATATATATCAGTAGGGAATCCAATACTAATCATTCTGCAAATTCCATGATTGATATATATACAATATTCTGTAATCCATAAATCATCATTGATATACATACATAATACTTATGATCATGCTTATGCTTCTATGTCTACATGACTTAAAGCTCAAAATCTAGAAAAATGATGTAAATCAAATAATGAATCAAGAGTCTCTATTGTGAAGAATTCATCTAAATGAATTATGACTCCTAAATATAATTTCAATAATTGGTTTTAATTAGGACTTTACTTAACATCATCAGCTAGGAAGGTTGTAAACACATAACTGTATATTTCCAAGAAAGGTGAATTTAACGCTTAGTTTGTTTATAACTGCACTTATCACCACGCACAATGATAGGAGGTAGAACCCTGTCACAGTTATTTCTTCAAACTGAGCTGTTAAATACCTAAATTATAAGCATACTTAGTATTTTAAAGATAGTGATTTAAAATACTTAGTTTGTTTATAACTGCACTTATCGCCATGCATAATAATAGGAGGCAGAACCCTATCACAGTTATTCCTTCAAACTAAAGATTCTATTTCCCTAAATATAATATACTAATAATATCTTAAGAAGAGTAACTTTAGATACTTAGTTTGCTTATAATTGCACTTATCGCCACACATGACGATATGAGGCAGAACACTATCACAGTTATATCTTCAAACGAATGATCTAGTTCACTAATTATAACACTCTTAGAATTGATTGATTTACTCTAAGTGGACTGTATCTGAACAGGATATCACAAGATAAGTCTTACTTAGAGTGACTCACCAATATTGAATATTACTGGAGTGACCCAGCTCTAGGGATCTATAATGCTATACTCATCCAACAATCTGAGTTACATCAATGTTATTTAATCAACATGGATTACCAAAACTATGAATTTAGGATTCAAATAGGATACATCCTACACAAGCTTTCAAGGATGTGACCAAGAGGTCACCCAATATAGGATACTACCACATGGAATAAATCTCATTCTAAGTAGTTTATGTGATTCTGCCATAAGGATTTAAGATCAACTTCTAAGGTCACATAGGATCATCTAAGCTTTTATCTCATGATAACACAATAAGTCTTTCCTACCTCATTCGCTTAAAGATGATTAAGGCTAGTATTATTATCACATAAAACCTAATGTAAGATCATCAAGATCTCACATATCTAAATACTCAACATAATCTTATAGGATTATTCATTAAGTTTGGTTAACTAGATCAGATGGGTAGCCTTATCTGATCTAGTCCTAGACTACAATTATGAGATATAACCAAGAATTTTATTAGGATTTAATCTTGTAATGAATCATCATAGATTTTATAATTGATTGCATACTAATAGTCTTTTTTAAGAGAAAATCAAAGATATTAAGTTTCAAGTCCATATGCTTAATCATACCAGTTCTTTAATTTCCTTAGCATTTCTAATTCAATGAATTAAAGTCAATATCAAATCAAATAGATTATTGGAGTCATGTTAGTCAAATTATCTTACAATCTGGTTGATTGATTAAGTGATTAAGAGTTTGGGTCTAATCAGACAGATTAGGTGTTAACCCCTAATCTTATCAATTTAAGATCAATAACAAATCAAATAAACTATTAATGAATTATTGATGGCGATCTAAGATCTAGATCAAGTGTAAATCACTTGATTAAGCCCTTAAGATCTCTTAAGTTTAATTAGAGATAAATGTGAGTTTAATGAATTAAGTATTCATGATAGAATCAAAACACTTGATCCTTTAAAAACAACTTACAAAACTAAATGGAAACTAGCATAAGATTTAAGAAAATAAAAGCGTAAGAATGGCAATAAGGACTATGCAAGTGATGTATGCACTTAACATAGGACTAAATAAATAATTTAATTTATTAGAACTCAATAAAAGTTCTAAGTACTTACGTACCCTTATAATGTAGCTCCACGATTATGATTCCATTGCAGATGATCTCTAATACAGCTGCATTATGGACAACATTGGCAACAGCTAAATTAAAGTAGCAAAATAAGCCTAAATAACGAATAAATGATTTATCAAGCCCTAAAGAATAAGAGTGCAATAGACAACAAAATCTTAAAAAGGTCATTTGTGATTATTTAAGGATAATATCTTGAAATCAATTCATTATTCTCAGCTATTTCTAATTGCCCATAATATTTACAAAAAGAACTATATTATTATTTCTATGAGTATTAAGAAAACTTTTACATGCGGATAAACTTCGAACAATTCATTTACAACTAAATCAAGTGATTGACAAAACAAACTTTAGCTTTTGATATACACATCTTAGTAATTCTAATACTTATGATCATAAAGTTAGCATGATGTTGCATACATATATATCTATTCATACTTATATAAGCTTCATTATTATATTTCAGATTTATGAAAAGTAAGGGAAGCACATGAGTTCAAATGAACTTATATGCATGCTAAAGATGTAGGTAATTAATAAAGAGATAAAATAATCAAATAATTTACATTTAAATTCTCTAAAGATGCTTGAACATGCTTTAATAACATTTAGTAGAAATGGAATCAAACTCATCACCAAGTTAATTTCTTCATGCAAAATTTAATGATAACTAAGATGGGAAACTACAAGTGATAAATTATGTGATGGATTAATAAACCATTATACCAGACATATGAATATCCATTCTTAAACTAAATGAGAGAACACAACTCCAACGAATTCATGAACCAACCATTGCAAAAGAGAAATAAGCATTTAACTAACATAACTAATTCTCATGTTATTCATAAGATAAAAGAAGGGCTGCATGTTTAGAGATCAACAAGTTAACATCCATTAATACAAATTTGCATGATTTTCTTTTATTTATCAACTCTCATTTCTTTCTTTGTTTTTATCATAACACATTTTTCTTTAATTGCCTTAACTCAGCAAAAATGAAAAATAAAAGCAGAATAATTCACAATAATAAGATCCTTGAGATTCAATTTAGATTTAACATAATAATGCAAATAGTAAAATAAATAACAACAAAATATATATATTTATAGATAGATATATATATATATATATATATATATATATACATATATTTGCAGTTCTACAAACACTTGGATTTCTATTTTTTTCTTTTCTCTCTTTTTTTTATTATCACCCAAGCTCTACTATTATGTCAGTTGAAGTTGGAATACAACTTAGTGAGGAGTATCCTTCTTGTGCATGTTATCTATAAATAAAACCCTTGTTGATTACGAACAGATAGAATTAAAGCAAAACTGAATATATGCACAATCGTTCTAGAATATAAGATCATTTTTTTTTATTTAGTATATCCAAATATATACATATATGCAATGTATATTTAATAATAATAATGTCATAATATCAAAAAATATAACTGGAGATTTGAGTACCAAAATGAAGATTAGTTGAAGAGGAGGCCGATCGATCAAGGAAGGAGAGCGTCAGCTTGCTGCGACAAGGCGTAGGCGCTCGGCCGATGAAGGGATGAAGCTCGGCTGCTCAGCCAAGAGGGAGGAAGCTCGCATGCTGCGGAAGAAAATGGGCTTGACGAGAGGGAGAGCTGGAGGCTCTCGGCATGAAGGATTGAAGGAGACTGTGAGCTGGCGGGCTGCTCTCGGCCTCTAGCCGAGAAGGAAGGGGAGGAAGGCTCGAGCGCAAGTGGTGGGTTCGGTCTCATGAGAGGGGAAGAGAGCATTTCGGTTGAGGGATTGCTCATTGCAAGAGAAAGAGGGGTGAGCGACTGAGGAATCTCAGGTTTTATGAAACTTAGGTTAAAAGATATCAAATATATATATATATATATATATATATATATATATATATTAGATGGTTGAAAATTCTCGAGTTCTAATCTATAGCCATTTAAACTCCAAAAATTACGAATTTAGTACCGAAAACGAGTGCCTCGATAAGACGACACACATTTAAAAATTAATGAATTTGAACAAATATTTTATCTTATATTGATTTTCAAATGAAAAATTTTAAAAATTCGAAACGATTAATCCGGAGCTCAAAATATTACGAAACTTAAAACATAGCGTGCTCTTATAATGCTTAACTTAATATACAAAATTTTTTAAATTACGACTTATATTTTATTTATTATCAACTCAGGAAATTTAAACTTCCCAAATTTATTTAGGACAATCCAAGATCCCGATTGCGCTCAAATTTTCGCATGCAGATCCACCCAATATTTTTATTTAATTTTTATTTGACTTAAATCAGGATCTTGATTTATTGACTTAATCCTCCTGAATTTGGAGTAAATCACCCTAGTAACAATCTCGGGTTGTTACAGACTCCCCCACTTAAAAACGATGCCATCCTCGACATCACTGCTTAATTGAAATGGGCAAGATAGCCAAATTCGATAACAACTATTAACATAGGAAGGTCCTCACATCCTTACTTAATATAAATGAGTTCGATAAAGATTGATATAATCTATAAAGTGATCTCAACAACTATTTATAAATATCACTGAATTTTATTATGGAATTCGAGAACATTGATTAACATATCTTCCACTAACACATAATTAAATCATAATTTTATCTCCTCAACATTTCCTAATCACCGAACACTTGTTATTTTTGGAGAATAGAATCCACTGCCATAAGTTTGAGGAAGGTTTTCCAACACATGCAAATTTTAGATTTGGATACCATTCCATCAAACCTTACGCATATGGCATTGATATTACCAACCCCTTAACTTCCCAATTTAAAAGATAGAATTCAATCACTTTAAGTAAATCTCTATTTATTTTGATTTAAGTTCGGCTATGTTTGATAAATTAAAACAATAAAATTTGCTAATCATTGATTCAAAAAGACAAGCAATTTAATTTGCTTAAATGTGACTTATGGAATGATTGAACTAAATATAACTCGAAATATAGTATTCCAAATATACCCTTAGTCTTTGCCAATATTGGTAGTATAAATAAAATATCACTTATTATGTGGATTACAGATCAACTTAGAGCTCAAATCTAATAGGTATGAATGTAGGGCAAGCTAACAAGGATCAATATTTGCAAAAGATCTATAAATTGAAATTTTTTCAACATCCTCAAAACTTCAATAAGTAACTGTATCAAGAAATTTCAAATTATACAACTAATTAACAACAAGAAGAATTTTACTAACCTCAAGGCAGGCAACTTCTTAACATTCTTAAGCTTACCGCACTTCGAGATGGGACTTGGAAGTGCTACGGATTTTAGCCATACATATCTAAGCCTGCCACATTATATATGCAAGGATTTTCCTCTAATGGACAATCAACACAACTCAATTAGATTATCTGCAACATACACCAACATTGACTGTGATATTAGCATGACTGCTAAGAGCAACTAAGATGCAGCCCAAGGCAGGTTAAGCTTGATGCCTTGGACAGCAGCCCCTTGCCCTTCTCAAATGAGCTTGGCTGCCTCTATAATTACATAATAACCACTCAGAACAACCCTTGCAAATGGTTGAAGGAAAATTAATGCATAGTATAATAATTTGAGTTTGAATGATATATAAAATCAAAATACATTAAGTTATATCATTTCCATTTTAATTTCCAATTCCATTGGTCATACTGATGTGAAAATTAAATTACATTCATTTACCTTCAGCATAGATGTTTATTCTCAGCTAAATAAAAGAAAAAAAAAATATTTAGCTTCTTAAGAATTATTTGCTTCGACACCTTATTTAAGAAAGACTAATTCACCCCTGGTTAAGTAAATTCAATAATCCTAACTAATTTCACACATATTAATGAGTTCACATGAGTATTGACACATCCTATAACTAAATAAAAATAGAGAGAAACAATTCTAAATATAATAAACTGTGACGATCATTCTAAGTGATACCAACTGTGGCGCCCCTCCCCTTAATCCGTAAGGTTTTAGACCAGAGGGGTGGAGTGCCACTTCTGGTAAATTCCTCATTTATCATTGGATTATGTAAGATCCACAATCTACTAATAAAGAAAGAATATGCATAGAATAAATATGAAGATCAGTCACTAAGTTTATACATACATACAGAGTGCAAATGCTATATGAAGTAAAGATTATATTCATTCATCATACATCAAGTAAGAGACTATAATATATAGCTCAGCAAATAATAAAGTATAGAAAAGTAAACACAGTCACAGTATCTGTATTATTATAATATTTTAATTAAAGTTAAGAAATGAAATAAAAATAACTCTCATCTTCACAAGAAATAAAAAGTGAACAAAATATCCTCTAATCCAAGCTGTTGTGCCTCCTCTATGTAAGGCTCCTTCTCAGGCACAGGATCCTCAAACTGCTCAAGATCTGATATTGTCGGTATCACAATGCCAGGGCCCCAACCAATAAAAGAAAATCTTATTAGACAAATTATCTAAATATATTTTATGCAAGTAATTTATTAAGCATTTATTAATATTACCATTTTACTTTACACAAAATAAAATATTTATCTAGCATGAGAGCAAGTAAGCACAAAAGAAAGACAGGATAAGTTATAAATGCATTATTTATAACTAAGTAAGAATTAAAGTAAAAAGGCACACCTCAAAGCAGACTAAGAAAGGATAGGCATGCATATATATAATACAGTAAGTGAAAGCATTGAAAGAAAAGTCTAAACCTAAATATGCAGATGATCGTACGACATATGCAAATTTAAAATAGTAATCTAAAAGTGGTACATATTGTAAGCAGTAAAGTTTAGCATCCTATATAAATATATGAGTAAACAGGTAAAATGGGAAATGTAGCTAACTAAAATAACATGCATCATCATCATAATATACAGTAAGCTGAAACACTAAGAAGAACGTATAACTGCCATATCAGAAAAAATTGGCCAATCCAGCTTAGTATATTCCCATAGCCTTTCTGGGCTAGGGCAAATAAAAATTCTCATAGCCTTTCTAGGCTATGGCATAAAGAACAGAACAGAAGTAAAGCAAAGTTGAAGAGGCAGATAATACTAAGCAAATGCTTTTTAGTTATTTTACTTTTGTCTCTGTGGACACATTTAGAAACAGCTGAGGAGTCAAGCATGTTTATAAGACTAAGCGGGTTCCAAGCTTAACACACACTCCTGAATGAGTAATGTTAAGCATCCTAATTTCTCCTTACCCATGTCCATTGGGGTATGTGCACCATAATCGACCATAGACTGAACCCAAATGCAATGTTTTCCTAATATTCTAAGTGTTCATTTTCATGCAATAATATTTTCTTATATGATATATCCAAGGAAAGTATGCACAAAGTTCAAGGAATATGTGGCACAAATCAAGTAGCAAGCAAGAGACTTTACTAACATGGTAATATTATTGGTTTACTAAATTAAACCTTTCTAATTATTCCAAATTACACAAGTTTAAGATCTTCAATTCCTTCTATCAAGTGTAACTTAGAAGCATGTCCTTATAAGTTAAAAGGATTAGAACTAATCAAGTTCTAATCTAATTCAATCAAGAATGAATACAGGTTTAAGAAATAAATCACAACGTCTTAATTATTTGAATTTAGATGTTCTATCTAAGATCTGATCAAGATCTACTAAACTAGAGATTATGATCTTGACACCACGAGATTGGAGTTAAGCACATAATCCAAAGGTTCAATCTAAGGAATCCAAGGTTAAATCTAAATGTGATATATTGATTGAGACAGATCCTACTAAGCAAAGTCAAACTTAATAGGATGATTCTCCGATTCTAAATCTAAAGTTGAAAGACAAAATAATCAAAATTAAATTGAAAAATCTAGAAACTAATAAAACCATAGTTCCATCTATTGAGTAACCCATTTATCCAATGAATGAAATCTAATCTATGATCTAATCTTAGTCTTAAAAATAATCCTAATGTAAGGGGAAAGAAGTAACAACCTAAGTTGTTACCCTAGTCAATTAGGATTAATCTTAGTCCTAATCTTGATCCTAAGTGATAAATAAGTCATTAAAAGTCAATCTCTAAGACCCAGTCTAAATCAGGAGTCAAATGGATCGAATCATGATTTCTAGAAAATTCAAAAATCCTAAAATTGACCTATCTAAATAAACCTCAGATTGAGAAACGGACTCCGCTATTGCGCTCATTGCCCCCAAATTAGTTATGAGTGATGTTTTCGTGTCAATTGGAAGTCGTCGAAATTTCGACGAATATTTTAATAATATTTAAATACCCCGAAAAATGAGAAAATTAAATACTCGTCGAAATCAAAATCCAACTTCGCCGTTGCGTTCCTCACCCCTCAATTAGCTAGGGGTGAATATTCGGTGATTTTTTTTTTGAACATCATTTAATCAATCAATTTAATAATGAAATTAAACTAATTTTATTTTAGATATAAATAAAATTCCTTTTTTATCTCCTTTTTCTAATCTTCCCCTAAATCGCCTCTGCCCTAAAATTTTCTAAACCGCACGCATTCGGCTCCCTCCCCTCTCGGCCTCGCCTCTCCCTTCGTGCGACACGCGCCTCCTCCACATAGGAGTCTTCATCGCCTCGCCTCGCAACCTCCGCCTCCATATCCCCTAAACGCCGAAGGCTTTAAGCCCTGCATCTCTTAACCTCTTGGCCGACCACCTCTCCATCTCCTAGGCCGAACTCCATCCAGCCAAGGGCAGCCGTCTCCTTCTCTCTCGGCTTGGCCAAGAGCCCCTCCTAGCGCGTCAAGCTGGCCTCGCCGATCCTTCTCCAAGCACCCGCCGCCTCCTTCCTCTTGGCGCCAGTTCACCCAACTTCGCCGTCGAGCAAGGTACCCTTGCACCTTACTACTCTCGAAACTTCCATTTAAGTTTCTTTTGTACTCCTTATCCCTTGTACCCTAAATTGTGGTACCCTAAACTCTTATAGAAAATCTTCATTTGCATAACCATTGGATTTGGAGAAATGTGAATGGGCTGCACTTTTATAAAATTGTAGTTGAGTAATGCAAATTTGTTTAAACTTAGTTAGCTGCTAATCATTCACTACATTAGGTTCTAGAATTTATTATTTTTCACATTACTCAGTGAGAAATCAGCCTCGTTCTATTCTTACGCTACTTATAATTTATATTCTTAAGAGCATTTAAATGAAACGTAATGTTATAGATGCTTTGGAGTTTAAATAAAATTTATGATAGTCATTTGTAAGCTATAGAAATTACAAAAAAAAAACTTCAAATACTTTTTTTTGGTATTATAAAAAAAATAAAATTGGATGGTTTTTGGATCTATAACTTCAAATACTTTTTTTTTGAAATCTCATATTTGTAAAATTACATATATAGGACAGCTTTCTCAAATTTTGTTGAAATTAAAATGGTTGAACTTAGAATTTACACAATCACCACTATGTTAAAGTTGTGTATTCCCGAAGTTTGGACTGATTATTAACATCAAACTTTACTATTTTCAAAACTAGCACCATGAAATATTTATCACTTTTATTTGTTTGTACTTCACTTCACCAATCCTCCTCTCAATAGCTATGTATAAGGATATATCGTTTGCATTTTTTTTAGAACATGTACCTCCCTTCCTAGCAATTTAATGAAGTACCACTTCCATTTTCACATGCTATCTCTTTGAATTTCAAATATTGCAAATTGTTTGCATATCGCATTCAATTAATGAAAATATCTGAATCAAGCCTAGCCATTTGTGTATATGATTCCAAATCCATTGCAGGTCAGAAATCTATTTAAGACTTTTTACTTGCGTATGCCATACTATAACTTGAAATGTGTTGAAGTTGATCGGGCTTATTGGAGCCCGATCAAGCAGGAAGATGTAAATGATGTTTTTTTTTTTTTTTTTTTTTTTTTTTTATCAAATTCCTTTAGGCTTTTTAATTGCTAAGTGTTCTAATTTGAATGTTGAATACATGCAAGTTCTTATTTGCCTGAATGCTTCTTTAATGTTGGATATTATAAATATCAATAAAGTTTTGTTTATTTGAAATATGAATGTACGGTTTATATGAGATTATATTGCTAGTGCTCCTCATGTTAATCTTCTTGTTGTTATGTTGCAATCTTAGTTCTTAAATTTTTAGTAGAGTAAAATCTTTTGACTTTGAACCATAGCAGCAATCCTAAGAGAAATTATAATTGAATTGAACTTTCTTTTCATCATTTAAAATCTGATTCATCAGAATTATTCTAAATAATTCTTGTTGATGAATCAGATTAATTGTCAAAACAATTTTAATTCATTAACTGATTGATAAGTTTATCTTCATGTTTCTAAGTGCTATTATTATTTGCTACAGTGCTTAAAATAAGTTATAGAATAATAATATATTATAGAATAATCAGCAGTCAATAATATTATTCAGGTATGTTACTTTTCTAAATTTACTAAGAGGCAATAAAGATTAGATAAACTGGTCGGGCATAGTAAAGTCCTATCAAACTGCAGAACCTTCCTCACTTGCAATAAGTACCTACTCCACCTAATTCTCCTTCAATCGTTGTTTTCTCCAATTTATATATATATATTTTATTTTTACTTGCATCGTTCATCTTAAATTATGGATGTCCAGCACTATTGATTCCTTAAGGTTAAGCATATAGTTTGTTATGCATTTTAGAAATGATAAGAAGAAATTGCTTATTTCATAAAATTAAAGTTTGGGTGTCATCTACGCTTATTCCATTGTATTTCTTTCTTCCATGGATTGATTGAATCATTAATATTATCATTTTGTCATCTTGTTTATTTAATTGGCTCATGAAGAAAGATTTGCAAGAATATGTATATGTTATTCATTTTTCTACTTTCAACATTTTATGGAAGTAATAAAGTATGGATAGGTCAAAGGATTGATATGCTTTACAATGACCTTAGATTATTAAACACTTGTGAAGTATATTTCATGGCCCTTCTAGATAAAATGATTTTTTTTTTATGAGCACTCGAATTTTAGCATTTATTAATGTAGATTTTATAAATCTTCTTAATTCCATTCAAAAATATAATATCTCATATATATATATAACAATTCATCTAGTATATTACATCGAACAATGATGCTTAAAACATTAATGGATTTCAACATTAATAGTTCAAATGGTAAAATTATTATGAAAAACTTATTTACAAATTCTCATCTTATGAAATGGCTTCAGAATTGCAAAATACAATTGTATAAAATAACTGTTAGGATAACACCATATTTTATTCATCTCCTTTTGCCATAAGACACATGTTTATTTGTTCTTCGGAATCAAAATTTGCTTAAAGGCTTTCTCTTTGAATGACTTCTTGGGTATTTCTAATTTTGAACCATTTGCTTGAATGTGCTTCTTCTCTTTGTATTGACAATAAATAGGGCACTAGAAATAAATTTAGAATTTGAAATAGAGGATTTATTTTTGTTCTTATTGAAGTGGTGCTCTGTAAAATATCAGAAAGTCTTTTCAAAATTTTCATTAATATTTAAATAATTTAGAACTCATAATCGAAAACGGAGTCCGCCATTGGACTCAGTAGCTCCAAATTAACTAAGAGTATTATTCTGGGAATTTTTGGAAATCGTTGATTTTCTCGGATTTTCTATTATTCTAGAAATTTTTGTCAAAATAAGAATCCAATTTAAGTCAAATAAAAATGTAATAAAAATATCCTTTTATAATACCTATTGAAAGGATCCTACTGCAAAAATTTGAGAGCATTTGGGATCCTAAATTATCCTGAATAAATTCATAAAGTATAAATTTTAAAGACTAATAATATGAAAAATATAAATCGAAATTTAGAAATTTTTATATATCTAAGTTAAGCATCATATGAGAATGTTATGTTTCAAGTTTCGTTAATTTTCGAGTTTCCGATTTATCATAATTAATTTTTCAAGTTTTTCACTTAAAAATCAATATAAAATAAAGTTCTTGTCCAAATTCAATGATTTTTAAATGCAGGCGTTCGTCTCGTTGAGACGGTCGTTTCGATACAAATTTGTAATTTTTGGAGCTCAAATGACTCCAGATCTTGGCTCAGAAATTCCAGCCGTTTGTTTTAATCCAACGGCTAATATAAGATCCTAGATTTACTTATAAACCTAACCTAATTTCTTCCTTACCTAAATCCTAATGCTCTCAGCCGACAACTTCCTCATTCCTCTACGCAAGCCGACACTTCACGCAACTCTAATCCTATCTTCTTCGCATGATGGCGCGACACTTGCCCTCTCCATCGCACATTCCTCCATCTGTCAAGCCGAGACGGTAGGCTCCTCCTCCATCCATATCCTTCGGCTATCACTCTTTATTAAGGGAGATTGGCAGATGCGCTATGCCCTCGTTTTCATCAAGCCAAGTCATCCACTCGCTGAGCTTTCTCTTGCCGAGCCTCCATCTAGCCGAGAGCCTTCCTAGCCGGGCCTCCACTCGTCGACACCTCCGATCACCGACGCCTTCCTTTCCATTTAGCCAAACCCTCTCCATACTCATCGAGAGCCTCTTCTAGCTGCATATTAGGGATAAAGGTACTCCCTTCCTTTCACCTTGTTCTATTGTTGATTTAAACAATGCTGAACTTCAATTTTTTTAGGGAATTAATGGATGATTATGATGTGACTAGGATCTTATACGTTTAATTAAAACGTTGAGAAACATATCAGCACTCTCGTTTCAATTCATACCCTGCGTATACAATTTCCTTTGCACAAAATTTGTAGGTTGTTTTTCTCAGACCTATTTTGGAGTAGTTAACATATTAAAGCCAAATTAAGCAAAGAGTTATATGATAATATGACCATACTTCTAACATGGAAATAATTTATTTCTTTCAGTTTAGCTTTGGTGATTGTGAATAACATGCTATGACTAGTTAAATAATTTCAGGTTATGACTATTTTACTTTGGAATTAGTATTGGAACTGATTTTGTAAATTCTCTGTCAATAAGTGTATTGTTAAAAGCATTCAATAATAGTGAATGATTGATATAGTAGGGTGTAACATGGAAGATCATTGCTTGGTAATAATCCATTTACTTGAATATAGTTCGTTATTTTAGTTTAGGATGATTACTGTGACTATAAATCTCAATTTTGAATATGTTTATTTTAATTTAGTTGTTATAAAGAGTATTTTTGTTTGTTGTTCATTCAATCTTATACTAACACCTATTTATAATTATAAGGCATCTTTTTAAGTTAAGCAACAAAATGAATTACTACAGCATATTTTATTTTTATACAAAAGGTTATAGTGAAAGAATTCCTAAGTCAATCTTTCATCTGCATCGCTCAAAATCGCTTTATATTATGATTAATAATTTATATGATGTTAATCCATCTTATGAATTGAGAACTTTGCATGTGTTAAAAGTATGGAAAGCCTATTGTGTTGGGTAAATCATCTTGTAAATTTTTAAAGCAAGAATTATATGCTGTGGTGATATGGTTTTGAAGTCCTTGCGGGGTAATGATATCTTTCACTATATTAACTATTTACATATTTCAGTTGCATTCATCTTATCTTACTTGAAATTATGGTTTAATATCATTTTTCAAGATAACATATAAAGTAGTCATGATCGATTTGCCAAATTTAATATCTCTTAAGAGCTTGGAATAAATTTAATAAAGTGATCTACAACATTATACAATTATCATGATGCTTATTTAAAGTAATCTATGCTTGTATGCAACTATAATAAAATTTCTAGAGAAATGATTGTCCATATCATTTGCTACAACCTCCTTGTGCTTATGCATATTCAGTATCAGATCCACTTCTTGAACTGCCCCACAGTTGCTGTATTGTCAATAACGTGTGCTGTACTGCATTAGCAAAAGTTTAAATTGCTGCCATTTGTTTTACACTATATGCTGCTTTCATATGTTGTTTCCTATTCTAAAATGAGATCAATAGGATGGTTTAGAATGAAAAGCTGCAATTTATTTTGAATCATATGAGGTTTAATATTTTGTAAGATTCTAATGCTGCCATTTGCCATATAAGATTCAATGAGATCTAAATGCTAGAATTACTTCCATATCTTATAAGTTGAATTGTCAAATGAATTATAAGAAATAAATGCTACTAGTCCATTAAATATGTTTACATGTTGCCAAAGGATTATATGAGGAGCAAAGTTGTCACTTATTTCATTATGATCAAATGCCGTGAATTTTCTTTAGTAAATTTAAAAGCTGTCATTTACTTCAAATATGATTACATGTTGTCATTTTTTTTTATTAGAGTCCTATGCTGCCATGTATATATGTATGAATCAAATACATTTAGTCAAGTTGATGAAATTAAATGTTATCATCAAGATCACATGCTGTCATTCTTTCATTCAGATTATATGCTGTCAAATTATATTATTACATTGGAATTAATACATAGATTCAAAGCTGCCATCTATTTTAAGGAATCTCAATACTGCCATAAATTTATATTGAGATTTAGATGCTGTAAAATTTTGTTATGCTGCCTTTCATACTAAAATGAGTAATGGATTATATTAAATCAAATGCACGTTGATAGATTTACGGAATTCTAGAATAAATGCAATAGTTGCTCTTATTAACAACATATGTTGCTATCTTTTAATATGCGAGATCAAATACATGTTGCCTTCACTTTAGCAATGATAATATAAGATGCTGTCATCTCATGTTGCCTTTCTTTTCAAATTGAATGAGGTAAAAGGGTTACCATTTTCTTAAGAGTTCTTACAATATCAAATGCTTCCATATAGTTCAAATGTGATTAAATTCTATTACATATTATATTATGAAAATCACATGCTGTCATATGCTGCCAATATATATTATTAGATTGGATGTTACCAATTATTGTATAAGATCCAAAGAAATCTCGATGCTGCCATATATTTGTGTTAAGATCTAAATGGTGTTAATTCTTTCATTCTAAACTTATGCTGCTAATTAATTATAAAATTTAATGCTATAGGGTATTTTTTGGGATTTAAAAGTTGTTATAAGAGAGCATGGGTTGCCATATAATTAATGTTATCACTTCTCATATTAAAATCATATGATAGAATCATTGAATCATGCTAAAATTAATATTCTAATTGCTATCATCAAATGCATTTAAAGATTTAAATACTGTGTTATAATTTAATCCTTGTTTCTGTATATCTAATTGATAACTTTAATGATGTTATTTCTTGCAGGATAAGTTGTAAGAATAATACAGGAATGCTAAAATAAACGCTATGTGTGAAAAACCACATAAAGATGCTTTTAAATGCTAAATTTCATTTCTGTATTTCTCTTTTTTATATATAGGATGCATAAACTGTTTAGTATTTTATATTTGAAATTATAGTAGAACTGGAAATGAGCAATCCTATAAAAAGGATTGAACTCTATTTTAGAACTGGAAATAGTCAATGGATTGACTTATATTTTGATTGTATAAAAATTGGAAAATTTGATCAAAAATAAAAGGGATTTTGTCGAAATTTTTAAGAATTTTAGGACTTAGAAAATTTATAAAAAATATAGATGTTTTTACATGTTTCTAAAAGTTTCATATATAGAATTTTAAATATTCACTTCATTTGACAATTTTAGTCATAAAAATAATTAATTCAATGAATCAAATATCAATATCATAAAAATCTATTATTACAAACATGTTAAAATCATAAAACATTAAATTAATGACTTAAACTACTTTTGGCAGATTAAACAAATTAAATTGGTTGATTTTATCAAAATAATTAGGTACGCAAATTTACTTATAAGTCTTATTTCAGTATTCTTATTTGAGCCATTTTTTCATTTGAGTATTATTTGCACTGCTTACCACATTTTAATCTGCAAAAGAATTATATCAAAAAGCATGTAACAAAAAGAATTTATATATATTTTGTGGTGTTTGTCTTTGGAGGGTGGAATGCAAAACTGGAATCTGTACAGATTGGGCTAGCTAGCAAGCCCCTGGGAGTTATATGGAAGGATTTAGCCTCTTGTAGGAAGTAGGCAAATCCAGAGAAAAGACACACCATCAGTTCCTAATTTGAGTAAGCTACCGATGGGTGGCGAGATAAGCTTCCTACAGATTTATGCCTATGGGTTTACCCATTTGGGCTTAGGGGTCTCCGAACTCGACTTATTGTTACATATGCTTTTGATAAAATTTATTTCATATATGTTGATTTTCACAGCTATTTTGCAGGGCAGAAATTGCATTTGGAAATTGCTTACTTTACTTGCAATTTTATTTTCAGTCATTTTCATATGTGATTCATACCTATTATAGGATGTTAGATTTATTCTTATAAGAACAATTTGCGTACTCATACCTGACTGGTAAACTAAATTTTTTTTAGGTTTTGATAATTAAAGAACTTAGAAGATCTGCCAAATTAAAAGAAGAAGAATTTAAAGAAGCAAGAAGAATGTAGATATTTTATTTCTTATTTTGTAAAAATTCAAGTTGTTGTAACTTTCCATATATGTTTTGGCTCTATGTATAAAAGGACTGTGACTTTTTATTTTATTTTGTCCTTTTTGAATCATAAAGATGTATATACTTCCATTTGAGATGAATTGTTCTTTAAAGACTCTCGAACTTCGATCCCCGGTCGCCACATGCTCTCCTTACTATTAACCAGGGAAAGTGATGTCAATTGGGGCTAAGAGTACTATGAAGTTATAGTGAAACAACATAGTTTGTAACAATGAGATATCCTTATTTATAATGCAACAATTTGCCGATGCTTAAAATTACGAAAAGAACTAGTGAATGCTGTTGGAAACCGTTCATGACGAGTTTGCTTGGATGTAATTTAAGTAATTGGCAAGTTCATATTTGATTTAAACCCTTGCTTTTAGTATCTATATTATAATTCTTAATTGAACCTATTGTTAAACTTTAAATAGGCTTGTGATTAATTTTAACATAGTATAATGTGAGCAAGGTTGTGAATGCTAAATAAATTTACTTACTCAATTAAAAGTGTGTATCCTTAAATACATTTACATCTGCTTCATATGGCTATAAAATGATCATAAATGCTTTTAAATTTAAATCAATCTCAAAGGAGTTTTAGTAAGTATTTAGTTATATATGTATTTATTCTTCAAATTTTATATCAAATCAATGGTAAGAGCAAATGCTAAGTTCATAAGAAGAAGAATAAACTATGTTGCTGTCATATAAGTATTTATGTAAATAATTTAATTCTCTCTTAAGGAATATCTATGCTTCTATCAAGCCTCTCTTACATTTCAATATAACTATACATAAATATTCTGGTATTGCCATAATTATAATTTGGATGGCCTATGAGAGACAACCATTGTAATTATGTGTAAACCTTCCTGTTGTTTTACTATTTCAAAATCTATAACGATTCAACTTATATCTGCTTATGCTAACTGCAAATATTGTAATAGAAGTTGTGTTAAAATTATAAATCTTAAATAGTAATACATAAATAGATAATAAGAACAGTGATTTAAATAAGTAATAGTGTTAGAAGGAGAATAGTATCAAGTTTATATGTTCAATTGTAGTGTTTCTTCTTTTACAAAATAATCAAGTTTAAGCTTCATGATATGAAATCAATCTCATATCATGCCTTCTTAAGCTCCTCTAATCCTCTCTATTTCATCCTCATTCCTAATAACATTAGTTAGGATTTGTGTCTGAGTGTTAATCTTAGTGATTAAGAGCCATTCTCTTAGGATTTGGAATAAATCATAGGTTAGAATTCATCTATTGAGTAAATTGGGTTACTCAATAGGTGAAACCTTAGTTTTGATAGTTTTGTATATTTTCTTAATTTGTTAATGATTATTTGATCTTTCAATCTTAGAACTAAGAATGGGAATCTATCCTATTGAGTATAATTTACTCATTAGGATTTACCTTAATCTAATTTTGTGAGAATTAGGTTCCACACCTTAGACATTTAGATATACCTTTGGATTGGGTGATTAAACCCCATCATTTGGAGTTAAATCTTCAATCCTTTCATCTTAATTGATTAATCAAGATGGGTTGGAATTATGATAAAATATCAAATTAGGTCAATTGATTTGTTTAATTGAATACTATAATCGACATTAATTCAGTAAGATTAGAACCTGATCAATTATAATCCTTTTAACTTATAAGGCCGAGCTTCTAAGTTACACTCAATAGTAGGAATTAGAGATACTGAACTTGTGTAACTTGGAACAGTTAGAATAGTTAAACTAGAAAATAAATGATATCACCATGTTTAGTATAATCACTTGCTTACTATTGATTTTGTGCTACGCATTCCATGATGTTTATGTCATATTTCCTTGAGCATATTATATAAGACTTTGATGCATGAATATAATTTTAGGAAAATAAGGAGACTCCTTAGATTCCTTATGAAAATATTAATGATTAAATATAATAATTGTATGTGCTAGAGCTGCCTCTCAATTATGTCTTCTGCCTATTCTCCTTATTGACGCTAGGAGAAGACCATGTTTATATTTTCTGCCTAGTCTCCTTGATGACGCTAGGATAAACTTTGTTATGTGTTTTCTGTCTATGCCTCATTGTATGACGCTAAGAGAAAACCCTATATCCTGCCTAGTCTCCTTGATGACGCTAGGAGTATATAGTTTTGCATCTTACCCTCTTTGCTGACGCTAAGATCCTTTTGATAATCAATGGACTTGATTAGCTCTTTTCTGTATGGCAGTTAGTACACGGATATTCTTATATAGTATTGATATTTTGCATATGCTTCAATATTGTCACTCTATCAGTTATTCCTTTATTCTGCTTATATATACTTTTAGGATGTTAGATTTATTGCTGCTATATGTATGTATCACTATCAAGTTTACTTATTTAACTTGCATAATTCTTATGATCACCAGCATGTAATGGTGTAGAATTTCCTTTCAGTACTTGTTCAGTTATGTATACTTATATGTCATATCTTGTTTAGCTTATATTTGAGGCATGCCTTAGACTCATTTTTGTTTAAAATTACAAATATTGTTTATAGCTTTTTCCTCTATTCTATTGTGCTAGTTACTCCCTTACTTGATTTAATTATTGCTTAGAATAAGTTAAATGGTGATATTACAAAACACATAAAATTTATCAGCATAAAATGTACTTAGACAATTGTCTAACAAGATTTTCTTTTTTTGGCTAGGGCCCTAGCATTTTGAAACCGATAATGTCAGTCCTTGAGCAATCAGAGATTATAATACCTGCGGTAGAGCCACTTTGGAAGGAGCATCAATCCAAAGTTGAAGAGTTTTAGTATAAGTTTCCTTTTCTATAGTAAGGATGAGTGATATTCTCTTTCATTTAAAGTTATGTAAAATTGATGTAATAATTTAAATATTTTATGTATTTTCTTTTACTTTACTATTTTACTCTGAGTTGCATGTCATATTATGATGGAACTGGATGTGCTAAGTTATCTTTCTTGCTTCCATGCTCTGAAATTTTGTGTATTTAGTGATTGATTCTATTGAATGTATTCTTGGTATATCTCTCCCTTATTAGTGGATTGTGGAATATACATAATCTAATAATTGTAGATTATATATAAAATCATTATTTTATTTAATATTTACGCAGATGGTGGGACCCGGCATGCCACGCGGTTGAACGACATTGGCCGACGCACTGTGGGCCGGACCCACGGGTCAGCCGACCGCGTCAGCGGGACCCATGGCCTCGGCCTCTACGGCACATGCGGGCCCCACACACCACGCGATGATTCGTGCGAGCGCGGGTCAGGCCCGGGTCAACCCAGCCCGACCCGAAGGATCTTCGCCTTCACCCGCATGGCCTCTGTCAGACCGAGCTAGGGCAAGACTTTTGGTGCCCTTCCCGGCGCCGGAGAGTTCCGGCCCGCACGGCCGACGGTAAGCCTCGATGAGGCCTACCCAAGAATACTCGGACATGTGGCAAAGGGGCGTGGGATGATGAAAAACTCCCAACCCTAACCGTCAGGGTTCGGCGGAACAAACCCTAACGGTTTGTACTGTATACTGATCGGCGATTCCGCTTGATCCAGATGGGCTTAGCTCAATCGAGCTGGTAGATCGAAAATCAACAGAATGAAATAGCACTTCAAAATGAGAAATCAATAATCGCATGAGTAAATGGGTAGATCAGCGGAGTACCTCAGTGGATGGCTCTGTGCACGACCTTCGATTCTCGTTGCCTGTTCGACTCCAACTTGCGCAAACGGTTCATCCTAGGTGCGGCCATGGTCTTAAGGGCTCGCCGACGAACGTTACGAAGGGGGAGGAGGCTCATACTAGCTAGCGGAGCGGCGCCGCGACACATGGAGAGTCCTAAACGGATCGCCGAGATGACGAAGCGGGGCTATTCGATCGCCCGATGGAACAGCCCGCGACTCCCGTCTAATCAGATGGGAGTTTAGATGACACCTTCAACGAGGAAATGGCGCGGGGATGACGCTGTTAAGCTCTTAATAATTAAATATTAAAGAATCTAAATAATTCAAAAAATCTATTTATTTAAATCCTAATATTATTAATTTAATAATTACTTCCAAAAATTTCCAAATACTCACCCCTAGCTAATTGAGGGGTGAGGAACGCAACGGCAGGGTCAAATTTTTGATTTGATGAGTATTTTAATTTCCCAAATTTTGGGGTATTTAAATATTATTAAAATATTCTTCGAAATTTTGACGACTCCCGATCGATACGAAAATATTACCCCAAGCTAATTTGTGGGGGCAATGAGTGCAATGGCGAAGTCTGTTTTTTGATTTGAGGTCAATTTAGATAGGTCAAGTTTTAGGGTTTCTGGATTTTTCAAAAAAAATCAGAATTTGATTCATTTGACTCCTAATTTGGACTAGGTCTTAGTGTTTGACTTTTAATGACTTGATTAGCATCTAGGACCAAGATTAGGATTGAGATTAATTCTAATTGACTAGGATAACAACCTGGGTTATTACAGGCTCCCCCACTTAAGAATGATGTCGTCCTCAACATCACTCAAGTGGAAAGAATAAGACAAAAATAAAACATGAATGGAATTTGGAAGCTTAAAATTCTAAAAAAGAATTACCTAAATTCTTGAAGAGTCTAGGATATTTAACTCACATATCTGACTCCTTCTCCCAAGTGGCTTTGTTGCAAGAACGATTCTTCCACTGAACCTTGATCATTTCAATGACACTATTTCTAAGCTGCTTGCGATCTCGGGCCAGAACTCGAATTGGTTCCTCGGCATATGACAGATCGGGCTGGATCTGAATTTCTGGGAACTGCACGAGGTGAGATAGAATTCTAAGGCACCTTCTTAATGATGATATATAAAAGACATTGTGGACTATTGCAAAGTCATCTGGGAGGTTCAATCTGTAGCTAGAAGAACCTCTTCTGGCTGATACTTCAAACGAACCAACATAACGGGGACTAAGTTTCCCAACTATGCTGAATCTGAAGACTCCTCTCATTGGACTGACTTTTAAGTACGTGAAGTCTCCAACTTTGAATTCCAGAGGACGATGGTGAAGGTCATAATATTTACTCTAACGGTCCTGAGCTGCACGAATCCGCTGCTGAATCAACTGAACCTTCTTGTTTGTTTCTTCTACTATACCGGATCCGTACAACTGCACACTGCCTATTTTTGACCATGCCAAAGGGGTACTGTACTTCCTGCCATACAAGGCTTCATAGGAGGCCATCTTTATACTGGCTTAATAAGTATTGTTATAAGCAAACTCTACTAATGGGAGGTGATCTTCCCAAGATTCAACAAAATCAAGTATACATAGTCTAAGCAGATCTTCAAGAACTTGATTCACTCGCTCTATCTGACCATCCATCTGTGGATTAAAGGTTGTACTCATTGCTAGGGTTGTGCCTAGATCTTGATGCTCAGCTTGCCAAAATTTAGAAGTGAATCAGCTATCTCTATCGGATACAATTGCCTTGGGAATTCCATGCAATCTGATTATTTCCCTGGTATACAACTTTATGAGTTTCTCAACCAAGTCTGTTTGCCGAATAAGAATGAAATGAGCAGATTTGGTCAACTGGTCGACTATGACCCAAATCACATCTGCTCCAAATCTTGCATGAGGTAATCCCATAACAAAATTCATTGATATGTCTATCCATTTCCATTCATGAATCTCCAGTGGATGAAGTAAACTACTAGGTCTCTGATGCTTAGTCTTGACTAAACTGCAAGCGTGGTACTTTGCAATAAACTCAGCCACACTTCTCTTCATCCCTGGCCACCAAAAGGATTATTTTAGGTCTTGATACATCTTTGAGCTCCCAGGATGGATTTGGTATCCGGAGCTATGACCTTCAATTAGAACCTCTTGGTGCATGGACTTAGGAATCCATAGACGATTTCCTTGATATATAGCACCTTTATGGAATCAGAGATCAGTGCGACGGTCACTCTCGATGGCTCACTTAAGACTTAGGTAGTCGTCATCTTTTGTTTGAGTAATAGATATGTCTCTATGGAATGTGGGCTTCACATTAATCATTGAGAGCATTGTACTCACTTGATCACTACGTATTGACTTGATATCCAATTTATGGAATTCTTCTTCTAGAGGAATCTTAGAGATGAGAGCATTCATAGTAGCATGACGACTCAATGCATCGGCTACTACATTCGCCTTTTCTGGATAAAACTGGATATCTATATTATAATCGTTGATCCGTTCTAGCCATCTTTTTTGTTGGTAGTTTAACTTTCTTTGAGTAAATATATACTTCAACTCTGATGATCTATGAAAATTGAGCACTGAATTCCATATAGATAGTGATGTCAAATTTTAAGGTGAACACTACAGCGGCTAACTCGAGGTCATACACTGCATAGTTCCTTTCGTGTATCTTTAGCTGACGAGAAGCATATGCGATGACCTTTCCATCCTGCATTAACACAGCTCCTAAGCCTATACCAGAGGCATTAGTATAGACCTGGTAGTTTATACCTTCTTTAGGGAGAACTAGGATAGGGGTAGATGAAAGCTCATTTTTTAGGGCTTAGAATGATTTTTCATAAGCTGGCGACCATTCGAATGGTACAGCCTTCTGGGTGAGCTTGGTGAGCAGAGGGGCTATCTGGGAGAAGCCCTTCACAAACTTCCTGTAATAACTAACTAAGCCCAAGAAGATTCTGATGTCGATCACTAACTTAGGTTGTACCCAGTCTTGGATAGCACTGACTTTATTTTGATCTACTCTGATTCCTTGAGCGTCTACTACATGGCCTAGGAAGGTGACAGATTCAAGCCAAAATTCACGTTTTGAATACTTGGCATACAGCTGGTGGCTTCTCAGTTCTTCTAATATTATTCTGATGTGACCTTCGTGTTCCTTCTTCATCTTAGAATATATTAGAATATCATCAATGAACACGATGACGAATTTGTCAAGGTATGGTTTCAAGATATGCTGCATTAGGTCCATAAAGAGAAAAGGTGCATTTGTCAATCCAAACGACATCACTAGAAACTCATAGTGGCCATTTCTAATTCTGAAGGCAGTATCTGCTATGTCTGAGTCCTTTACTTGCAGTTGATGGTATCCTGATCGCAGCTCAATCTTTGAGAACACTTTTGCTCCTACTAATTTGTCAAATAGATCATCTATGCAGGGCAGTGGGTACTTGTTCTTCACTATTACTTTATTCAACTCTCTATAATCAATGAACATTCACATTGATCCATCTTTCTTCTTGACAAATAGAACTGGCGCTCCCCATGGAAATGACCTAGGCCTGATAAGACCTTTCTCCAACAGTTCCTACAGTTGCTTGTTTAGTCCTTGCAGTTCCTTAGGTGCAATTTGATAAGGAGCTTTAGAGATGGGTTGCGTTCCTAGAACAATGTCAATTGCAAATTCCACTTCCCGTGTAGGAGGAAGACCTAGCAGATCTTCGGAAAAAATGTTGGCAAATTTGCAAATGACGAGGTTCTTGGATAAGGAAACGCCTTTTTTCCTTTCTCCCATTATTGTTACTAGGAAGGCATCGCAACCTTTCTGAATTAACCTTTTCGCTTTTATAGCATTGATTAGCGAGGCTCTCATGCTAAGATTACCAACGATGGATCTAGCGTTGCTACCACTACCTACGGTAATCTTCTTCTTTGTGCAGTTGATAGTGGCGTTATGTTGGTTTAGCCAATTCATGCCCAATATTATATCGAAGTTGGCTATGGGGAGAACTACTAACTTGGCTTCATATTCTTCATTTTCAATGGGGATTGGTACTTTACAAAATTGGCGAGCTGGCATTTGGGCTTCAGAAGGTAACCCAACGTTAAGAGGATTAGCTAGGCGATACAAGGGTAGGTTAAGTGTTTTTGCCCAACCTTCAGACACAAATGAATGGCTCGCCCCAATGTCGAATAGGATATTATAGGGTTTATCATTTATGCAAGTTGAACATAATCATAGATGTAATAATTAATAACTATGTTAAGCAAGTAATAATGGTAAAAACTAGAGAGGTTCAAAAGCGTGTACCTGATACCACATGATTATCTTCAGCAGCCTCAACTGGTGTGAGGGTGTATACACGAGCATGGTCGACATCCCTATTGTTATAGGTCTGCCGTGGAGGTGGTCGTGGTGCATTTGGGTGAGGTACATTGGTAGTCTCATGCCTTGCAATTGAAGTAGGAGGTGGTGCATGATGAGTTACTGCAGGCTTCTGAAATAGGTCGAAGGCTTGGCGGCGCTTGGAGCTGTCGATCTGATCACCATCGATGGTTTCTGTAGTCGCACATCGATAATAGCCATGGCCTAGTTGTCCATAGGTGAAGCACACATGATTCTTATGGTAACATCAACCATAAGGATGAGGCTTCGTACATCCATCAAATGGGTCGGCAGAGGGTGCTTTGGCCTCGAGTTGATATACTCTGGCTCGTTTGGGAGGATTCTGCTGGAATGAAGTGGACCTGATACTTCTCTTGGGTCCTTCTCTAGCTTTGTCCTGCTCTACTACCTTGGTAGTCTCAAGTAGTTTAGAAAAGTCTGATATGCATAGGGGGATCACCTGGCTCCTGATAAAGGGCCACATACCGCTCTGAAACCGGTGGCAGCAGTTTGGCTCAGTGGGAACCAAACTAGTAGAGAATCTTGCGTGGCATTGAAATTTTTCTTTGTAGGTAGACACAGGTCGATCTTCCTACTGTAATCTCAAGAAAATGTCCCCCAAGCTATGCTTGGCAAACAGGGGAATGAATCGAGCCTAGAATACTTCAATAAATTCATCCCAGGTAATGTCCTCGGGTGGCATATCATCAAACTGTGGGCTGCGGGTGGTGTCCCACCAATATTCGGCCTCATCTTGTAGGAGGTGAGTAGTAAGATGGACTACCTCTGAATTGGGACACTTGATACTTGTCAGATTCTTTTCCACCATTTTGATCCATGTGGTGATATCTATTGCAGAGAGGCTCCTGTTGAAGGTAGGGGGCCTCAGGCAGAGGAAGTTGTGTAATAGTCCATCCATGGACTGTATGTGATGCTGGCAAGAGTAATGTAATGCCTGGGCTACCTCAACCGTAGTGCGATTCTGGTCTATCTGGGACACCAGTAGTCGCTCCATTCTCTTGGCCTGCTTGGCATGAGCATCAGCGACTCGCTTAGCCTGTTTCTTATTGGATTTTACTTATTTTTTGAGGGATTCCACCAACAGTTTGACCTCTTCTAGTAAGGCATTTACCTCAATGGAGGAACTGCTAGAAGGAGCGGGAGAGGGGCTCTGTCCGAGATTCATAGTATTTTGCTAGAGTCTGAATTAAAAATAACACGTTTTTAGAAATCCAGAAAATAGGTGATTATAACATTTCATATCTTTTATTAATCATAGGGAAAATGAGAATACATCATCAAAGGCAGTAGATAAAACATAAGAGAGCAAATGGAAAACATGGAGTCTATCCTATGTATTCTTCGATGAAGGCTTAGGTAAAGTTGGCATAAGTCATTTTTTGGCAACGACGAGCAGGTCCATGCTTGAATACCCACCCTTTGTGAGCCCACCACTCCTCCACGTAGTCTTGGAGAAGGAGGTCAATGATGTCGAGTTGAATATAATCTGAGTATCTCAGATCATTGAACGCTTTGGTTACTCTTCGTAACCACTCCCTAACTAGGATGGGGAAATCCAATCCCCAGTAGATAGTATCCTCTAGCATTCTCTCCAATACGTTGGCTCCTGCTGGGGAGACTCCTTGGACTTATCTCCCATAACATTTTTCCAAGTATACGTCGAACTCCCACCTTTCTTCAAAGTGGATGTAAAAGTCGTACAACAACATGGCCGTATAGTAGTGTCCCTAGGTATCCATATTAAGTAATTTATTTTAGTTAGATTGAGCATTTTATCTTACTTGTAATTGTATTTTTTTTCTATACTCTTATTATCCTGAGCTCATGACCATGGTGCTTGGATGTAACTCTAGTATTTAGTTAGTAAATGATTGGCAGAAGAATATCCATCAAGTAGAGTGGAATACAAATTTTAATCTAACACCTTATGAAATTCTCTGATACTAACTGTGGCGCCCCACCCCTTAATCAATAAGGTTTTAGACCCGAGGGATGGAGTGCCACTTCTGGCAAATTTCTCACTTATCATTGAATTAGGTAAGATCTACAATCCACTAATAAGGAAAGGATGTGCATAGAATGAATATGAAGATCGGTCACTAAGTTTATACATACATACAGAGTGCAGAAAAATAAACATAGTCACAATACATGTATTATTATAATATTTTTATTTCATTTCTTAACTTTAATTAAAATATTGTAATAATACAGGTACTGTGACTGTGTTTACTTTTCTGCACTTTATATTTGTTGAGCTATATATTACAGTCTCTTACTTGATGTATGGTGAATGGATGTAATCCTTACTTCATATAGCTTTCGCACTCTATATGTATGCATAAACTTAGTCACTGATCTTCATATTTATTTTGTGCATGTCCTTCCTTTATTAGTGGATTATGGATCTTACCTAATCCAATGATAAGTGAGAAACTTGTCAAAAGTGGCACTCCACCCCTCGGGTCTAAAACCTTGGGGATTAAGGGGTGGGGCGCAACAACTTATCATTACACCATCTAGCAAATCCTCTAAACATAGAACTACCATATCGAGCTCAATTGCAAGCCCATCAATTTTACAAGATACAGATCCCTATTGGAGAAATAGAATTTGAAGCCAAGCTTGTAGTTTTGCCAATAACCAACTTCAACGTTATTCTGGGAATGAATTGGCTAAGTCAACATGATGCCACCATCAATTGTCAGAAGAAAAAGATCACCCTGGGCAATGGAAAACAAGCTAAGTCGTTCATTGGAAACTTTGGTATGAGGCCTTTTTGATCAATTCCATCAAGGCAAAGAGATTAATATGTAAAGGTTGTAGTGCATTCCTAGTGACAATGCTAGGAGAAAAAAAAGAAGACATTTTTTTATCCAAGAATCCAGTCGTTTGTGAATTTGTCGATGTCTTTCCCGAAGACCTACCCGGTCTTCCACCTACACGAGAAGTAGAATTTGCAATCAACACTATCCCAGGAACCCAGCCAATCTCTAAAGCTCCCTATCGAATGGCACCTAAAGAATTGCATGAATTGAATAAACAATTGCAGGAGTTATTGGAGAAAGGTCTTATCAGACCTAATTCTTCTCCATGGAGAGTGCCAATGTTATTTGTCAAGAAGAAAAGATGGGTTAATGCAAATGTGCATCGATTATAGAGAGTTAAATAAAGTAACCATAAAGAATGAATACCCACTGCCCTGCATTAACAATCTGTTTGATCAATTAGCTAGAGCAAAACTATTCTAAAAAATTGATCTGCGATTAGGATACCACCAGCTGCAGGTGAAAGATTCTGATATAGCAAAGATTGCCTGTTGAACCAGATACAATCACTATGAGTTTCTGTGATGTCATTTGGATTAACAAATGCGTCTTCAATTTTCATGGACTTAATGCAGCATATCTTGAAACCCTACCTTGACAAATTTGTCATTGTCTTCATAAATGACATCTTTACACTCTAAGATAAAGAAGGAACACGAATGTCATCTCGGGGCAGTATTAGAAGAACTGAGAAGCCACCAACAGTATGCCAAGTATTCAAAGTGCAAATTTTGGCTTGAATATGTCACCTTCTTAGGCCACGTAGTAGATGCTCAAGGGAACAAAGTAGATCAGAGCAAGGTCAGCACCATCCAAGAATGGGTGCAACCCAAGTCAATGACAGAAATTAGAAGCTTCCTGGGTTTGATTAGTTATTATAGAAGATTTGGGAAAGGCTTTTCTCAGATAGCCTCTCCACTCACCAAGCTCACCCAATCTGTACCATTTGAATTGTCGCCAGCTTATGAAGAAGCGTTCCAAGTACTAAAAGATACGTTTACGTTTGCCCCAGTCCTAGTAGATCATAAAGGTGGAGTTAACTACAAAATCTACACCGATGCCTCTGGCATAGATTTGGGAGCTGTGTTAATGCAAGAAGGAAAAATTATCACCTATGCTTCCCAATAATTAAAGACCCACGGACGGAACTATGCCATTCATGACCTCGAATTAGCTACTGTAGTGTTCGCTCTAAAGATTTGGCGTCACTACCTGTAACAACTCTAGTTATTACCCTAGCTAAATTCAGACTAATTAAGCTAAACCAAGTCCTAATTTTGATTCCATTAAACTCAATAGGTCATTTAAACCTAACCCTAGAAGTTTGGGATCAATCGAAGCTAAATTTAGAATTTTTTTATTTTTGCCTATTTTTGAGCCTTAGAAAATACTTAAATTAATCTCCAAATTAAAATTTGATTTCATTTTTGAATTCTTCATGCCCTAATTAGCTAAGGGTGAATTTTTGAGAATTTTTAAAGATCATCTAATTCAAAATTAGATTTATATAATCAATTCGGATGTAAGTTAATTATTAAATGATTTAATATTAATTAAATTAAATAAATAAATATATATATATATATATAATTTTAATATATGGGATTCGCTGTCAGAACCATGGCAGATCCGCTGCGGGTCCCGACAGCGGCGCATGCAATCCAACCAATGGATGCGTTAGCACGCATCCTAGCGCAATCCATCCAACGGCGGGATCTCCTCAAGGTTAGGATCTAATCCTAGGCATCGGATTCATCGTGCGCATCTGATGGCTATCATTTGTCCCGCTTAAGTAATCCATTAGAGGCTTCCAATTGCAACGGTCAATCCATCAGACGACGGGTACGAGTCTGAGCACTGTGGATCATCTCCCTCACCTCGTCCGTACACATCTGGTCCCCCCGACAACCAGGTAACCTTCAGCCCCCGTGGCAGTACGGGAATTGACACAACCGTCTTCTTCTGCCCTCAGAGTGATCGTTTGTCAGTAGAAGTCTCCACAATTTGCCCATAACCGTTGGAACCAAGCCTCCCCTTCGGCCTGAGCCTTTCTTCATGCCTGAGTTCTGGAATCCATCCCAGACCTTCCCTCAGCCTATAGATACCTATTGGTTATCACATTGAGCCCTTTTGCTCATTGTGAACCCTGAATTATCCAGCTGAAGTCCTTAGAGCTCTCAGCATTCCTGGCAATTTCTGCTACTGTGAACCATTGATAGTGGGTGCGGTCTAGCGTTCAGGCCCCATGGAAAGGTTCAGTGACCGCTTAGCAAGCTTCTGAACTTCTCAATTCCTCTCGGTCGTGCTTGCAACCCCAGATTGAGGTATAGCTTTACCACTGAATTTCATAAGCTCAGTTTCCAGTCTTATCTCTGGATTGAGCCTCTGGATGTCGTCTAACTAGCCTTAGCCACTTAGGAAACCAATTGTGATTGTTGCCAGTGTTTGAGATAGCTCTAATCGATCGTATCGATAAATCGAGCTAGCGGCCGAGCCATGGCTGAGTCCGAGTAAGGACCCAGTGATCAGCTGCACCCCAGGTTATGAAACCTTGGGAGTTCAACTAGCCTCACCTCACTGATGGTGTAGGGATTAAACCCCGCCAATTTAGTGGCTTCTGTGACGATAATTATCCCCTCACAGTAAACCCTAATCATCTGAAAATGGAAGCCTCGATGGAGTAGCCATCCCGTGTTCTGGTCCATCATAATTAGGGCTTCCAGGTTCAATTGACGCATCTTGACCTCCTGAAGCTGTGGCGATTTAATGCTGGTCGTGGCGTGGCCTATCGGTAGTGAATTTGGTGGTCCAAGGTGCCCTCCCCGCGACTATCTGCATAGGGGGTATCGGGGACGATGACTGGCGCATCGGGTCGGGCCTCTTCTGACCTGTGCGGTTTTGATTTTAGGCTGCAATTAGTTAAGAAATATTGGAATTATATTTCTTAAGTTAAATATTTGATAGACGCATTCCCTATAGTTTTAATTTAAATAAACATTCTGAATAAATTATTTAAATAACTTTGGATATGCTTATCCAAATGGTATGATCCAATATACTATTTTAATCAGAAAAATACAATTAATAATAATATAAAATAAAATCAAAGATCCAATGATTAGATTTTAAATAATTACTTAATTATTCTCTGTTTGTATTTAAATCATATTAAATTCATTAATTATCCAAAAATAATAGTTAAGATCTCTAATTGCTCATGAGACCATATAGAACCTATGTAGACCATTAAAAGTAATTTAAAATCTTTAATTTTGCTAATTACCCCTTAACTATCCTAATCTAATATTAGTGAATTAAGCCTTAGATTAATCTCTAATTTTGATAAATCTAGTTTCTAATGCTTCATTAAGTATAGTAAGGCCTTTAAATATGTTTGGATCATTCTAGTATGCACAAATTTTCTTAATCACCTTAATTGGCTTAAAAATAAGATTAGTGCCAATTAGGCTAATTAGGTTATCAAAACCTAAGATAAGTGTGTATCCTACTTCATTAACCAAGATGGAACTCATTAATATAGATTTGAATTAATTTGGATAATTAAATCCTAAAATCCCAATTTTAGCCTTAAGAGGGGTATTTTGGTCATTTTAACCAAGATGTGTTTAAGCACCCCTTAAACCTTGAAAATTTAGTAAAATATCTCTAGTTAGATTATTAGCACCTTTCTGAAATCTTATGTTAATAATATTGATGTTAAGTGGAGAAATCTCAAGTTAGTCTTATTAAGATCTTAAGACCTTAAGTATCCTTAAAACCCTCTTTCTTAAGAGTTAGGCCTCATTACCTTTAAGTGCTAGACCCCTAGTCTAATAGCTTAATTAAGTTGATCCTTAAGCTTGAATCTTGAAAGAAATACTCTTGTAAAATCCTTATGTCTAAATCTTAGCTTAAGTCTAAAAGTGATCAAATCTTAGACCTTAAATCTTAGACTTTAGATCATCTAATTGAATTGAATTATCTTCTTTGGAATCCCTTAAGTGATTTATTATTTAATCCTTTGAAGCCTTCCTTGTGGGTGTAGGATTGATTCAGTCTATAGAATAATATAATTATCCTAAAGATTGAATATAAATCTTAGATTATTAGTTTTAATTGGTTATTTTATCTTATAATCAGTAGAGTGACCTTTCAATTAAGATCATAGTTTCTGAATCCTTCAGCTTATAAGTCCAGTTTTCAGTATTTATTTTGCTTTGCCACATGCTTCAGTGGCCTTTCTTTTAGTGCTTGACTTGCTTTGCCACATGTCTTAGTGGCAATAGTTTTGCTCACTCATATGTACTTAGTTTATTTTTGCCACATATCTCAGTGGCATTTTTCATATTAATCTTCATGCTTGTATAAATACTCTTATTGTTTAGTATTAAATATTGGCATGTTGAGGATGCTAGAATTATATTTTATTTTAGCACTTGTGTTCTTTATATACTAAGCATGTATCCATGTGATTATAAGCATGTTAAGATAAGATTTATTTCAGTAGTTATAGTTGCTTTTAGCCTCATAATATTTAGTTACTTCTTTGTATGTTACTTTACATACTGGTTGATTGGTTATAAATGAATAGTTTATAGCTATCCCTTTTTCTTGTAGCTTGATACGCCCTATGTTGCTTGCATGTTTAAAAGTAGTTAAATGTGATATTCTTAAATATTCAGCACACTTAAATAGCTTACAATATATTTAGATAATCTGTCTAACTCTAACATTTTTTTTTGTTGGTTGGGGCCCTAACATTTGTGATACCGACAAATGTCAGATTTGGAGATGTTCGTAGGCAGATAGATTTTCATTTTTCTGCAGTGAGATTAAGATATCTTTTCTTTCATTTAATTTAATTTGTAATAATTAAACTCTAAATGTATTTACTTTTCTACATGTGATCTGAGTTACTATTTTTTTTACTCTCTTATACTATGTTATGTTGGGATGTTATATTATACTATTTCTTGCTTCCGCTACTTTGATTCGTATTGATGTATGTTCATAGTTCTAGGTGACAAGTCCTTGGCTTAAGGTAGGTTGGGTCCTACCTGACTTTACTTAAGTTGGAGATTTGCCACAGTTGGAGCACCATACTCCCCATGACTATACTAATATTAGTATTAGCATCACCGCAGAAAAGTACGATGCCCCATAGTTGGTATCAGAGAACACCATAAGGTGTAAGAATAAGATCTGTGATTCCTTTCTGCCTAATGAACCATTCTTCTAAGGTGCAAACATCAAGATATAATATCTATAACATAGTACTATCAGTAACTCTCTAAAAAATATAGAATGAAAATACTTATATCCTAAATATCTAGTCATCTATAGCTAATAAAAACAGTACATTCTACTATTAGGATCAAATGGATCATGAAGAGTCTGACCTAGGCTATTATCTGCATGCCTTCAAGTTGGCTTGGAGTTATAGTTTCAAATGGAAACAGGAGAGAAAATGGCAAATCAAAGGAGTTTCAACAAAAGGAACCTTAGTCTTAGACAAATTTCTGCATCGAACGGTGTACCAAGGGCTTGACTTTCCTATTTAAGCACAGGAGTGGTTGAACCGAGTAGAGTCAATCCTGAGGCACATAGAGTGTCCAGAGTCCCTCTACCTTGATATAGTGACATATCTAGTGCTAGACTATGCGAGAGCTTAGTGGTACGATACCATCAAGAAGCTCGAACAAAAATGCAAGAGAAAGCGTCAAAAAGTGACCTTTGAAGATTTTTGTGTTGCATTTAGGACTGAGTACATTAAGGAAATCTGAGTGTTAGTTAAAGTAATTATCATTTTTTGATTTTGGTAGTGCTATGATTTTTGGCAGTTTCTAGATCTTATGTAATCCTTCAAAAGTAATGAAAACTTTTGGCATCTATTAGAAATTTAAATTACTATCTTCCTTAGAATGATTTTGAAATCTAAATGTATACTACTTATTTAGAATAAATTATCGATCACATCCTACTGCCACTCCAATCAAGAATGCTATCACTTCGATCAGTTCTTCTGATGAAGTAGCTCATCTGCGAGCAATGGTGGCAACCTTGTTGGAGAATCAGGCTCAATAAGCACTAGTAATGCAAAAGATAATATTCGATCGTCCAGTACTAGTTGTTGCTACTGCTCCTGCTGTCCCTGTTCCACAATATACTTTTTCTTCCCATCACTCTATGGATAGTCTTCTCCATAACTTCTTAAGACTAAGGCCTTCCACCTTTGGTGGAAACTTATTACTAATGGATACAGCCGACTGGCTGAAAGCAGTAGAGAATGATCTTATTAATATAAAGATTCCAAACTCAGAAGCTGTCCATCTCACTACACATCTATTTCATGCTGAAGTAGAATACTGGTGGAAGGAGGCTAGGAATACAAAGTTTGTTAACTATGAATTGGAAAACATCCCTTGGGATAAATTTGTTGAAGCATTCGAAGTTGAATACATTCCCCCGTCTGCACAGAACATCATTGCAGACATGATTCTAAGGTTGACTCAAAGAAGTTGTTCTATTGCTGACTACGAAATGGAATTTTGTAGGTTGTTTTATTTTGCTCCAAAAATTACCCACTCCAAATTGGCTAAGTACCATCGCTTTCTCAATGGACTCTGAGATTCACTGAAAGATAAGATTATTACACTTTGCCTGACTAGCTTCTTTAAACTTGTAGAGACAGCTAAGGTGATTGAGCATGATCACTCGAAAAAAGATCTCAAGCAAAAGGCGCAATCAACTCCTAACCAGCATGAAGCCTTCAACAAGCACAGACCTAACTCTGGAAAGGTCTGTCAACTTGAAGCTGCACCCCCTGCTGAACCAATTCAAGGCTGTAATAGACCTCACCCATATGACAAGTGTTACCACTTTGGCCATAAGTGCTACAATTGTGGGCGACCAGGCCACAGGTTCTATCACTATACACACACGGAAACAGTGGATGGAGTTCCGATGAAGCCATCTCAAAAGACCTAAGTATTTAGAGCAACTATGCTGAACAAGAGAGAATCAAATTTGACAATAATGCCAACACCAGTACCTGAAGTTGCTCCAGATCAGCCCTCAGCTCCTAAATCCTAGAATAATCCCTAGAGGCAGGTAAACAACTGTCCTGTTGGTCCTGCGCGAGTTTATGCTTTAATGCCTCTCGAAGCCGCGGAAGACAATAATGTGGTTTCAGGTACACATTTTTGAACTTCTCCTTTATTAATTGCATTCACGTACCTTAATTATTACAATTGGTTAATACAATTTGTATGAATAAATTAGGCACATTTTATTTTAATGACCAGCCCTGCAATGTGTTATGTGACACTGGTGCTAGTCATTCATTTATTTCTGAATATTTTGCCAACATCCTTAACCACACTCGTACAACTTAGCAAAATCTTTAAGTGTTGGACTTCCATCTGGAGCCCAACTAAGTGCTCATAGGTTTTGTAACGTCAAAATTCCATTAAATGGTCAGGAGTTTCACTCCAAATTAATTTTCCTGCCATTAGCAAACTTCGATATCATCCTTAGGATGAACTGGCTCAGTGACAATAATGCCGTGATAAACTGCCTAAAAAATAAAGTCACTCTCCATTCCCAAGGCAAGTCTGAAACCTTTATAGGAAAAACTAGTATACAGTTATCATTGATCAATATTATTAAAGCTGAACAATTGATCAGTAAGGGTTATGGTGCTTTTCTGGTCACTATGATGGGTGAAGCAAGAGAAAGTATCCCTCTCTCTGATTGTAAAGTAGTTAAGGAATTTGCCGACGTATTCCCAGAAGATCTGCATGGTGTACCTTCTTCCAGAGAAGTCGAGTTCTCTATTGAATTAACTCCGGGTACCCAGCCTATATCTAAAGCTCCGTACAGAATGGCGCCTAAGGAACTTCAAGAACTCAACGAATAGTTGCAAGAGCTCTTGAATAAAGATTTTATTAGGCTAAGTATGTCCCTTGGGGAGCACCCATTCTATTTATAAAGAAGGAGGATGGATCTATGCAAATGTGCATAGATTATCGCAAACTAAATAAAGTCACCATAAAGAATAAATACCCATTGCCTAGAATTGCTGATTTATTCGACCAATTATCTAGAGCTATCATATTCTCTAAGATTGACTTAAGGTCTAGATATCATCAATTGCGAGTAAAAGAAGATGATGTAGGAAAGACTGCTTTCCACACTCGTTATGGTCATTTTAAATTCTTAGTGATGTTTTTCAGACTCACCAATGCACCATCAATCTTTATGGATTTGATGCAATGAGTTCTGAAGACATATTTAGACAAGTTTGTAATCGTCTTTATTGACGATATCCTCATTTATTATCAAACCTTAAGAGATTATGAAGAACATCTGAGGTTAGTATTAAAAGCTCTGTATGAACATCAGCTATATGCCAAGTTCTCCAAGTGTGAGTTTTGGCTGAAGTCCATTACATTCTTGGGGCATGTCATCGATGCCCAGGGTATTTGTGTTGATCAAAATAAAGTAAGCGCTATTCAGAACTTGATTCAACCTAAGACAGTCACAGATATTAGGAGTTTCTTGGGACTAGCCGGATACTAAGGGAAGTATATTCAGGGCTTTTCTCAGATTGCTTCGCCTTTGACTAAGTTAACTCAAAAGTCATTCTGTTCATTTGGAGCCTGGAATGCGAGGAAGCATTTCAAATCTTGAATGTCACACTCTCTACCGCTCCAGTACTTGTTCTGCCCAATGAAGGTTTGAACTATCAGGTGTACACCGATACCTCTGAAATTGGTCTAGGTTGTGTGTTAATGCAAGAGGGTAAGGTAATCGCTTACGCCTCTCATCAGTTAAGACCCCACGAGAAGAATTATCCAGTTCACGATCTTGAACTTGCCGCTGTGATCTTTGCCTTAAAGATTCGGCGTCACCATTTTTATGGAGTTCAATGTTCGATCTTCACTGATCATCAAAGCTTGAAGTATATCTTCACGCAAAGAGAACTAAATTATCATCAAAGGAGATGGTTAGAACTCATCAGTGATTATGATTTCAGCATTCAGTATCATCTAGGGAAAGTAAATGTAGTGGCTGTTGCTCTTAGCCGTTGTGCTACTTTATCTTCCATGATCACCACCAGTTCTTTCGAACAAGAATTTCGTAAGCTAGCGATTTCCCCAGTTAGTGGTGATATGCTAAGTTTTCTCTTAACAAATATTAATGTAGAATCTACCTTTCTTAGAGATATCTCTAGCTCGCAAACCAAGGATGATGATTATCTGAAATTCAAAGCAAATATTGAAGGTGGTCATCATCATAAATTGCAAATGCGCAACAGCATAATTTATCAAGGTATTCATTTGTGGATTCCTAAATCCATGCACCAAGAAGTGTTGATTGAAGGTCATAATTCTGGGTATCACATTCACCCAAGCAGTACTAAGATGTACCAGGATCTAAAGTAAGCGTTTTGGTGGCTCTGTATGAAAAAGGATGTAGCCAATTTTGTGGCTAAGTGTCATGCCTGCAATTTGGTAAATACCAAGCACCAATGACCTGGTGGTTTTCTGCATCCATTAGAAATTCCTGTATGAAAATGGTTCGATATATCTATGGATTTCGTCATGGGATTGCCTCGTGCAAAATCTGATGCCGATGCAATTTGGGTTATAGTAGACCGTTTAACTAAATCAGTGCACTTTCTTCATATCCATTAGATTGACTCTCTGGAGAAGCTAGCAAAGCTCTATATCAAAGAAATTATCTGACTACATGGTATTCTGAAATCAATCGTATCTGATAGAAATTGCATATTTACTTCTAAGTTTTGGCAGGCTATGCATCAAGATCTGGGTATCACTCTAGCTACGAGTACGGCCTTTCATCCTCAAACAGACGGTCAGACTGAAAGGGTGAATCAAGTTCTAGAGGATTTGCTTAGGCTTTGTGTTCTTGACTTTGCTGGTTCCTTGGAAGACCATATTCTGTTATAGGAGTTTGCCTATAATAACAATTTCCAAGCTAGTATTAAAATGGCTCCTTATGAGGCATTGTATGATAAAAAATACTGTACTCCGCTAGCTTGGTCAGAAACAAGAAGTGTTTAACTTTTTGGGTCTGAGTAAGTTGAAAAAACTAATAAGAAGATCTAATTAATTCAGCAGAGAATTTATTTAGCTCAAGATCGTCAGAGCAAGTATCACGATGCTCATCATCGTCTCTTAGAATTCAATATTGGCGATTATGCTTATTTGAAAGTTGGTCCAATGAAAGGCATCTACAGATTTGGCGTAATAGGGAAACTCAGTCCCCGCTATGTTGGACCTTTTGAGATTATGGCCAACGTAGGATCATCTGCCTACAAATTGAATCTTCTTGATGACTTTGCAGCCGTTTACAACGTGTTTCACATATCATCATTAGGAAGATGTCTCAGAGACCCTTCTCATCTCGTTCAGCTTCTGTTAGTATAAATTCAACATGATCTTTCTTATGCCGAAGAACCAATCAAAATCTTAGCTCGTGATCAGAAGCAACTAAGAAACCATTCAATTCCTATGGTCAAGGTCTAGTGGAAGAATCGATATTTGGAAGAATCTACTTGAGAGAAAGAGGTGGATATACGCAAAAAATATCCACAGTTTTTTGCAAGTCCAGGTATTGTTCTTTTCTTCATTATCTGTTCAATTTAAATTTCAGTCCTTATAGTACTTTCTTCACTAAGTGATGTCATGGAAAATATCATTCTTAAGTGGGGGAGTCTGTAATAATCCTAGTTAGTACTTGAAGAACTCAGGAACCACGAACTCTATGCTAAGTATTCTAAGTGTGAATTCTGGCTTGATTATATCGCCTTTTTGGGTCACGTCATCGACTCTCAAGGAATCAGAGTGGATCAAAACAAAGTAAGCGCAGTCCGAGAATGATCACAACCAAATTTCGTGATGGATATCAGAAGCTTCTTAGGACTGGCAGGCTATTATATAAAATTCGTCAAACGTTTCTCACAAATTGTGTCTCCTCTCACCAAATTGACTCAAAAAGCAGTACCTTTCATTTGGAGTCCGGAATGTGAGAAAGCGTTTCAAACCTTGAAAGATGCTCTTTCTTCTGCCCCAGTTCTCGCCTTACCCAAGGAAATATTGAATTACCAAGTTTATACCGACGCATCTGGTATAGGTCTAGGATGTGTATTAATGTAGGAAGGAAGAGTTATAGCCTACACATCTCGACAATTGAAACCACATGAAAAGAACTATCCTGTTCATGATCTGGAACTAGCATCAGTAATCTTCACTCTAAAGATTTGGCATCATTATCTGTATGGCGTCCAGTGTTCCATATTCACCGATCATCAGAGCTTGAAATATATTTTCACCCAACGTGAGTTGAATTGTTGACAACGAAGATGGCTCGAGTTAATAAGTGACTACGACTTAAGCATTCAATATCACCCAGGAAAAGCAAATATCGTAGCAGATGCACTCAGCTGTCATACTACACTATCTTCTATAATCTGCACTAGTACACTGGAGGAAGAATTCTGAAAATTTGAAATCAGGCCAGTGCGTGGAGACATGTTAAGCACACTACTATCTATGAGCTCAGTCGAACCAACCTTCCATCATGATGTCTTCATCTCTCAAACCAAGGATGAGGATTATTTGAAGTTCAAAGTCGATATCGAGAGTGGGCGTCACTTCGATCTACAGCTTCGCGGTAACGTAATTTACCAAGGTGATCGTCTATGGATCCCCAAATCCATGCATCAAGAGATTCTGGTCGAAGGCCATAATTCAGGCTACCAATTACATCTAGGTAGTACCAAAATCTACCAATATCTGAAGAAGTCATTCTGGTGGCCCGGTATGAAAAAGAGTGTGGCAGAATTTGTGGCAAAATGTCACGCTTGCAGTCTAGTCAAAGCCGAGCATCAAAAGCTTGGAGGACTCCTTCATCCTCTAGCAATTCTTGAATGGAAATGGCTCGACATTTCTGTGGATTTTGTTATGGGTTTACCTAAATCAAGATCTGGTGCGGATTCAATCTGGGTCATTATTGATCGATTGACCAAGTCAGCTCACTTCATCCCCATGCGTCAAACTGATTCTGTGGAAAAATTGGCAAAACTTTATATCAAGGAAATTATCAGGCTCCATGGAATCCCGAGATCTATCGTATCTGATCGAGATAGCTGTTTCACCTCTAAGTTTTGGCAAGCGGTGCATCAAGACTTGGGGACTACTCTAGCTATGAGTACCGCCTTTCATCCTCAGACGGATGGACAGACTGAAAGAGTCAACAAAGTTATGGAAGATCTCATTCGTCTCTGTATTCTGGACTTTGGAGGTTTTTGGGAAGATCACCATCCCCTTGTAGAATTCGCATACAATAATAGTTTCCAAGCAAGTATCGATATGGCACCATATGAAGCTTTGTACAGCAGAAAATGCAGTACGCCATTAGCATGGTCTGAAACTGGCAATGTTCAGCTTTATGGGTCAGAATTGGTTGAAGAAACAAATCGTGAAATTCAGCTAATCCAGCAAAGAATCAAAGCTGCTCACGATCAGCAGAGTAAATATCACGACGCTCATCATCGTGCTATGGATCTTGATGTGGGAAAGTTTGTGTATCTAAGGGTCAGCCCAATGAAAGGCGTTTATCGTTTTGGTGTAGCCGAAAAATTAAGTCCTCGCTACGTCGGACCTTTCGAGATACTAGAAAAGATTGGTTCTACAGCATATCGACTAAAGCTTCCTGAAGACTTCTCTGCAGTTCACAATGTTTTCCACATCTCCTCTCTGTGAAGATATCTCCGTGATCCATCTCACTTAATTCAACTTCCAGCTGTATCACTACAACCAAATCTCTCTTATGCAGAAGAGCCGATTAAGATCTTAGCTCATGATCAAAAGCAGCTGAGGAATCGCTCTATCCTAATGGTAAAAGTTTAATGGAGGAATCGCTCATTAGAAGAATCTACTTGGGAGAAAGAGGCGAATATGAGAAAGAAGTATCCTAATCTCTTTGAAACTCCAGGTACTCTTTAAATTCAAAAGTCTTACTCATATTCTCTCATAATTGTCTTCTCTTAAAATGATGTCGAGGACGATATCGTTCTTAAGTAGGGGAGTCTGTAACAACCCTAGGTTGTTACCATGCAAAATATATGTTGATTGATTTAATTTTTAGCATCATTGCTTTTAGAATATTAAGATAAGCCTATCTGGAAAATTTGAAGTCCATTGGACTTCTCTAAGTCAAAAATTTCAATTTAATCAGTCTAGATGCCCTAGTCTAGACCCAAAATATTCTGATCTCAGAATTAAAATCTGATTGTATTTTTGAATTCCTCACCCCCAAATTAGCTAAGGGTAAAAATTTGGTGCAATTTGGAATTCATTTGGGCAATAATTCAATTTAATTTAGAATGGTTTAATTACACTTAAGGGCTTATAACTTTCCATAATTGCATTTTTACCCTAATACCTAATATAACAGCCGGGATCCGCTGTGCGGACCGCGGGCGATCCGCTGCGGAGCCCGGGTCATGCGACAGTGGGATCCCTCAAATCTAGCCGTCGCGCCTTTCCATCTGACGGCTAGGATGAGAATCGCGGGTCCGCCATTAGATCAACCCTAATGATCCTACGGTGCAGATTTAATCTGGTTCGGTCGTTAGGATCCAGAGGATCAGGACCGTCACGCCTTCCCGATCGATGCATCAGACGGTCCACGGTGCACCCGCATTGTGGATCTTCATCCCCGCCAAGACGCGTCCGACAGGGAAGATTCCCCGTACTGCCAGTGGCCTCCCCTGTCCCCCACGCGCGCCTCCAGCTCAGCAAACCGTTGCTGGTCTTCCCCTAAACACCATGAGACCCCAATTGGGCCTTGTGGCCCGGCCGAGCTCGAAATGGAATTTCGAGAGCTCGGCCATGGCCCGCCCTTTCGGGCCACCCCAGCCTGAGCTAGTGGATCCAGAAGGTTCCCTAAGTTCAGCCAAGCCTATAAATAGCCCCAGGTCTCCTTCAATTGATCCTTGCTGATCAATTGGAGCTTCTGAAATTTGTCGCCATTGCCGAAGTCTCGGAGCTTCACCCATGCGCTCCCGTGCTCCTGAACTGCTGATAGAGGGTTTCTCCTGGAGTTCAGGACCCCTAAGAGCTTCCAGAATCCCTGCAGCAGCGAGCCTCGATCCTTTTTCCAATCCGTCGAAAATCAGGTATCCCAGTTGCAGGAATTGAGTCAATAAGGCTCGAATCCTATTCCATTTGATGTGTTTCTGTTCTTATTGTCGTTTCGAACTTAGCCGTATCGTACTTAGGGCTTGAGCTAGCCCCGATCGATCAAATCGATCGATCGGGCTAGTTCCCTTCTGGATTGCCTTGGTCGAGTAAGGACCCGGCGATCCAGGTTACCCCAGACCCCCAAACCAGAGGGCTTCGATCCGCCTCACCACCCTGATGGTGTAGGGATCGAGCCCGGAGTCTGGCATGGTCTCTGTGGGGAGAATTATCTCCCCACAGTAACTCAAAGGGAGAACACATCGGGTGAGTAAGGTCCGGCTAATCCAGACCATCTCACAAGGGGCTTTAGGTCCCAATCGACGCGTCTGGACATGGTGATGGTGTAGCAATCGAATGCTGACCGATCCGTGGACCGGATGCGCCAGAATTTGGCAATTAGGTCTCTCCTAATCGGCCAAATCCGCGGGACAAAGAATCGGGGACGACGACACTGTGCGGGCCGGGTCAACCCATGACCAGCGCAGTGCGACAGTGCCGGGTCCCCGGGCCCCGGTTGACCCGCGCGTTTTCGATTTCGAGCCGAGCCGTTTAATTAAATCGAATTAATGGAATTATTTTCCTTAAGGAAAATAATCCGATTAATCAAATCATAGGAATTTGATTAAATAAAAATATAGAATGTATTTTCTTAATAACTTTTAATCCACTGGTTAAAATTTTATGATATCATATATGAAAATGTTCAAAAAAATCTCAGGAACTTAAATATAAAATAAAATTACACATCTAATGGTTAGATCTTTAATTATTGCCTAATTGCAGTGAATGTTAATTAGGGTAAATTAGCAAATTTACTTATCCAAATTACATGTTTAGGGTGCTATTAGCTCACTGATGTTAATTAAATTGCATGTGCCAAGTATAATATTTTTCTGAGTTCTGTAAATGTAGTTATGCCATAATCTTGTCAAATCATAATTAGTGAATTTTAGGGTTTATACACATTGGATCATAGCAAACTCAGTCTCTAATTACTTGTATGATTAATTAGGACTTGTATGCCAAATTTCATGTAATTTGAATGGTTGGATTTTTATTTATGTGCTAATCCTTTTTGCTTGAAATTAGGGTTTGGTTAGCATTAAGTAAACACTGTTTGTTTGACTTTAATTATTATTTTGGCTTATAATAATAAACTAAATGAAATGAAATCACCTTTTATAAATTTATTAAGTATACTTGAATCAATTTAAAACTATAGAATCTTAAATATCTTAATTAACTTAAGAAATCCTAAGATTTGGATCAAGCTTTTAAGACTTGATCTAGACCTAGGATTGCCACCAATAATACATAATTAATCCACTGATTTGACATTGATCTTTAAATATACACTTAATTTGACTTAAGACTTGAGAAGGAGTCAAGCCCTAATCTACTTAAGGCAAATCTAAAACCATAACAACCCTAACTTAACTATATTGATTACAAAACTGTGAATTGAACATTTTCCAATAATACATCTGATTTACTATTGATCTTAAGCATTTGAATTAGACATGTTAAGGTTAATAATAAATCTATGTGATTGCTTGATCTGAATCTAAATTTTAGATCCCTGATTTTCTCTTAAGAAAGAAGACTAGCATAAGAAGATAATTAAAATCATATTGATTAAACAAGTGATCTAATCCTTAGCAATATGCTTGATTTAGCTCCCATAATCTTAGTCTAAGTGTGATCAGATGACTTAATCGTCTGATCTAATCATCCTAAATCAAATTATGAATCAAAATCTAATAGATTAATATCAATATCTAAAGAAGAGATCTTGATGCTCTCTTCATAAGATCGTCTTAAATTATCTAAAAGACTTAAATTTATCTATCATGAGGTAGGAGGCCTTGTATGAATCCTTGAGGTAGAAGTATAGAAAATCCCTTCACCTTAGAGCTTGATCAATTCTCCTTGTGGTAGTAATCCCTTAAGACACTAGAAGAGATACATCTCCTTGTGGTAGAATCCATATTAAGTGATCCCTGATCACATTAGATTGGTGAAACCTTGTATAGGACTTACCTATTAGTCTAAGACTTGTAGTCTTGATAAATCCTTATTCTATTAAATAGATTTGATGGAACTACTATTATTGGGTAAGTGTAGTATAGTATACCCATATTACTGGTCCCCAGTAATAATCTGGATTGGTTGAGTCACTCTAAGTAAGATTTGTCTTTGTTGCTATCCTGCGGGCTTAGGCGGACATAACGTCACTTAGAATAAATCAATCAATCCTAAGAGTGTATTAAATGGGTACCCATTTCTTAGTTTTATTGAAGGACAGTTGTCATCGGGCAATGCCTCCTGGCGAAGATCGTTTCAATAGGTATGGCTTAAGTGAAACTAAGAAAAAGGGGAATTATCTTCCTTAAGACACTAAGTATGATTGTGAGTTTAGTGACTAAATGCTTAGTTTGAGATACAAATCATCATCGGATGGTGCCTCCTAATGAAGATCGCTTTATTAGGGTGGCGTAATCAAACTAAATGTTGTGTCCTATTTTTGCAGTATATTTAATATGTGTATACAATCACCCTGCCCAGTGATCCTTGAAGTAAATAAGCAACTTTAACAAAATATCGATCTAGAGTTTTGGAGTCAGAATCCTTTTAGCAGGATTCTGCACAGTGGAGACTTAGGATTCACTTATATTTCTTACTACATTCTTCATGGATTTGTTTGGATTTTCCATTCATATCATACAATGGCATAAACATGAAGCATAAGCATGAGTTGACCTCATTCTGTCTGTTGTGACACATGGTTATCAGTGATACAGTATGAGATACACAATGTTATATACACAGACTGGGGAATTTCAGGGTGCATATGCGTCACCATACTGACTTCCTAACTATTGTACTTACATTGGACCGTACGACTCATAGACCTTCAGTGATAGTTCTGTGGTATATCGTGATATAGCTTATCTGTGAGCATTGTTTCAGTAGCATATAGTGCAGCTTATAGCATCCTTTTCAGCATCTGGCATTTTCTTTTCAGCATTTGGTTTTGATGCAGTTTTTCTTTACTTAGTTCTTACCGTTCAGTTATTTAATGCTTTACAGTTTTCCTGCATTTCTACTTTATGTTCTGCATATTTATTATATTTAGATTAGCTTGTATAGCTAGCTTCGATGTGTTAGACGTCTTGTCTAACACGGGGTACTTTTGGGATCCGGCACTTTGCTAGATCCTGAGCAGTTGTTGGAGACAGGTCAGGAAGACGTCCCAGAGTCTCAGGAGGAGCACTTGGAGATGTAGGGGATTGAGCACCTACTTTTGTTTTTTTTTTATTCTTTTCAGTATTCTGGCTAGACTCTTTATATTTCTACATTATTATAGTTTGTAATAAACCTCTGGATGTATTTTTACTTTTCTTTTCTGAGATGGATATTTTCTACTGCTTGAGATGAATGTATTCTGGATGTTTTGCTTTTAGCTTCCGCACTCTGTTATATTACTATACATAGTATTGTGATGTGATCGGCGTACTAGAAACGCTGATATATTTTATAAGGTACATGGGTTCTTCTCCACTCCCTTGCACCTTATGTACGTACTAAGTCTAATACCTAAGATAAGTGCTCCATTCTTGTCTTAGATATTAACTCTCGAGCCTACTCTTAGGGCTCAAGTCAGCGGCCTTCAGTATGGCTCTGTCCCTTTAGCCTATTCGGGACGATGGATTTTACTTGTATGGCCCATCGTTCCCGAGTAGCGCACCGTTCCACCGCTAATCTATAAATCATACTCGTATTTTGCGCACGGCAACGGGACAGGGCGCTACATTATCACAGTGAGCCCCTTTGCTCACTGTGAACCTCGAATTGTCCAGCTGAAGTCCTTGGAGCTCTAGGCATTCCCAGCAATTTCTACTGCTGCAAACCGCTGATAGTGGGTGCAGTCTAGCATTCAGACCCCCTGGAAAGGTTCAGCAATCGCTTAGCAAGCTCTCGAACTTCTCAATTCCTCTCGGTCGTGCTTGCAACCCTAGGTTGAGGTCCAGCTTTTCTACTGAATTTAATAAGTTCAGTTTCCGTTCTTACCTCTAGATTGAGCCTCTGGATGTCGTCTAACTAGCCTTAGCCACTTAGGAAACTAGTTGTGATTGTCACCAGGGTTTAAGCTAGCTCTAATCGATCGTATCGATCAATCGAGCTAGTGGTCGAGCCATGGCTGAGTCCGAGTAAGGACCCAGCAATCGGCTGCACCCCTGATTATGAAACCTTGGTGGTTCGACTCGCCTCACCTCAGTGATGGTGTAGCGATAGAACCCCGCCCATTTAGTGGCTTCTGTGAGGAGAATTATCCCCTCATAGTAAACCCTAATCGTCTGAAAATGGAAGTCTCGGTGGAGTAGTCATCCCGTGTTCTGGTCCATCCTAGTTAGGGCTTTCAGGTTTAATTGACGCACCTTGACCTCCTGAAGGTGTGGCGATTGAATGTTGGTCGTGGCGTGGTCTATCGGCGGTGAATTTGGCGGTCCAATGTGCCCTCCCCGTGGCTGTCTGTGTAAGGGGGTATCGGGGACGATGACTAGCGCATCGGGTTGGGCCTCTCCTGACCCGTGTAGTTTCAATTTTGGGCCGCGATTATTTAAGAACTATTGGAATTATATTTCTTAAGTTAAATATTTGATAAATGCATTCCCTATAGTTTTAATTTAAATAAACATTCAGAATAAATTATTTAAATAACTTTGGATATGCTTATCCAAATGGTATGATCCAATATACCATTTTAATCAGAAAAATACATTTAATAATAATATAAAATAAAATCAAAGATCCAATAGTTAGATTTTAAATAATTACTTAAATCAATCATTGTTTACATTTAAATCATATTAAATTCATTAATTATCCAAAAATGATAGTTAAGATCTCTGATTGATCATGAGACTATATAGAACCTATGTAGACCATTAAAAGTAATTTAAGATTTTTAATTTTGCTAATCATCCCTTAACTATCATAATTTGAGAGTAGTGAATTAACCCTTAGATTAACCTCTAATTATAGTAAATCTAGTTTCTAATTCTTTATTAAGTATAGTAGAGCCTTTAAAAATATTTGGATCATTCTAGTATGCCCAAATTTCCTTAATCACCTTAATTGGCTTAAAAATATGATTAGTGCTAATTAGGCTAATTAGTTTACCAAAACCTAAGATAAGTGTGTATCCTACTTCATTAACCAAGATGGAACTCATTAATATATATTTGAATTAATTTGGATAATTAAATCCTAAAATCCCATTTTTAGTCTTAAGAGGGGTATTTTGGTCATTTTGACCAAGATGTGTTTAAGCACCCCTTAAACCTTGAAAATTTAGTAAAATATCTCTAGTTAGATTATTAGCACCTTTCTGAAATCTTATGTTAATAATATTGATGTTAAGTGGAGAAATCTCAAGTTAGTTTTATTAAGATCTTAAGACCTAAGTGTCCTTAAAACCCTCTTTCTTAAGAGTTAGGCCGAATTACCTTTAAGTGCTAGTCTAATAGCTTAATTAAGTTGATCCTTAAGCTTGAATCTTGAAAGAAATACTCTTGTAAAATCCTTATGTCTAAATCTTAGCTTAAGTCTAAAAGTGATCAAATCTTAGACCTTAAATCTTAGACTTTAGATCATCTAATTGAATTGAATTATCTTCTTTGGAATCCCTTAAGTGATTTATTATTTAATCCTTTGAAGCCTTCCTTGTGGGTGTAGGATTGATTCAGTCTATAGAATAATATAATTATCCTAAAGATTGAATATAAATCTTAGATTATTAGTTTTAATTAGTTATTTTATCTTATAATCAGTAGAATGACCTTTCAATTAAGATCATAGTTTCTGAATCCTTCAGCTTATAAGATTCCTTATCTTTAATTTGAGTTTTAAGTGTGAACCCTAGATCCTTATCAAGATATCCCTCTGGATTCAGGATTTGAACACCAAAGTGGAGTTTGGATCCAGAATCCTTAATCTTGATTTACTTAATCAAGATTTGAGTTAAGAGAGAAAAATAATAGCAATTAAGTCATTGAATTATTTACTTAAATCTTTATAGTCATCATATGATTATGAATTAGAACTTGTTAAGTTCTAATGTTAACATTAAGATCGTGAATCTGGGATTATACTCGATAGCCGGATATTGAAGATATAAAACTTGTATCTTCTTAGAATTTGATAACAACAGATATCACATAAGTCTAGATTGAGTCTATTGCTTAGGTTGACTTTGATTACTTTGTGCACCTTAAATATCGATCCTCGTTCCTTGAGCATAATAGGTAAACTTAGGATATGGAAAATATATCCTAAGTTAGTATTTGAAAAGCATAGCATTGATTCAGTTTTTTCAATGCCTTCAGTTAGTAGAGTATGTCCTAGCGTAGTCTGCCTCTTTAATTCTAGTTTTATTATATAATAGAATGGGACCTAGCTCTGTGGATGTCTAGGATGGATACATGTCTTATTCTATAAGTTCCACTCGGACCTAGCTCTGTGGATGCCTAGGATGGACACATGTTGAACTTTCAGTTTAGAGGTCCTGTATGGCCTGTTTCTGTTATGGCAGTACTATGTCTTAGGCTTACAAGCATGGTCTAAAACAAGAGATGTTAAACTATATGGCTCTGAGTTGGTGGAAGAAATAAATAAAAAGGTAAGGCTTATCCAACAAAGAATTAAGATAGCTCAAGATAGGCAGAGCAAATACCACGATGCTCGTCACCGTCCCCTCGAGTTCCAAGAAGGAGATCTTGTATACCTAAAAGTTAGTCCTATGAAGGGCATCTATTATTTTGGAGTTGCTGGAAAGCTTAACCCAAGATATGTTGGATCGCTTAAGATCATAAAGAGAATAGGGTTAGCAGTGTACAAGTTAGAACTACCTGAAGACTTCGTTGTTGTGCATAATGTCTTTCACATTTCATCCCTCAGAAAATGCTTAAGAGAACCACACCACCTAATCTCTATTCCTCCAATAGAGATCCAGCCAAATCTATGATTCCTAGAAGAATCTATAAAAATTCTTGAGAGAGACCAAAAGAAGTTAAGGAGCCATTCCATCCTAATGGTCAAAGTGCAGTGAAAGAATCGTCTATCTGCTGAAGCCAATTGGGAGAAGGAATTTGATATGAGAGCCAAGTATTCTGGTCTATTTGAGAACTAAGGTACCTTCCTTAATTCCTTAATCTTTCAATTCAATTCATTTTCTTTTATCTTGCTTATTTTCTTTCCACTCTAGTGATATCAAGGATGACATCATTCTTAAGTGGGGGAGCCTGTAACAACCCAATTTGTTATCCAAGTTATTTAGGACTAATCCATATCTTAATCTCAGTCTTAATACTCTAATTAGATCATTAGGAATTCACCACCAAGATCTAGTCCAAATTAGAAGTCAAATGAATCAAATCTTGATTTTGGAAAAATCTAAAAAACCCTAAAATTTAACCTCATATAAAAAATCGGACTTCACCATTACGCTCATTTCCCCCAAATTAGCTAGGGGTGATATTTTGAAGGCAATCGGAAGTCGTCGAAATTTTGTCAAATATTTTAATAATATTTAAATACCCCGAAAAATAAGAATATTAAATACTCGTCAAAATTAAAATTGACTTTGCCGTTGCGAAATTAAAATTCAAAATTAAATATTCGTTGAAATTATTATTTTAGTATTTCTAAATATTATAATGAATGTGGGAGTGTGTATTTTATATGCCTCTAAATATACTGTTGTACTAAACCCCAATATGATCATGGGAAGTGAGCACCTAATGCTGGATTAGCTATGCTGACTCAGCGATGAGTTGCCACATATAGTATGTGCTAAAATTCCTTATGTATTTTAAATATTTTGTGCCAAATGTTAATGTTAGAAACTTTGATTACTTGTATAACCAAGTATATCTTAATAATCAAATTGCTAGAACCTAAATTATTAATTGGATATGATTATGCATATTCATGGTGCTGAGTCACTTCAACAATATTCAGGATTAGTTGAGTCACTCCAATGTGGACTTATGATTAGGTGCTATTCTGGAAGATTAGACGAATACAGTCCCATTAAAGTAAATTTTCAACGACTAATAGTGTTACAATTAGTGAACTAGATCCTTAATTTGAGATATAAATTGCGACTGAGCTCTGCCTCTTATCGTAGTGCGCTTCGATAAGTGCAGTTTAAAATAAACTAAGTATCTCAAGTCACTTTGTGTAGAACCCTAAGTATGGTTGTAATTAGGGTATTTAACAGCTTAGCTTGAGATATAAATTGCGACCGGGTTTTGCCTCCTATCAAAGTGCACTTTAATAAGTGCAGTTTTAAATAAGCTAAGTGTTAAATCCACCTTTCTTGGAAACACAACCATGTATATACAACCTTTCCAACTAATAATTTTAAGTAAAATCATAAGCAAAGCTAGTTATTAAAATTAGAACTAGGACTCATAATCCATTTGAATGGATTCTGCACAATGGAGGCACTTATTTAAAATCTAATTTTAAATCATTTTCTAAATTTTTGAATTTTAAGGCATGTAGTGTAGAGTCATGAGCATGAAGTATGATTATCAATAATGTTATATGGATTACGGAATGTTGCATATATCAATCGAGGAATTTTTAGGATGACTAGTACTAGATTCCTAACTGGATATATGTAGACATTAAACCGTACGATTCACACCCGTTCAGTGATATTTTGGTTGCATATCTGTGCATACCGAATCATGACATATACAGATGTATGACTTTAGTGACATAAATCATAGTTTTACATGTTATCACTCAGTTTTAGATATATTACTATTTTTGGTTTACTTTTAGTATTCAGTTTACAGTTTACAGTATAGCTTTATTTTACTTTATTCAGATGTACGGTTTTATACTTTCAGTTACTTGTACAGTATTTCTACAATTTTATTTTTCATTATTTAAATATTAGGTGAATAATTATAACTGTTTAGATTAGTTTTGATGTGTTAAACTTATTGTCTAATACGTGGTACTTTTGAGATCCAATAATTTGCTATATCAATAGCAATTAGTCAAGCTAGATCAGGTGGATACTTAGGAGATTCCAGAGGAATTTGTGGAGCACTAGTGGACTTCCCTCCAGTTTTATTATTTTTCTTAGTTATCATTTTTGTTCAGTACTTAGACTCATTTCATGTATATCAGTAAATCGTTTGTAATGATTTTGGATGTATTTTCTTTTCTTTTCTGAGATGAATATTTTATTCATCTTCTGTGATAAATATTTCTGAATGTTTGCTTTAACTTTTACACTCTATTTATATACTACTTATACTTAGTATTATGATGTGATCAAAATAGTGAAAATATTGATATTATATATATATATTGGATTCTTCATATTGTATTATAAATCTAATGTATGTATTTGTCTAATACTTAAAATATTAGCTCTTGACCCTCCTTTGGGGTCGAGTCAGCAACCCTTTAGATGGGTTTTGTTTCAGCTATTCGGGAAGATGGAAAATTCCTTCCTGAGAGGCGTACCGCTCCGCCACTGAAATTGATTATGATTATCTCTTTTGTGCGCAGCAACGGGGCAAGGTACTACAACTTAGCAAATTGTCAGATCCTAAAAGTACCACTTGTTAGACAATAAGTCTAACATATCTAAACATATAATATGCCTTTATATCACTTTCAAAATTTAACATTTAATTAAATCAGGAAGATGCTACATAAAATATTAAAATAACTAAAAATTGTAGTATAAAGTAAATCAATAAATGAAAGGAAATGCTGACACACAATCCACTGTAAAGATAGAATTCTGAATAACCATACTATAATAGAACTATGATATATGCCAACGCAAACACATCTAAAACACTATTGAATTATCATGAATACATAGTTTGATATCTGCATACATCATATTAGGAATTCAAATATCTTTATGCTCATTGCATCCCATAATTTCTCTTCTGATATATGCACATCCTGCAATTCACAAGGATTCTTGATACTTGTTCTTGTGCTTATATTTATGCAATGTATGCAAAAAATCTATTTAAATAACTAAATCTTATAATTTCCGTGAGTTATCACTTGTATATAATGCATATACATAAATGTTATATTTCTAAGAAGGGCAACTTGAAATACTTGGTTTGCTAAACTACACTTGTCGATGCACACAAATATAAGGGGAAGACACCCTTTTACAGTTTGTTCTCAAACTAAATTGTTCAACTCCCTACTTATAATTATAACTTGAAATGTTCTAAGAAAAGTAATTTTGAAACACTTAATTAGTTTAACTGCACTTATTGATGCGCACAAAGATAATGGGACACTACCATTTTACAATTTGTTCACCCAAACTAAGTTGTTCAATTTCCTACTTATAATATAATTTAAAGTGTCCTAAGAAAGTAACTTAAAATATTTAGTTTGCTTAACTGCACTTGTCGACGTGCACAAAGATAAGGGAACACCACCCTTTTACAGTTTGTTCTCCTAAATTTTGTTGTTCAATCCTTCACATATAACACACTTGATAAAATTGGGAAATTTATTCTAATATTATTGTAGATCTATCTAAGACAAGATTAGGATATACATTTCCATTTAGAATGAATTAACCAATTTTATATCCGTACTAAATTAAATCCAATTTATGGATATACATTATAGTCTCCACAAGATAATCACTAATATTATTATTCTAAACTAAATTATTTAGAAACTAAAGAAATTCAAACTAATAAATCCATTCTCCATTGAAGGTACTAACAATAAGGTTCCATGATTGTGCAATAAAAGTCACTCTAATTAGGTATACTACCTCATTTTAGCTCAAACTATAGTTCATTAAGTTAATACTATCACAAAATAAAAGGTCAATTATTTAAGGTTCAAAAGGTACATCTATAGGCCTACCTCAATGTATATTCAATAAAATATTTCATACCTCAAGGTTTCCTTAACTTAAGAAATATTTGCCATCTTGTCTTAATCATAAGATAATATATTAACTTGTATAAGCTTAAGACTTATAATAGTCTAAAGATCAAAAAATTCAATCAAAGGTTTCCATAGAGTTCAATATATAAATTCTTATGCAAGTTCATTGTATAATCACTTTATTAAGGGCAAATCACTTATGCAAATTATTATGCAATTATCAAGAAGTAAATTATCAAATAACTCATAAAGAAGGTTATGGTTTAAATCATAATTATAGTTAATATCACATTATGAGCCTCAGGATTAAATGTATTGATCACATGGTCTAATAGTTCTAGTTTACTATTTCTAAGATCAAAATGTCCATATCAAAAATGTTAATTTAATTCATGCCAATTGGTTAAGAAATGAAGTTCCACATTCAAGAAAATCACTTAAATGATTGCAAAATGCTTATTTTTATAAAATACAATTTTTATCGTGGCATATTTTGATATTATTAAGGTTCTGGAAATGCTAGACTGCAAAAATATGAAGTTAAGCCAAAACAGGACAGTTCTGTGCTACAACGTGCGATAGCGCCCTCGTGGCCGAAAGATAGGTGCTACGGCACGCTACGGTGGGTTTCGAGGCTATGACGCGCCGTAGCACCCTCCTAGCTGAGAGCTAGGCGCTACGACGCGGTGTGGCATTCAACGAAAATTTCGTATGGATGAAACAACAAGGTCCTCCCTATAGCATTGATTTACTCCCGATTAAGAGCACCTCATGGGTGGTGCCATATACCGATGGAAAGGTCATTCTGAGATCTTTCCATTGATGCTAAATTAAGCAGTAATGGACCACTCAAATGCCACAAACAAAGATTTTCTATGTACGGTATACAAAAATCTACTTGCAGAAATTGTTTATCTTCCATACAATTTACAATCTCAATGAGTTTTAATAAACTCCACATCTCAAACATTGATTCTTAATAGTATGAAATAGGCATGCAAGATAAACACAGTAACCAATTTGAAAAAAAGAAGAGGTACCAAAGAGGTACATCGGCTTGCAAAAATGGAGGAAGAAGGGGCACCTTGGCTTTGAAATGAGGATTTCTGCTAGTTCTTTGGGAGCTTGAGAGTTTCTTTTAACAGTAAGCAAAACAAATAGAGGAAAGAGGAGTGCTGAAGTAGACTAGATAAAGAGGATGAGGAGACATGGGCTTGGATGGGATAAGATGGAGCCATCCCATACAAGATATGGAGGAGAATGTTGGCTAGCAAGAGGGGAGGCTACTTGCAGCCCTTGGGAAGGGAAGGGAAAGTGTGGGTCCCATGCGCATACATAATTTCAGAATTATTTAAATAAACTTAATTAATTAAATTTAATTAATACAATTCGCTAATCAAAATTCGACGGAAGAACGAACTCAGATTTTTTTTTAGAAATTCACTTATAGCTACTTTAGGGGTGAATAATGCAATGATGAAGTCAGATTTTAATTTGGAGATCAATTTAATTATCATAATTTTCTTGTATTTAAATACATTAAATTATTCAAGAAAATCCGATGACTTCTAAATACTTCCAAAATATTACCCCTAATTACTTTGGGGTGACGAGCGCAATGGCGAAGCCGAATTTCAATTTTGAGATCAAATTAAATATCTCAAAATTCTAATTAATTAAATATTATTAAAATAATATAAATATTTGATTTATCTCCGAATCGTTCCAAATATTCGGGGTTGGGTTCAAATGACTAAATGAACCTATTATAATGATAATTATGATGTAATTATGCTAAGATTAGACTAAATAACAACTTGAAGTCATTACATAAAATAATATATGAGTGTGATGTTTTGAGTAAATTGAGTTATTAAATTACCCAAAAATTATTTTCTTATTTTTTTAGGGTTTCATTCGAAAGATTCATTTGATGGAATCGTTCGAACTATTCCTTAGTTCGAACTGCCAGAAGCTTTCATTGGAGAAGTCAAAAAGTTTGGCTTGATATGCTTGCTTAGCTGCACTCCACGTTCGCTCGCTTCAGTGCCCACTATTGCGCCCAATATGGGAATACATTCGAATCAGGCATATTCATATTACATGAACACTATATATTTTAACACAAAATTGAATTTCAATGTAAAAGTATTTCACCTGTTTTACTTTATGACAAACATCGATAATCTTAATTTATCTTACAATTTTTACTTTACAATGTTTTTATTTCAATCCAAACAAGGCCAATGCAACGGGAAACAATCGCTATCAAAATCAAAATTGGAGTTTTTTATTTTATTAATTATTTAAAGGTTTGGCGTGAATTATTTAGTTTGTTACATATTTTATTAGTAATTTAGGGTGGTTATTGTTCTATGATGTACAAATTTCTTTTAACCCTTTTTAATAATATAGAGATGTTTGGCATTAAGTAAAATCAGTGTAACGTATAAATTTTATGAGTCTGCTTGTTTGACATGAGTTAATATGAGAAATTTTGATGCAAAGTAAACTGATTATAACAAAATTTGATTACAATGTAAGTAGGTTACTGTTGTTCGATAATTTTACAGAAAATTTAATATTTTCTATCTGGTATGAAACAATATGTGAGTATGTATTTTGAGTAAATTGGGGGATGTGAATTTACTTATAAATTTATTTTTTAGAATAAACGAATGAACAAATCATTCAAATTGTCTGGATGATTTGAACAAATGGAACATGTCGTTTGAATTTCGTAAGAGAAACATTGGATCCGGAGATGAGTTCAATTGTTTGAATGAATCAAATGATTCATTGTTCTAACTAATTGAGGCCGGAGAAGATGCTGCTCAGTTGCTTCGCTTTTTCCACATAATCGCGAGTTAGTGTGTAACTCAATTACGCATGTATATATATTAACATAAAATTGAATTACAATGTAAAAGTTTTTTTACCTGTTTTACTTCATACTAAATGTAGTTAATCTTAATTTACCAGAAAAATTTTTAATTTACCCCATTTTACATTCAAACCAAACAATTCTTATATGAAATATAAAAATTTAGGTATTTGACATAAATAACAAGTTGTCGTAGAGTAAAAGATTAAAGTAAATATTGTATTGGATTATAAATAAGGAGGTGCAAAATTTTTTGCTCGATTTGCCGAAATTTGAGATGACGTGGAGAAGAATATTGTTCAGTTAGCAAAAGAGTTTTATTCGACGCCTTAAACATGAATTTCTTAGTTTGACGTGCCGAAGTGGAAGAGTTTTGAAGGCGAAGAGTTCATAAATGAACGCACGAACGAATCTTGGTTTCGAACTCTTTGTTTAGTTCGAAGAAGGGTTAATTTCAAAGCCTCACAAATTTCACAAATTCCATTTCCATCAATACTTTTGCATATTGGATTTGTTTACAAACTACAAAAAAATTGGGGTAATCTTCTCATATATTACTCAAAATATCAACTATTCAATTAATTCATTAAAAAACCTAAAATTTATATCACTTTTCTTCATTTTAAAGAAATCTTTTAAATACTGCTTAATAATATCATATGCTTCGAAACTAAAAATGTGTTCATACATCTGAAATGCAACCCAAGTTTCGGAAGGTTGTTGAAAGGAGGATTCTGCGATTTTCGTTAACTCCACCGATATCCCTATGCCGTTCGAATTGCTGAAGTCAATGCTTCGTAAATCCTGCAACCAAAGGAAATCACAACCGGCCTGAGGAAGAGACAGAGACAGATTTGGTTGGCAACGCCATTTTTGAGGGCAAGGGAACAAGATGAAGTTTCATATTGAGGAGGTTGCTGTATATTTCCCTTATGACTACATTTACCCTGAGCAGTATGAGTACATGGTGGAGCTGAAGCGGGCTTTGGATGCTCGAGGCCATTGCTTGTTGGAGATGCCAACTGGTACAGGCAAGACTATTGCTCTTCTATCACTCATTACTTCATATGTTCATGCGCATCCTTCCTCTCCCCTTAAGCTCATCTATTGCACACGCACGGTTCATGAGATGGAAAAGACTCTCGCCGAGCTTCGACTTTTGCATTCCCATCTACCTCCCTCTTCCTCTCTTCTTGCTCTTGGTTTGTCCTCTCGCAAAAACCTCTGCATCAACCCTGATGTCCTGTCCGCTACTTCTCGTGACTCGGTTGACTCGGCATGTCGTCGTCGCACTGCTAGCTGGGTTCGCGCGCTTGCCGCTGAGCGGAATGTATCTGGTAGGGGAGCATCATTGCAGTCTCAAGATGCTATCCCTACGTGCTCTTTCTTTGAGTCTTACGACAAGGCCTCTAGTGACGCCATCCTTCTTCCGTCCGGCGTATACACTCTTGAGGACCTTCGTGCATTTGGCCGTGACCGTAACTGGTGCCCTTACTTCCTTGCTCGCAACATGATCCGGTATGCCAATATTGTTGTATATAGTTACCAATACTTGCTCGATCCTAAGGTTGCCAACATTATCTCCAAGGAGATGCAAAGGGAGTGCGTTGTTGTCTTTGATGAGGCTCACAACATTGACAATGTCTGCATTGAGGCTCTAAGTGTAAGCATTCGAAGACAAACCCTTGATGGGGCCACAAGGAACCTCAACCGCATTTCTCAAGAGATTGACAGGTACTTAATCTCAAGCTACTCTATTTCTTATTTTTTTAATTTTGTAAATTATAAATATCTGGATTTTACATTCGATTTGACAATGGAATGCATATTTTTGATGGAGCGACTAGCAAAAATAACAAAATCTTTTATTCTCTATGCACACCAGAATTTGAGCCAGACAGCTCCCTAATGATTTTGGCAAATAAGAATTAAGTACTTTAATGATTTGAAGTGTGCAATGCGAAATAAATGCATGGTTGATAGTAGGCGTAGTTGTTAGTGTTGATAAAGGCTGTCAAGGATTGCGATGCTAGTTTAATCTATTGAAATTACTATTTTTACTTAGGAAATGCTTGCTAATTGATATTAGTTATAATATAGAAAATATTTTATTGTAGGTATTGAAATCAGATTAGATTTTGTAATCCTCTTTTGTTATCCAATCATAAAGAGAAGGCACCAAATATGGTTGATGACTTAATTGGAATGCAACTTGGCCCCATACTTCGTTGTTTCTTATGTGATTATCTTTTGTTTTCTTATGATTTTATTCTTAATACCTCATATTCTGCTTTGTTTGAAAGGTTTAAGGCCACAGATGCTGGTCGGCTACGGGAAGAGTACAATCGTTTGGTTGAGGGTTTGGCACAAAGAGGAAATCTTCCAAGTATGTGTGGACATCTGGTAACTTTTATTCTTAATTCATTTTCACTCAAATTATAAAGTGTTGATCTCTATCATTTATTTATACAGTGAATGATGCTTGGCTTGCAAATCCTGCTTTACCAGATGATATTTTAAAGGAAGCAGTGCCTGGAAATATCCGCAGAGCAGAGCATTTTTTGGCTGTATTAAGAAGGCTTGTACAGTATTTGAAGGGTCGTTTGCAAGTTGAGAGTGTGGAGACAGAATTACCTGTTGCTTTTGTTGCTTCAATAAATGGACAAGCTGGAATTGATCAGAAAATGCTGAGATTTTGCTATGACAGGCTGTATTCGCTAATGCTAACTCTTGAAATAACTGATACAGATGAGTTTCTACACATTCAAACTGTTTGTGATTTTGCAACATTAGTTGGAACATATGCAAGAGGGTTTTCTATAATAATCGAGCCTTTTGATGAGAGAATGCCTCACATACCAGATCCTGTCTTGCAGGTTCTTCTTCTCATTATTTGCTTAATGTTTTCTGTTCATCAAATACATTCACCAGTGAACTAACTACTGCAATGCAACTTTTTGCGCAGCTTAGCTGTCATGATGCATCTCTTGCCATAAAACCTGTATTCGACCGCTTCCAGTCTGTTATAATAACCTCTGGAACTTTAAGTCCCATCGATCTTTATCCTCGCCTTTTAAATTTTAATCCCGTTATAAGTCGTAGTTTTACAATGTCCTTGACCCGGGATTGCATATGTCCAATGGTTCTGACACGCGGGAGGTACATATGCATATTATTAGAACTTACCATCATACTTGTAAACAGTTCACTTACGTAGGTAGAATTAGAATTTCTTATTCTTTGATGCTTAATAAGTTTTCACATTTTATGCTGATGTTGACAAATACCATAGCATTGTCATGCTGTACTAGTTGCTTAATGCATTCTTACGGTTTTGTCAGTGATCAGTTACCTGTGAGCACGAAGTTTGATATGCGCAGTGATCCTGGTGTTGTAAGGAACTATGGGCGGCTGTTGTTGGAAATGGTTGCTTCTGTCCCAGACGGCATTGTCTGCTTCTTTGTTAGCTATTCCTATATGGATGGCATTGTGAACAGTTGGAATGAAATGGGCATCTTACAGGTACAAATTTTGCAATAGCTTAACTGCAATGATTTTTATATAGAATTTGTAAGCTTGAGGAGTTTTTTTCTTTTTCTTGGTTTTATTGATTGTAAACAGTTTGATACAGCATCATGATATCTATCTAGCACATGGAGTTCTGCTATAAATTTCGTCATCCACTTAAGTTTTTTTTGGATAACTTACCTTCTATGCTGTTCTTGCCTACTTTGACAGCACAAATAGATAGTAGGAAATTATAATTGTTGATTACTTTGCCAAGATAGCTTCAAATTGTAATTTAGTCATAAACTATTCAATATGTCCAATTTAGTCCCAAGTGTTCATTTTGAGCTAACTTTATAATATCCATTTCTTGGGATTAACTTAAACGAGTAATTGTGTAATTAAATTTGACATATTCAAATGCTTGAGACTAAATTGATCAAATTGAAACAGTGGAGTGTTCTTATTTAGTATATTTCTCTGTAGTTATTGTTAATTGTTGTCAATCTCATAAAAGTCAGTTATATGATTTCTACTTGTTATTTATCAACTGATTTTGATCGCCAACACTATCATCATATTATTCAGTACATGTGGTTTTTCATACTGGCCCTCAATTTACATTAATTTTTTTCTTTAAAATGATCCATGTGCTACTTAAGTGACACATCATAACACAAAAATCCATAATTACTAATTTATTTTTATCTCATTTAAGCCTCTACTCTATTTTTTTCATGATAAGTTAATATATTAAACATATTTTTGTTCAGATATAACTTAATTTAATTTTTGATATTCAATGTTATGAAATTATATTTTACATGAAGCTCCAAATAATCTGAAAAGTCATTGAGAAATTTTATTTAATATTACGCTTACGTGCAAACTATTTCAATAACTACACTAATATAGTCTATTGGCCGTCTAGAGGCAGGAAGGAAAAACATATGGAAAATGGTAGAGTATGGAATTTTCTTGTCAGTAAGATAATATTGTATGATCTGATTCCCTGAAAATCTGGAATCAATAATATGTGCAGTTAACTGTAGATGCCCCAACTGTGGGCAGTGGAGTTGAAGAAAAAATTTTGATGTGTCTGAAAATTTCACCCATTCGTAGTTGGATGATTTTTGTTAATTATCTTCAACTTGGATACTAAATTCTTAACAATGTTTTCAAAGCGCTTTGCAAAGCAAAATGGACATTTTTATTTCTTTGGCATACAAATTGCAAAGCGAAGTGTGTTTTAGTGAACTAAGTGCTCATCTAATAATTATATTCTAGTTTTTTATTACTTTAATAGTCTCATAAAAATCATTTCACTTAAGAATGTTTCTTGAGGTTTTTAAATAAATAACACTTGAAACTCATAATTTTGAGAATATAATACCTTTGTTGAGAGGATCACAAGATTCCATCTTTGATTTAGAGATTGAACTTCTTAGTTGATATCCAAGGACCCACCCAAACATTGAAGAATCATACTTTTCCTTATGCACTATCATCATATTATTCAGTACATTGCTCACAAATTTTAAGCAATATATATATATATATACATATATACATACATACACACACATCCACTGACATTAATATTTAAGTTTTCACATTTTTTTATTTCTAATTAGTTCTCAATGAGTTTTTTGTCAATATTTGATTTGCCAATTCTACATAGGAAAAGTTCAATGGTCATCCCATATTTTACTGTTGAACATATTCCTTGCTTGTATTTGATATTGAAGATTCTCATAACTTTCATTGTGTGGGCTTCATTTAGGCTCTTTATGAATTTTTTATATTAATTCTATATTTGGATTTCCTATCTAGTGTGACTAAGGCTTGTTGTTGTTGTTGTAATGCCATTGGTTTGATGCATCTTTGATATGTCACATTCTTATGAGCCTTTGATGTCTCGTTTTGTCAATCAATTAATAAATCAATAAATCAATAAATCAATAAATCTCTATTTTTAATATTCATTTTTATGTTATGTTTTATTGGGATATTTATGAGCTTAAACTGGCATGTCAATCTTTTTTGATGTTTTGTTATTATTTTTGTTTAGTGATTCATGATAATTTCATACCAAGAAAGCATTGAATTTGTGCTGTCTTTGATCTCAAATTTCTTAGCCAGAATTGTCATGATTGAATTTTTCTTTATTTGTTATCAAAATTATTTTTGGGTGTGTAAACAATGAGTATGACTACCTTATCCATTAACTTGCATAGTGATAGTGAGATTGTGAGTAGATTGAGACAATACACAATAACTTTTACCCTAAAAACTTTGAAGTAATAAAAAATACAATAACAAATGCACAAGAAATAAAAATACTAGAATAGCGTTTTGGTCAAATTAGACTTACGTTTATTATAGAGAGTTAGGAGAGCTTTGACTATATGATGGACAATACAAGTGCAAGCTCTTTTTGGTGATTAAATTTCTCTTCGTGCTTGGATTTCCTTTACAAACGCGCTTTACATTATTTGAAAAATAAATACATCAGAGAAATTGAATAGTTGGTTAAAAAATGATGCCATGAATGATATATTTTACATTTTTGGATACTTTTAAGACTAAACTCTTCAAATTCTTAAAACTAATAGATATAACACTTGAGTTGTTGGGAATATAAAGAGATGGTCACACATTGTGGTGGATGTATGAAGCTGGTTGGGCTTTTTGAGTATACTTTTGAGTGACCTGGCATACTTTCACTGATTTTGATCCCCTTTATCTTAACACCTTTTGTCCATGCTTGACTTGTGCTTTTCATGTGGGCCAGTTCAAGCCTTTAATTTTTTAACTTAAATGTGCTTAATTAGGTCTTTTTGCCTAATTTAATTTTAATATTTAAATTAAGTTCATTAATTTTTTTTTTATTAATGATAATACTCTTGAGCAATAGTTCGAAGCTTAATTAGCCTTTTGTTGTGCATCAACATTGGCTACACTATATTGTAATCAATTCAAGCACATGGCTTAAATTTTTTAAATGATTTAAATGAAGTAATATCTTGATAAGTGTTAAACTTGATGTAGTAAAAAAAAAAATAAAAGAAATGAATTTTAAAGCACAAAACAAGAAAATGTTTAATGCTAAAGTAGTTGAGTTACCATGCATACTCACCCATTCGGCCTCTGTGAGTTGCAATAAGATATATTGTATGGCTGTTTTTAACATGTGATTTCTGGTTTGTGGAGAGATAACTCATGGTTGCTCATCCAAATGGATACCGTTCCTCAAGATTGTTCACTTTAGTAGATACCAATGAAAGGTCTTTAATGCTTCTTTAGTTCTTTGATGAACCCCTGACTGCCTCTATACTGAATCTTTGAGCTATTGACAAGACATCTTGACATCATAAAATATCAACTCAAACTGCATCAATTTTACATATCGATAATAAGCCCTTGAAATTCTGGAGTTCAGTTTTAAAATCCATAGCATAGTTTTGGTGAATCATTTTCAGCTGATGTTGGCTTAAATTATATCTCGATAAAATTGTTTTAATCTCTTAAATTCTACTTGTCAAACTGCAGTATAATAACTCAGCTAAATAACATATATAACTGATCATAAAAAATGCCTAGGTGAAATGTCATAGTAGATATATGATGCCACAAAGAAAAGCAGATCCATTGCCTTGAACACTGTGCAAGACTCAAGTAAATAAATAGAAAAGCTTTATCTACAAATGAAAAATCTATGTTGACCCCATGGGATTTAAGTATACTTGTAATATTGATGATTACAATTCTACATTGCAAAAATTGGTTTAATGGAAATATTCAGAGTCAATATGATTAAGCGCATAAGAAGATGTGCTTTAGAATAGGATTTCATTTTATTTTGGTTCTGTGTACATTGCATGACATTGGACATATACATCACTCAATTTGCTAACAAAGACCTAAATAAGACTAAAAGTAAGACTATGTGTGAGCTTAATACATAAATGCTAATGAAGAGCTAGCATTTATAAATGTAATAATATAGATTATTGAAGTTAATAATAAACTTTTGAAAATTTTTTTAGGTTAAGGTATTATATGATATTTCAAGCAAATTATGGCGCACCCTAGATTTAGTGTTTTTAGTTGAATGTAGTTAATAACAACCAACTGCATAGATTTGTGGTTAGTCACAAACTTAGCACAGCGATGCTAAGTGGCTGAGAATATGGTTAAATATCTGAACTAGTTAGTTTCCATCATAAAAACTAATAGGTGGCAGCTAAGTTCAATCCTTCCCAATAATCAATGTTTTTTGCATAATCTCATTTATTTGGGCTTACCTAAGATGGCAAATACTAAAGCGGTTTGTCCTTATATAATGTGTAATAATATTTCTTATATTGATTAAATTCAAATTACTTTGAATTAGATAAAGCATAGGTATATTATATAGAACACAACAATGAATTTGACAGCTCTTTTCAACTATGAAATTTTTTGTTCTTTAGGCACAATAAGCCCCTTGTGAGACAGCCTTAATCATCTCAAAATGTGTTTCAGCTCTCCATAAATCTGTTTCATCATAAATATTCTTCGATACATCAACTTCTTTGTAGATGTTGGTGTTACTGCTAATTAATCTTTAGGTGCTCCCTATTTTAAGCTATCATCTAATGCACCTCATCATTTTTCCTTGCAATTGTAAAAAAATTCAATAATAATTTTTAGATTCAAGGTGTACTTTCAGTTCTTTAATTTTTAAACTGTTAAATTGAATAGAGTTTTGCCACATGAGACTTTGAAATCGCCTTTTGATTTCCCATGCATATTGAAGATGCTGGACAAATTTGTGGAATTGAAATATTCAAGCAACATTCTTATTGGTGGAATATAAATTAAGTATTACATGGTATATATTTTTAGAGTCATATTCCAATTATAAGCATCATATCTTATGAAAAATTTTACATGCAATTCCTTGGAGGACCCATTTTTCAAAAAGTTGAATATTCATAGCCTAAACTCTGCTCTTTCCTCGACACATAATTTATTATTATTAAAAATAAGATAATTATTCTAGATATACATTTTTTAATTTATAAATCCTTTAAACTCCTTAATTCTTGTTGATTTAGTAATCTTAGTGTCATTATTCAACTCTTATACTGGTTACTAAATTCTTGAATCTTGCTTTTACTAGCTATATTGTATTGATTCATTTTATTGTTCCTTCTCAGCCACCAATTTTCTTAGGCTGGATTGTTATGTGCTGAACCCTGTGGTCCATATATATATTACATCAAAATATGCATCCTCGTGCTCATATTCGTTGGCATTATTCTATTCTAGAATTTGATGAAACAATGTCTTGTAATTTTATTAAGTGACAAGTGAACATCACTTTGATGTGATAACAAGAATATGTATTATAATAGATTGATTTGATATTATATCATTAAAATCAACACGTTGGAATCTTAATTTCAATTATTTGGTAGTTGTCTAGAATATTCCATAGAGGTAAAGGGAAGTTGATAACGAAATTTTTTTTTTTTTTTTCAATTTGTTGTAAACCACGTGATATTTTTTTTGCCTTTTTTGTTGATAACCGAGCGGAGCATAATAGCAGGAAAATCATTATGCTGAGGAAAATCTTAATATTTGGGGGTGTCGTATCAATGAATAAAAAATAATTTTTGAGTCTTCTACATTTTAAATGAACAGGAGCAAAATTAAAAAATGCATTTTCAATTATATTTTTTAATTGTATTTTATTCTTTCATCTTTCATCTTTCTAATATGCTCTTTTATGCAATAGTTTTGATATTTTTCTAAGATATTCTATTAAAAAAATTCCTTTATGTAGTAATGGTGACTAGAATACATAATTGATGAGTATGTGCAATAAGAAAAATATATTATAACTTTTAAAAAGATCTATTATGATTTTTTTGAGGGCGAATGACAAGCTATTTTTTAACACTTAGAAATTCATCTCATTAAGACTTAATTTGGGGGACCAAGTTGGTACATGTTACCATAACTCATTTTGTTATCACAAAAATGGAGAAGTTGTTGATCTCATGGGCCTAAAAACATACATATAGCTAAACATACAATAATACTAAACTTAGTCGACTAAATAGGGTTTTCTACATAATTTGTATTATTAAATGACGACAACTCCCTACGCTCTAAGTATGTGAGACCATTCATAATCATTTCATGATTTTAATATGATCAAAACTCATTAGCTCAATTTTTATGAAATATTAAGGGTTGCATTAGATAGGCGAGAACTTGCCTAAAAATTAATCATAATTGATTTTTCCACATTGTTTCTTACTATGCAAATGTTGAGACTCTTTAGATTTAACAAGTGTTCTTATCACAGTGTGGCATCTTCTCTTCAACTTTAAAAGTTGTTTAAGCTCTCCATAAATTAATCCAGTATAAGCTTCATAGCTCAAAGTCCGAACCTGGGCATTGATCCCATCAGACCCGCACTACCACCTATCCCTTTGCTTATCTTTATATGGTGATCTTTGGATGCTGTACACTATCTTGGTTTGAAATTGCACAGATATTCATTAATCCCCTTCACATTCAAGAAAATCATTTTAGTCGGACATTCATTTGCATTATATATATGCATTGAGTGTTGTCACATGGATGTGAAAATTTTACTTGCAATCAAATTGATTGTGTACCTAAAAGTAATTTTGGGGTTGTTTGGCATCAGATAATCTGAAAAATTTGAGTGTAAAGTAATTTAATTACAGTGAAATCTGATTACAATGTAATCAAGTTATTTTATTGCTCTTTGATAAATTTACAAGAAATTTAATATTTTTCTATTTGGCATGAAGTAATATGTGAGTATGATATTTTGAGTAAATTGGGGGATAAATTTACCCCATCATTTTTTTTGTTAGGGTAAATGAATGAACTAATCATTTGAACGTTGCCGGAGAAGGCGCTGGATCTGGAGAAGATGCTGGATCCGGAGAACTTTTCCTCGTTCGGCTGTTCCGCTTCGTGCATGTAATCGAGAGCTACGCCCGATTCGGGCTAACTCGATTTCCCCGTTTCTATATATATTAAAGCAAAATTGAATTACAGTGTAAAAGTTTTTCTCCCTTTTTACTTCATACCAAATATTGGTAATCTCAGTTACCTGAAAAAAAATTATCTTACCTCTGTTTTACCTCAATCCAAACGACCCCTTAAGTAGTTTGCAATCAAATTGTTATTTATGTGATTTAAATTCTTTTGAAATTGAGTCTAATAGTTTTCATGCTCTAGTGTTGAGATTATTTATATAAGCGTGCTTTATCTTTGTCACTACATAAAACTTAATAAAATATTTTTATCACTTAATGATATCACATTTATATGCTGCAATACGCTGTATAAAAGTCAAGTAATTAGATAAATTAAAAACCATGCTTAAAGGTAAAATAACATTTTAGTCCGAATAGTTTCTTACTTTCAATTATCTTATTACAAATTAAATACACATTTTTTGCGCTTAATAATCTGTGTTCAAACATTGCGCTTTTTTTGAAATCATGATCATTTTTGCGCTTATTTTGCGCATAACATTGTGCATACTTTATCTTACACTAGATCTAGCCTCTTACGTCACAGTTTCTTTAAATCTTTTGCTTATATATAGCTTAGTATATTAATGTAAGGATTTTATTCAGGGGTTCTGAAACGGGGGAATAACATAGGTAAATTGATTGTGCGAAGTAGCACATCTGATTCATGCGTCACACTATGTGTCTTTATAACAGGATTAAATAAAAAGAAAACACAAGTTTGAAAGGAATTAAACTGTAAGTAAATAATACCAAGGCTGAATAATCGACAAAGTCTTATAAAATTAATCTGGAAAAGTAAATATTAACTAAATCAAGCAATAGAAAAGTCAACATAAATCTAATCAAAGCAATCAGATGCCACACTATCCAATTTCAAGTTGTTAAAATTTTGAAATATAAACTGCAAACTGATTGATTATATAATAATTAGGTTGTTAACAAAATAGGCCATTTTGGTATTTTGATGATTAAAGTGACATGTTTGTGTAACTAACTGTAAATATTTCTCTATGCATGCTTCAAAACTTGGAGCCAAAAATATTAATTTTATTATATAATATTTTTGTTATAAAAAAAAAAAATATATATTAATATGCTTACTTAGATCTATTAATGAGCAATTCAATAATATGAGAGTATAATATGTAAAGCACATGCGACATACATTTTGGGAATAAAATTCATGAATTTTATTTTTCATATTGAAAAGTACAATAATGAAAGTGTTTTTTGACAATTCATTAGCACACATTATTTGGTATAATACATGAATTTACTAAATTTCAAATTATGTGAGTTACATTTAATTAAATATTTTAATTTAAATTTTGGCATTTGATTAGATCAAATTGGGCTTTCAAACAAAGGTAAGCTCTTACTATTACTAAATTTGGTCCAGTCTATGTAAAAAAATCCGCAAATGTAAATCAAAGCACACCAAACTTTAAATTAGACTTTCAACAAATGTAAGCCCCTACTATAACTAAATTTGGTTTAGTCTATGTGAATAAGACACAAATGCGTACTGAATCACACTGAACCTTATCCACAGAAACCTCTTGAACTATGATTTAAACATGTTTTAGCGAGTCAAATTGAAAATCTCGGCTAACCAACAATAATGCCATGCATCTTAGTTTTTGCTTGTAATGCTATTATCTTTGAACTCTAATCATTCATTGTGCCTCTAAATTATCTAGTTAGAATAATACAACTTGCTCAGTGCTAACCATCATTTGATGCAAAAACTTTGGAGTATATTCTTAATGCATTTCACTCTATATCTTCTCAGGATATTTGAGATGCGATAACTTGAATTTTAGATTACTTGAACATTATGGTTCATAATCCCTTGAAATTAGTTGAATGGATTATTTTTTGACTCTAGGTGATTGCAATATTTAATCTTAAGTAGATCTGCCATCTTCCACTCTACCATATTCCAATTTAGACTACTAATATTTTAATCTTTAAATTGTATTGAATTCTTAGCTTTAACAATTTCTTTTGATCAAGTGTTTCTCTTATGAATACTGAGTTAATTAACTATGGGGGCTTACTACCTTAATAAAACCCAACTTTGAATAAATTTTGATCTATTATATCATTGTATTCTGATTCAATATTCTTATTTGCCTCTAGAAAAAAATTATTCTTGAATAATATCTAGGGATGAGGGATTTTTTGGAATTGATTCCAATTCAATATGTTAGTGCTAGTTTTTTAATAGTTGCACACTAGAAATTTTATCTCTATTGCACACATCTTGTGCTTTGGATATGCCTTCCCTCTTAGTATTTTTCTTGGGTACTGTACTCTTTGGAAGGAACTGTTCCCTCCCACTCTTGATCTTCTTCTATCGCATCTCCTTTTCTCTTGCACATCCCTCAACAGCTCTTTCTAGCAAAGATTTCCCAATGCCCAACTTCCTCTTATCTTTTGATTATGCCCTCAGTTACATACACACTCCACTCCTGTGCACATCTCTTGTTTCATCTCTATCTCAATGCCCTTTTACAAATGTTGTGCATTGAATCCTACTCACAACCTTACTCCTTAGTCAAACCATTATTGATTTCTCGCTCCCTATCTTTTAATTGGGCTTGCTTAATATCTTCTTTGTTTTTAGTTGTAGTATCACATAGACCATTGGAGTGATCATTAGCTTTATCTTGAACATGTCCCTAACCTTTTTTTGGAAATTTCTAATTTTTGGAGTGTTGTTTGTGGAATATTGTGACCATGAATTTTTTTCATCTATCAAGAGTTAGTTTGGAACGCATTTCTTGCTCTCTTTTCTTTGTATGGCTGTCTAACTTGGAGAAGCTTATTATTATTTTGTTTTGTTAACCCCTCAATTTCCCTTCAAGAGTTCTTTTTGAGGTCACACACATCTACATAGTCATGTAGCATATTAATTTGTGCATTGAATTCTTGTTCTAAGATATAATTGTGCGCTTTGATATGTCCCATCATAGGTGATTCGATGTATGTGATGGTGAAAAAGGATTGATGATTTATAAGTTACAAAAACAAACTAAGTAAAAATAGTAAAATGGTTGCAAACACAAACTTGGATTTATATAATAAAATTCTGGATTTATATTGCATCTAGAAACTATCGAGGGAGAAACATATGTACAGGTTTTCCAAATTCAGATATAAAAAGACCAAAGATTTGCCTCGTATAAATTTATATTAAATATAATTAATTTTTTTTTATGGATGAAAAATATTCAGTACAAATGGATGAATTATTTTATTAAGCTTTTTAATGAAGGTTGAGCCAATAAAATTAATTAAAGTGAGTATAATGATTATAAAATAACATCAATTACACTGTCATTTGATGTGTTAGTAAAACTGAGATTTGAAATGTTTTGAAAAAGATGAAGAGTGGAAAAAAGCGATATGATTGGATGTCAACCCTATCGATTTATGAAAATGTTTAGGTGACGAAGGAATTTTTTGGCTTACCAAGTTATAGAATGTTATTTTAAAAACAAAAGATGTCAAACAAGTAGAGAAAATATTTTTACTATAATAAAGGTGATGCTCAAGATGGTACAAATTATATAGGAATCAAGTAGTTTGCTATACGTTGAAATTTTGAGAGAGAGTAATTGAATATATAGATTGAAGGGATACTTATATTTCTCAAAATCTACCATGGAAGTTATATATATATTTAGAGGTTATGATAGAGTTCCAAGAGAAATTATTTGGAGAGCTTTAGAGGAAAAAAGGATTTGTGTTGTATATGATGATGTTATTTGAGATATGTATTATGGGGCTGCAACATGTCTAATGATTTTTATGTTACTATTGGATTAAAGCAAGATGTGGTTCTTAGCCCATATATTTTTGCTTTAATTGTGGATGTTCTTAATGAGCACATATAAGAGAGGGTTTCTTGGTTCATGTTGTTTGTTGATGACAATTCTATTTATTGATAAGACTAGGGAGGAGCCAAAGCAAAACTTGAGTTGTGAAAAATTACTTTAAAATCTAAGATAGAATATATGGAGTGTAAATTCAATTGTATTAGAAGTTGTAATCTCATGGACATAACTATTTAGGATCATATGATCAAGAAGAGCAAGACTTTCAAATACATTTGTTCAATTATTCAAAATAATGGTGAAATAGAGTGCGATGTGATTAATATGATCCAAGTTGGCTGGATGAATGGAGGAGTGCCTTTAGAGTGCTGTGCGATCGAAAATCCTGCTAAAATTAAATGAAACTTTTGTAGAGTAGCTATACGACCAGTTATGTTATATGGGGTTGAATGTTGGTCAACAAACAAGAAAGTTATCAATATAATAAATGTTACAGAGATGAGGATGCTTAAGTGAATAAGTGGGTATTACTCGTAAGGATAGGATTAGCAATGATTTTATACGTAGCATGGTCGGAGTGGATAAGATTAGATAATTCCGTCTTAGATGGTTCAGGCTAGATTGTTTAATGCCCCTATTAAAAAAATTGAGCATATGAATTTCACCCTTATTAAAAGTGGAAGACAAAAGAAGATATGAAAAGAAACAATTAGAAAGGATCTTCTCTATTTGGATCTTATGGAGTGACTTCTATTTGATTGTGCTCAATGGAAACAAAGGATTCATGTAGCCAACCCCACCTAGGATTAAGGCTTAGTGTTGTTGTAAACATAAACTTATTAAAGAAATACAAACTAGAGTGACATGAATATCGTTGTACAATATATATTAACTATTATTACTTGAGTACTCTTATGACAACACCCCTTGTATGATATCATCTCTGTCAAATGACTTGATGTAATCTTGTCCATTTTAGAAACATTTAACAGGATGAAATTTTAACTGGTCAAAATCATAGGTCCCCAAAACTTTCAGTTTTTTTTAGTCATACAAACACTATAGCTGGGCATTTTTGAGGAAAACTGTCATTGTGTTTAACTGTAAAAAGCTTGGGCATTTTGAAGACCTTTGTAATGACCCTAGGTCATTTCTAGCAAAGACATTGACTATCCCACAAAATTTTGTGTCTTCATTAATTTTCCTGCTAAATCCTATCTTTGCGTTAATTATCCGTTGAGTTTAGTTTTTCGTTAATTTCCCCACCGATTTCCGTTTTACATTAACCGCCCCTACTAGTTCTCCTTTTATTTCAATTTCCCCGTATATTTTTTGTTGCACGCTGTTAACAATCTAATTATGATTAAAAGTCATTATTTTAGAATGTTGTGCAAATATATGTATACATATATGTATATACATATATATATGGATATATTGGGATTTGTTAGAAATTTATTGAAAGTTTAGTTTTATTGTCTTATTAGATTTCAAGAAACTGCTAATTCAAATAAATGGCAGTTTAATCTTCAAAAGAAATTGACGGTTACAAAATATTCATCCAGGAGTTATGCGCCTATTAAAAGACAGAAAATCCATTTACGCAGATCTTCCCTTCTCCTTCGCTGGAAACACACGCAGTAATGACGACCCTTTCTTCTTCAATCCTCGCAAGCTTATTAGTTGCCGAATGTCCACAACTCCTTCACAGCCTCGAGGCCCTTCCGATATAGATTGCATTTTCGTCTCCTGGCAATTCCATACCCGACGACTCTTTCTGTTGATCCTTCCCGATTCTTCTTGGAAGGACTTCAGCGCGTTGATCCTTGTCTCGACTCCTGCCGCCGATTCTTCTCCTGTATTGATCGCATATTATGATTCATGCCGTCGATCCTTCTTTCGGTTCCTGCGACCGATTCTCCCCCAATGTCGATCGCCTCTTGAACCCCTCCTGCCGATCCCCATACTCGAAGTCTATCTCTCGGCTCCCTGTTTTCTTCTTCGACTCCTCAAATACTTCCGTGGACCTCTGTGAATTGCCGACCGCACAAGGTTTGCAAATAAATATTTTTAAGATGGGTCTTTACCTTGGAGTCATTCTTAAAAATATCATACAAAGGCTTAATCGCACAAGGTAAAGACCCAAATACTTCCATAAATGTTTTCTGCATATTTAGGAACCCAAACATTATAAAAACGTTAAAAATATGTATGGTTGCTACTCTATTTCATTAGACGACTGCATGAGCTATCAATAATGAAATTTGTATTTTCCTTGTTAAATGACAGTATGATCATGTCTGTAAGATAGAATCTTCAAATTGATTATGAGGGTATATTGCTTGAAATATACTTAGATCTAAAAGAAGCTTTACATAAATTTTAGTGGTCATAGTGATTGAGCCAAATTACTCTATTAGTACTTCCATTTGATTTATCTAAGATCTTGGAAAAGATGAGGGCCAATCCTATCTTTGGACTAAATTCATATGTCGGCATTTGTTTCAAATGGATCTTTCATTTTTTTTTTGTATAGATTGTAACTAATACTACATGTTCTAAGTTAACTATTAGTCAAGATAATAAATTTTAGGGTTCAGAAATCAGTCATTATATGGATATAATGAGTATAGGGAGTACATGGTTAAAGTCCTTGGATATTTAGGAGTGAATTTTGCAAAGCTGATATGAAATTTGTGTCAAATTGCATTATGATTCTATCAGATGCGATTATAAATGGTGTGAAATAGATAATCTCAAAGAGAGTAAGTTTAAGCTTAGGAATGAGAGTATATGTTTTAATCTTATGATTAGTTCATTGCAAAGGTTAATAAAATTATAAAATATAATTTTTGCAGACACATCAAATCTTTCAGTATTACATCAGATTTATGAGTACTTTCTTTTCATAGTCAAATACATAGGTATACTGATATTACTTTTTATACTCTTATTTACTTTTATTGTTGCTTAAGCATCGCTTTGAGCCTATTTCGTGTTGTGATTAAATGCATTACTTTTACTAATGATGTAAAAGATATAAATGATGTTTTTGCATCTTATGAATGTTGCAAAGAGTTTCGAAACGGTGGTTGAATAAGTTAGGGATGGGGCTAGTCCTCGGGAGCTATAAGGGTGCCACCAGCCTTTGAGGGCCCCCAGGTGAAGGATATGCTTTTATTGAACCCAGCCTCAAGGTTCTGACTTTGCCTATCATAACTATTAACATCGCTTCATGATATCAAGACATAAATATAAATTTTTATGCGATCATCATTTGAAATTTGGCATGTGATAACTATGATAAAGAAATATTTATTTGCATGAGTTATGATTATATTTTATTTGCATTAAATCATTATTTTCTGCAATTATTATCATATCATTCTTGCCTTTCGTTTTTTCTTAAAAATATATTATTTGATATCATTTGTACTTAGAATGTGCACTAAGATATTATTTTTATGATGCCAAATCAGATACAATTGGAGGAGGTTGAGGTAGTTTAAAGATGTTAAAAAGAATCATGTCATGGAATATAACATTAGCTTTTACTTTTTTTTCAATAGACAAACATTTATTTTTGTATGATGTAATTTATGTATCTGGATAATGTGATGTTAAATTGAATGAATGATATTTTTTATTTCTTGTATGGCTCTAGATGTTGTTTGAATGTTATTTTGCTTAATCGCCAATATGATTATGAGGAAAGATGCACCTATGTTAAGTTGGTTGTTACTAACCTAATATGGGCCATCACAACCTTAGTGACTGTAAAGTGGATTGTAGAAAACTGCACAAGCATAGTGGAACAGATTAAAACTCCATAAGCAGGACACTAAAACTTCACAAAGTAAGAGCAACATCACAAGGGAAAGGAAGACATTAAAGTGTTTCTAATAAAAGTTTTACAGTGCAACGAGTTGACTCAACTCTGATAGGATTTAACTTAGGAAGGGATTGTGTGAGAATGGGCACAAAAACAGCAATTGGGATCACTCATGCATACATGGATGAATGACTAGATGGATTGATTGATGGATGGTATACGTGCATGAATGCATGGATAGATGGATGGATGCAGGCAGCATGTATGTATGTATGCAGCAACTTAAGTTAAAAGATCAACTTTACCATCTCCTTTGTTCATCAAGGTGCTTGTATAAAATCATTTCGATTGTTGTGTTAGCCTGCTGTTCTCTAATTTTTATTGCGTATGATATGCATAGCTTTTCTGGTATGTCAATTTGCACAAATCATATTCCCAAAGTTTGATATGATTTTTGTTATTGTCAATGCTTTGATCCAGTAACTGTACCTTTTCTGCAGGATATCATGCAGCATAAGCTTGTGTTTATTGAAACCCAGGATGTAGTGGAAACTACTTTGGCTCTTGATAACTACCGAAAGGCATGTGATTGTGGCCGAGGTGCTGTTTTCTTTTCTATAGCCAGGTAATTTTTCTAATTTGACTAGCTGCTCAAAATGAATTGAAATTTTTTGAGCCAGTATTGTTACTTAATTGCTTGTGATGTTCTATAATTGTGCTTTTTCGTATGTGGTTCAAAACTCCCTTAAAGATTTATTCTTTAACTATTTGTTTTTTTGAGCTACTTGAAAAATATACTGAGAATAATTGCTCGGTATACCTCGGTGCTTTCAAAGGAAAATTTTCATACTGTGATGTGCGCCTTCTAGTGAATGTGGCCATTTTGTTAACTGTTCCATAACTATTTGCTTCTTTTGTAATTTTTTTTTTTCAAATAGCTCATATCTGTGCCCTACGGTTTTTTTGCTTCTGTTCATAATGCTAATTTACCAACCATTATCATTAGAACATGAGAATTCTAATCATAACCTATGATTCGATTGAAGTATTATTAAGAGTGTAAACTGCTTTATGATATATAAAATTCATGCTTTCAAACAGATGTTTCTTATGGCGATTTGGTTAGTAAATACACCTGGTTAGTCCTGAATCTTGAATTTCTCTTGAGAGCCTTATTGCAATGCTCCGATGTGACTTAATGGTAATGATCAAATGCAAAGATTGCTGCTACTTTTTAGGTTCCATTGGAGAAGTAGGACACTGCACGGGTCATTGGGGAAAATAAACACATTGTTTTTCGATCATCGATGATTTCAGAACGTAACAGCCATGCTTCAAATATCTTCTTGGTAAGTTGCATTTGTAAATCAAATTCTTTTAACAAACGAACATGATCAAATAAGTGCTAACATTTTCATTAAATAATTCAAACCCTTGACATTAGTTGTATATCATTTGCCAATAAAGTATATCCATATCTATCTTTTAGTCAAGGGGTTGTTTGGAATTCTGGATTTTTTTAGTATAAAATAATTTGATTATTTTATTTATGTTTAGTTGTTTACAGTAGTTTTTTAGAGAATTTAAATTTTTTTATTAAGAATGAAGTAATTTAGGTCGAAAACGACGACGAATCAGCTCGAATTGATTGTCTCCGATTCGAAAAAATCGAACGAAGGCGTGTTCAACGTCATCTTCTCCGAATCGTATCGGGGATGGCGAATCAGAGTGGAGCTTCGTCCTAAATTTTTGAATTGAAGCTTCTCCAACTTGATAAGAGGTTTTTCTCGGTGAATCGATCTGAGCTTCGACGAGATTCTTCGATCTGATTCGACGAAGCTTCTTCAATTTTTCGAAGCTTCTTTGATTCCATGATATGCTTCTCCGATTCCCGACGATTCAATTCGATACCACTGATTTGACTGGATACCATGGATTTGATGAAACTTCTCTGATTCGACGAGATTCAAAGTTTCTTCGATCGGAGCTTCTTCGACGAAATTCTATGAGATTGGATTCGTTTCAACGTCGTCTTCGCAGACGAATCGAATCGGAGCTTTGACGAGCTTCGTTCGCAAATTTACTTTGTTCGATAGTTTTCCTTTTGCGAACGAAGGCAAAGACAAGCAAGCTCCGCTTAATATGAAATTGCCCGAATCGGGGTACAAATTTCACTCGATGCTATTTATAGCTCCTTAAAAGTTTTACCCTATTATTTTATTTTCAAAAATCAACGAGCAAAACATTAGCAATTTAAAATTCCAGGTAAAAAGATTATTTTACCCTAATTTTTATGCTTTTTAAACAGACCCTAACAGAACTTTATTTAGACTATCCCCTCAATGGTAGTTTACATAAATTTTCTAGCTATGTCCTCATCACTATCATCCGGTTGTCACATTTAATTGTGAGTATTTTTATCGTCCCAATTACTTCTATTTGTTTTTTAATTATGAGTTTCTTGTTTCTTATTAGTTTTGTGAATTGATTTTCTTTGGGCTTGGGTTTTTGAAAATACTATTTCTAGTATTTAGTAATGATAAGGTAAACATGTGTTTTGGAAGTGTAAAGTTTGTTTGATTTTGAGCAAATCATAGTAAATTTGAATTTTATTCTATGAGAAGTAAATCAAAATACATTGAATTCAGTAATGTGAAGAACAATGGCTTGAATGAAAGGAATTTGTGGGGAAGTTGTTGTTATGTGATTGGAACGGTTGATGAGTTGAGAAGGTTTGATCAAGAGGCAGAATGGTTAGTAATGCTAAGGATGAGAGGTGAACTGGATGATGTTTATTAGAGGTAGGTAGTATTTGGGGTTACATAATGAGCAAACTCTTGTACTTGGTGAGATTCAATGAGCACTAATGCTCTTGGTTCTTGTAGGTGGAGACAACGGGGCCTCAACAAATAGTGAGCTCTGAGAGAGAACAATCACTTTAAGTGTTTGCAAATTGCAACATTTTCTCTACTTCACCTATCCACTTGTTTAGACGTACTAGCTCACACCCCTAAGCTTGCGAAATCACGTGCCCAGGCGCCTCCAAGATTCAGGTAAGCCAAATCTATATGGCGGGCGTATCCCACTCAAATTGCGCTCTGGCGGTCGACCAGCACTTAGGCGGCCTTAATATAGAATAAGATTGGCCATTGTCACCAACCACATGCTTAGGCACATTTTATTGTGTCATAATCACAGGCTACTGACGCATCCTTGACAAAAAAAAGTTCTCTAATCCAGTCGTAGACACTTTAAGATGTTTGGAACTCACGATGTTTTTTCAAGGCTGCAAGTGTTTTCGTTTTCTATAATTTATTTTATTTCTTAATCTACTCATGCGGGTTGTGCTAGAGAAACATTTAGTTCCGCTAACCAAGCTTCGGGAAGGAGGGTAACTTTCATAGTTGTGTGCCCGAACTTTGCGAAAGAGGGAATGTTGCAGTGCTCAGTTCTAATTCTTCGAACAAAACATCCTATAAAGTAGGATTTACCGTCTGAATGATTTTTTGAATACATTTGATTAGTTCTTAATGTTTTGTTGATTTTTAATTTTGTTTATTGCCATGTTTAGTTGATCATGCTTTACTAATAAGAGATGTTTGACTAATTTTGAAGTCAAGTTAAAAAGACTAAACAATTGATTGTTCATTCAACGAATAATTATATATAGTTTTTGATGTACTCCACTAAAAAACTTATTATGTTGAAAACAGATAAGGGAAATAGAAGTTAAGGACAGCTTGAAGTAGATCACCCAAAGTTTGGTTTAACTTGGAGGCTGGGGATTCTTGACAATGGATAATTGTAAGAACAACATTGAGGTTTGACTTAAGTTCCAAACATAAGAGAATGCTAGATGCAATGGAGGGCTGGTTGGTATGAAAAGTGGCATATATTTTTTTTTCTTGGGCTTTCTGTTAGAGTGAAGTTAGAGTTAAGGGCTGAACGAATTGATTAAGGTGGCTCGGTGCGTGAGGTAGGTTAATAGACATTGTTATTTAAGGACTTAAGGATATCGTTAGCATTGAAATTGATGATTTGGGTTCCTAAGGTTGGGGCTAGGGCTGGATTCGATTAGAGTTCAAGCGAGTAAGGCTAAACTCGAACTCGAAAATTTCGAGTTATGCTCGATTCGAACTCATTCGAGTCGAGTCAAATTCGACTCATTAAAGTTCGAGCTCGAGCTGACTTGAACTTGATTCGACTCAGCTCGAAATTACATTTCAAGCCATAACTTTCGAGTTCAAGCTAACTCCAACATAGTTCAAGTAAGCTTGAAAAAAAAATTTAAATTAAAAAAGGCAATTTAAATGTGTCTGAACAAACAATTAATGTATTAATATTACTTTTAGTATTACTTTTAATATATTATATAGTTGTAAAAAATAAATAGATTAAAAAAATGAGTACAACTTCAACTCACAATTTTAAGTTAAAGCATTTAGACCTACAAACAATCTCAAATTTTATTGACACATTTGCTAATTTTATTTATACTAGTTACATATTAAATCATTTATACATTGCTAATTGATATAAGTCTGCACTCTGCACAAGCAGCAACCTGCTCAAGCAACAATGGAGGCAACGACAACTAACAAGCCAGCAACACTAGTATACTTAGGTGGCCAGTCAATCCAATAGGTATGTAATCTGCAAAAATAAGAGGCAAAAATTAGATTTTAGAGTATTTAAAAAATTTCATTGAAATAGCAAAAAAGAAAAATTCAATCCATGCAAACATTACTTAACTCAATTAGCTTTGAATGATTCATCTTCTGTGAGAGCATCTCTAATTTTATGGCTTATTTGTTTTTTTAAAGGGAGTCATGTCAACATTTTATTTCTCAAATCTAGCAGCATAGTACTTTAGTGATTATTTATTATAGACTCAATTTAGCCATCTCAAATAATTGCACAAATAAAATAAGAAAAAAAACAAAAAAGTTGAGTTCAAAATAATTATAAAACAAAAAAATTGAGTATAAAAAATTTTTAGGATGTGTTTTTTTTTTTAAATTTTAAATATGCAATAAATTGTGAGATTGCTTTTAAGGCTTAAGTTGTTAGCTAAAACTATGATATTTTTTGTGGTTTGTTAAATTTTTTGAAAAAACAGTGATTAGAGGCAGCAGCAGGGATAGTAGCAGCCCAAGTAGCATCAAGGCAGCAACAACAAAACAATAATAGAGGCAGCAACAACCCAAGTTTGGTAACAAATAACAATAAATCAATAATATAAAAAATCAAATTTATTGAAATCTAGGAATAATAACATAGGAAAATAGTAATAAGATTTACACTAATTAAAAATAATGTATTTGTAAAAACAATAATAATAATAATAATAATATGCACAAATAGGAACTAATAGAAGCATCAACCCAAGCAACAACAGAGGCAACAATAACGCAATCAACAACAGAGGCAGCAGTAATCAAAGTAGCAACAAAGGTAGCAGTAGCCCAAGCAGCAACAGAGGCAACTGTAGCCCAAGCTCCAATAGAGGTAGTAGCAACCTAAGCTCCAACAGAGGCAACAACAGCCCAAGTACCAGCAGAGATAGCACCAACAACCCAAGCAATAATAGTAGCAACAGCTCAAGTAACAATAGAGATAGCAACAACCTAAGCACAAATAATACTAAATAAATAATAGTAAAAAATCAAGTTTGATGAAACCCAAGGATAACAACATATGAAATAGCAATAAGATTTGCACTAATTAAAATTGATGTATTTGTAAAACCAATGAGAGCAATAATATGCACAAACAAGAATTAGTAGAAGCAATGGCAATCCAAGCAACCTCAGATGCAGTAACAACCGAAGCAACAGAGGCAACAACAACAGAGGTAGAACCAGCAGAGGCAGCAACAAATCAAGCACAAAATTTGTAATAATCATGATTATCTATGAAATGATCGAAATATCACATTGTAATATGAAATTACTATTTTTTATTATAGTCCATTTTCTTTGATGAACTTGCAATAATTCTGAAAGATCTGCCAAGTTAAGTAGTCTATATAGTATAACATAAATCTAAAACAAATAATGCAAAACTCAAATAATTTGGTTCAAACATTTGCTTTAAAGTTTATACAAAGTTTTGCAAAATTAAAACATTCTTAATTCATCAATCATTTAGTTTAATTGAGTATATTTTACACTTCATCGGGTATAAAGCATGTTAGTTGCTCTTCTTGCACAAAAATAAACAAAAAACAAAGCAAATAGATTAATATTTCTAATTTGATATCCACTTTGCCTATGGTGTAAACTAGTAATTGCTTAAAAACTTAGAATATATCAAAATCAAATTCTTACGTTTTCATCCAAAGGTCTAAGATTGGTTTGATACCCAATGAGACAATTTTCTGTAAATAAGAGTATTAACCGTATTTGGCGATAATGAACCTCTATAATTATCAAGTACACGACCACTAACATTAAAGGCAGATTCAGATGCAATAGTTGTAATATGAATAATTAGAGGGCCATCTTTGTTGATGTAGACTACTTTAAAGAAACTATTTTTTATCATTCTGAAATATCAAAAGAAAATCTTTGTTCTTAAGATACCTTAATGCAATCCTCATCTAAATATAGTTGAATCTCAGATTTCATTAGTTGGGTAGCAGAAGCAGACTCGATAAATGAGTCAAAATCTCTTAAAGCTTAGTTTCTTGGTTCATAGCAAGTTGAACTAGAGCTAGCTTGAAGCATTGACAAATTGGTTGAAAAATTAAAAATTGCTTTAGATGTGCATATATAATAATAGTCATATAGTTCATGTAAATTTAGCAAAACCCACTCAATTTTCTTATTAAGAGTTGACCTATAATAGATTGATCTAAATACAAATTGGGTAAATGTAAATTTTCTCCTTGGATCAAGCAAAATGATAATGCACATTAGCAAGTTACTATCATACCAATATTTGTCAAAATTTTCTTTTATTGAAATGCACATCAATTTAGCAAAATCATCATTATTGGTTGTCCCACTCTCAAGAATACATTTAATCTAAATTAGTTCAGGAAGAAAGAGATTAGGAGTTGGGTATGTCAAACTTGAAAATACTTTTGAAGTATTCTCAAAAGCTTTAAGAATATATCTAAATCTATTAAATCTATATCTCAATCAACTTCAATCAATCCACAAGTTAATCCTGTCTTTTTTAAAACATTCATGTAATATGATTTTATAATGAAAGACATAATCCAACGTATAGAATGTGAAGTTCTATCTTATTCTTACATCACCAGAAAGATCTCCACAAATTGATACACAAATTAAGCTTGCAACCTCACAAAATATTTTAAGTGGCTTGGAGATTTTTTAATATAAATAATAGCCTTTATAACAACTCCTATGATATTATTGCATTGCTTAATACCTGCTTGAACAATCAAATTTAAACCATGCGCACTAAACAAACAATTTAATCAATTGAATAATCAAGGACATCAACAATACAAACATCAAGAAATAGGATTAGAAGGATCATTCAATGCATTCAAAGCTGAGACACTTCACTTTATGCAAAGAACCGAGGCTACCATGAATCTTCATGAAGCCTCGATCTAGCGCACTGAAGTAACCTTAAGAAACGTAGAAACACATCTAGGGAAATCTAACAACACCTTTCAAAAAATAGCCTGCTAGTGTTAATCAAAATTCTTCAATAGAAGATTCGCTGCATTTTTGTCGACAAGTGCATTGTCTATTGTAATCATCATAATTTTTTTTTATGAATACCCCACTAGAGTTTGCATTCACCATTGACATCAGCAATGACATGTGTAGAGTGGGAAGGGAAGGTTCAAGATCAATCAAATTTATAATAGAATATATTAACATTTAATCTAAATTAATGTAGTGTGCTATAAATCACATGTACCTTATTAATTGATTTGATGTTCAACAATTAGATACTAAGGAAATATGATTTAAAGACTATAACTTTTTTAATTTTCTCTTGTTTAGTTTTATAAATTTTCAAGTATTCAATCCATATAATCTTTCTAGATGTTCTCCTATAATTAGTATTCAAAGTACATGCAAATAACTTGAAATACGATTTCTCTACAAATTTTAAAGATAATTCAACTGTAATAATCATCAATTGGTATCGTATTCATATGTAACATAGATGGTATTGCTTTTTATGTTTATTGATTTTCCTGTCTCTAATATCTCTAAATTAAGAACCTTTTGTTTTTAGTTTGCTTGACCTAAATCAGGCACACTTTAATATGCCTAGCCTAACACATCTTGAGGTAGATCTAGATTTCTGAGACGTATAAGTCTTACGATAGTGCCTACAAGCTATTTTTTCAACCGCTTTACCACTTTTTTCTTTAGATTGGACTAGTTCAAAGTTATCTTGAATTGCACTTCTTTTTTTAATTATCCTGACCTTTGAGATACTCTAACTTGTTTCACCTATTTGGGTCATAACTATCGTAGGATATGTACTATCTTGCCTACTTTTTGACTCTCTTATAATATTTTATTTATGTTCTAATTTTTCAGGTTTTGATTTATCAATTTCAGACTCATTTTTGTTATTTGTAGTTTTCATCTAGTTGAAATATTTTTATAGACATGCAAGTCATCAGCAGAATTATTAAAAAAAATTTAAAGCAGTTATAGTCCAGCATTTTAAATAAAAAATATGTGAAATAACAAATTGATATTAAAACAACCATAGGTCCATGGTGCACAAGTTGTATAAAAATAGATAAAACAATCGTAATAGCATTCCAAGCACTAGCAGCATAACAAAATGTATTACCTTTCAAGCCCTAACATCAATTATGAAACATACAATTATGTTAAATGCTATATACTATGCCTATGTTGCTATTTCTTGAGTTGTTGCTGTTTCTTTTGGTGCTTGGGCTATTGCTGCATCTGCTAGTTCTTGGGCTGCTGCTACTTCTGCTAGTGCTTGGGCTGCTGCTACTTCTGCTAGTGCTTGGGCTGTTACTGCCTCTGTCGGGACTTGGGCAACAGAGTCAGCAAAACAAAATGTTAATCACATTTTGGGTTTTATCAGAAACTATTGACCTGAAGCATAGTGAGCAACAAGCCATTCCAAAAACAATAATAACAAATTGATGTTGAATAAGAAGATAACTTAATGACTAAGTCTAAATCATTGAATAAAAAATTTCCAAAAATGATAGTTGTGGCTCACAATTTACAACATGTCATTGAAAATTCTAAAAGATAATTTTGAAAAAATTTGAAAAAAACTTAATTAAACAAACTGTAGAGGATCATAGGCATATGATAACAATAATTTGCCCTGTTTAGGTCAAGCAAATAAAAAACAAAAGGTTCTTAACTTTGAGATATTAAAGAAGAGAAAATTAATAAACATAGAAAGCAATACTATTTGTGTTATGTCTGCATATGATAACAATAAAGTTAAAAATATAATGACAAATATGATTATTATGGCTGTGTTACCTTTTTAAACTTGTATAGCTACCATATTTCAATTTATATACATGTATTTTGAATACTAATTATAGGAGAATATCTAGAAAGATTAATAGACTGAATGCTTAAAAGTTTATGAAATTGAAAAGAGAAGATTAAAAAAACTTTTAAAGTCTGTAAATCATATTTCTTGACATCTTATTGTTGGACATCAAATCAATTAATAGGGTACATGTGCTTGACAACACACATTCTATTATAATTTTTATTGACCTTGAACCTCTGCATTCCACACGTCATAGTTGATGCAATTGATGAGTACATAATGCAATGGGTATTCATAAAAAATTTATGACGATTACATTAGACAATGCACATGTTGATGATAATGCAACAAATATCCTATTGAAGTATTTTGAGAATGCTAACAAGCTATTTATTAAAGCGAGAATTTGTCATGTTTATTATTGTGGGCATATTTAAATGTGATTGTTCAAGTAGGACTTAAGTAATGCAATAATATCATAAGAGTTGTTAATGAGGCCGTTGTTTATGTTAAAAAAATCTCTAAGCTGCTTAAAAATATTTGGTGAGATTGCAGAATTAATTGGTGTATTAACTTGTTGAGGTCTTTCCGATGATATAAAAATAAGGTGAAACTTCACATTCTATATGTTGGATTGTGCCTTTCATTATAAAATTGTATTACATTAATTTCTTAGAAAAGACTAGAAATTAACTTGGGGTTTGATTGATTCTGATTAGGATATATTTAATAGTATAAAAGATTCTTAAAGCTTTTGAGAATGCTTCAAAAGTATTTAGGTTTAACATACCAAACTCCTAATCGCTTTCTTTATGAAATGATTTAGATTAAATATATTCTTGAGAGTGGGGCAATCGATAATGATGATTTGTTAAATTGATGTGCATTTCAATAAAAAAAAAGACAAATATTGGGATAATAGTAATTTGCTAATGTGCATTACCATTGTGCTTGATCCAAGGAGACAAATGACATTTATCCAATTTGCATTTGGATCAATCTATTATGGGTCAACCCTTAATGTGAAAATTGAGTGGATATTACTAAATTTACATGATCTATATGGCTCTTATATATACACATCTAGAACAGTTTTTGATTCTTCAACCAATTTGTCAATGCTACAAGCTAGCTCTAGCTCAACTTATTTTTGGAGATTTCTTCTGCCACCCAACTAATGAAATATGAGATGGAGCTTTATCAAGATGAGGATTGCATTATGGTGTCTCAAGAGCAAAGATCTTCTTTTGATGTTTTAAAATGATAGAAAATGATTTCCTTAAAGTGCCTACATTAGCAAAGTTGGCCCAAGATATTCTAGTTATTCATATTCCAACTGTTGCATCTAGATCTGCATTTAGTGCTGATGGTCGTGTACTTGATAATTATAAAAGTTCATTATCGCCAAATATGGTTATTGCTCTTATTTGTATGACACATTGGCTCACTGAGTATCAAACAAATCTTAGACCTTTGGATGAAGATGTAAGAATTTGAGTTTGATGTATTCTAATTTCTTAAACAACCACTAGTTTACACCATAGGCAAAGTGGATATCAAATTAGGAATATTAATATGTTTGCTTTGTTTTTTTGCGCAGGAAGAGCAACTATTATGCTCTATGCCAGATGAAGTGTAGAATATACTTAATTGAACTGAATGATTGATGAATTAAGAATATTTAAATTTTGCAGAACTTTGCATTAATTTGAAACAAATGTTTAAATCGAATGATTTGAATTTTGCTTGAACTTTGTTTTAGATTTATGCTATACTATAAAGATTACTTAACTTGATAGATCATTTTGATAATTGTTGCAGGTTTGTTAGGGAAAAATGAACTATGATGAAAAATAATAATTTCGTATTATAATGTGATATTTAAACCTTTTTATAAATATTTATGATTGTTTCAAATTTTAGTGCTTGAGTTACTGTTGCCTTGGCTGCTGCTGCCTCTGGTGTGTTGCCTCCGCTGCTGCTTGGGTTGGTGTTGTTTGTGTTGGTTCTTAATTGTGTATGTTGTTGTTATTATTGATTTTACAAATACATCAATTATAATTAGTGCAAATCGTATTACAATATTCATATGTTATTCTTGGATTTTAACAAATTTGATTTTTTCTTATTATTGATTATTGTTCATCGTGCTTAAATTGTTGTTGCCTCTGTTGTTGCTGGAGTTGCTATTGCCTTCGCTAATGCTTGGGTTGCTATTGCCCTTGCTAGTGCTTGGATTGCTGCTGGGCTGCTGTTTCTTGGGATACTGTAGCCTTTGTTGCTGCTTTTGCTAGTTATATGTATTAGTTTTACAAACATATCAATTTTAATTAGTGTAAATCTTATTATTATATTCATATATTATTTTTACTGGACTTTAGCAAATTTTATTTTATTATATTATTGATTTATTGTTATTTGTTACTCATGCTTGGGCTACTGCTGCTTTCGTTGTTGTTTGGGTTGCTGCTGTCTCTGTTGTTGTTTGGGCTACTGCTGCTCCTACTGCTGCTTGGGCAACTGCTGCCTTTGCTTATGTTGATCTGGTCATTGCTTTTTTTTACAAATTTAGCAAATCACAAAGAAAATCAGAGCTTTAGTTTATTGCTTAATCCCTAAAAACAGTTTTACTACTTATTGTATGTCTAAAAACTAGGGGTGGCTTCGAGTTGAGTCAGCCCTGATTTGAACTCGACTCGAATTTGTTCGAGTTCAAGTCGAGTTCAAATCGTTTCGAGTCGAGTCAAATAGGTTCGAGTCAAGCCGTTTGACTTGTAACATCGAGTCAAAATGTTTCTAGTTCGAGTTCGAGTTTTGAGTTTCGGGTCAAATTGCCAGCCTTACTGAAAACCCAAAAAAAAACATAAAAATTTTTAGACTGAATTTTTTTGTCTTTTAAATTTTCTTAACTCAGCTTTTTTGTTTTTTTTTGCTTGTTTTATTTGAGTAATTATTTGAGATGGCTAGATTGGGTTAATAATAAATGATCACTAATGTGCTAAGCTGCTAGATTTAAGAAACAATATGTTAACCTAAGTCTCTTTAAAAAAGAAAATGAGCCATAAAATTTGACACACTCTTAAAGAAGAAGAATCCTTCAAAGTTAGTTGAGCCAAGCATTGTTTGCATGTATTGAATTTTTCTTTTTCGTTGCTTCAGTTAAACCTTTTAAATACACTAAAATCTAAATTTTGGCTATTTTTTGTGTAGACTATAGTTTTATATGATTGGCTGGCCCTATGTGTTTTGATGTTGCTGGCTTGCTAGCCACTATTGCCTCTGCTACTGTTTGGGCTATTTTTGTTACTGCTTGAACTGCTCATTGTTGCTTCCTCTATAGCTACTTGTGCATAGTGCATACTTATATAGCAATTAGTAATGTATTAATGATTTAATGTGTAACTACAGTAGGGATGCAACCAGTAAATTTGTGTCAATAAGATTTGAGATTGTCTGTAGGTTTAAATGCCTTACCTTGAAGCTGTGAGTTGAAGTTGCGATCATTTGTTCAGTTTGTTTATTTTTTACAATTACATAATATGCTAAAAGTAATGTTGATACTATTAATTATATTTCAGACATACATTTAAATTATTTTCTTAATTTTAAATTGTTCTTTTTGAGCTTACTTGAATCAACTTCGAGTTATCTCGAATTCGAAATTTATCGAGTTCGATTCAGGCTTAACTCGAAATTTTTAAGTTCAAATTTAGCCTGACTTGCTCGAATTCGAATCAATTCAGCCCTAATTCTAATTTTTTATAGTGCTGTTTAGATTTAATAATTATTATCACAAACCATGTTGAGATGCAAAATGAAGTTGTCCAACACAATTTGGAGGTTTCTAATTCTTTGCCATGTAAAATATAGGGTCCAGGAGACATGGTTATACCCAGATTTTGTATACATTCTTTATTAAGTTTGGAGTAGACTAGCAAAGAAACATGGCCGAACTTTTTTAATGTCGGCCATGTGTGCCTCTATTAGTTTTTCAGTTGCTATCAATATTGATATTATCTTGTTGGCAGTTTTTTGATACATTATGGTCCTTAGTGTCTCTTTTACCTTACTACCCAGATAGCTTAAGGTTAATATTGATGTTTCTTTTCTCTTTGACGCTGATGAAGGCTTTGGTGGTGCTATGCTGTGTTATGAAAAGCTTATTGTGGCTTACCAAGGTCACGTTGATGAAACCTCTCCACATGATACTGTGATTATTGCTGCGCCTCTCACAAATGTCCAATGAGATTAAGATGGGAGAACTTGATGGCCTTATCATTTAAGGTGACTAGATAAGCCTTTGGGAGCTTCTGAAATGGATAAAAGGAATGGCATTCCTCTTGATGCAAATTTTTTTTTCTTTTGCATACGAACACATTTATTTGTGCATAATTTATGTTTTTCTAACATCTTGTGGACTTATGTTCTAACCACACTCGCAATGGCTTTTACCAATAGACTCGGGGATACTATTGCCAATAGTCTTTTTTGTATCATTCGGAATAGTTCATGAGTATATTAATATATAAGCTTGATCCACTATTCAGGGAGGTTACTAAATGTTTATTAAAGTGATAGAACTGTAAAGAAGCTTCTTTCATTTTAAATAAATACTTACATTCACCATAATCTGAAACTCCAAATGGATAGTAATGAGTACATAAAACTTCAACAATATTCAAGATATATAATAAAAAATTTAAACGAACTAGTATTCTTATTATAGCACATAAATAATCCAAGGTAGAGACTTTAAATTTTTCCCAGTTGGTAAAACAACATTTAAGCTTTGTAATTTTCACGTTTTCACGTTGAATTCTCTTTACAAGAAAACATGAGGCTGCAAGAACTGGGCTTAAGCTACAATAGTTGAGACATTTCAATTGCTACAGGATTTGCCTCAGAGTTGCTTGGAACTGTTGCAGCTAGTGAAACCAAAAAATTGGCATGAAGCATAAGTAGCATTGTTCAGGGAAATCTTTGGATACGCAGCATTATTAGTATTATTTTTTTTGGTTATTTGGTTACTGTAAAATAATGGACAACACAACCAATGAGGAAAGTTTTGAGGGAAATGGCAATGAAAATATGCACATGGAGTAATCTTGAAATCCTGTGGAGCAAGTAACATTAAAGATTGAAACTTGTTTTGTTTATGATGCTTAATTTATTTGAACCTTTGAGGTTGTTGACCATATTTGAGGAAGCTATATTAGTGGACATGACCCATTCTATCAAACATTAGAGACATATTTGCCATGTATAAAAAAAAAATTACGACTACAACACCAAGCCTAAATCCCACTTGGTGGGATCGACTACATGAATCCTTTGTTTCCATTGTGCACGATCAAATAGAAGCCCTTCCTAAGTTCCAAATAAAGAGGATCTCCTAATAGTTTCTTATCATTTCTTTTTTGACCTTCCTCTTCCTCTTTTAATATGCGAGAATTTATAAACTTACTTTTTCTAACAGAGGCGTTGCACGGTCTTCTATTGGAGCCACTCCTACTTGGCTATGGATAAACTCATTTCTCATTCTATCCTTACAAGTATATTCACTCATCCACCTAAGCATCCACATCTATGTACCACTTATTTTATTGGTAAATTTTATCCTTTGTTGGCCAACATCCAGTCCATATAATATAATTGATTGTGAAATTGCTTTAAAAAAATTTTCTTTAATTTTGAGTGGGTTTTTTGGATTACACAATACTCCGAAAGCATTCCATTTCATCCAACCAGCTTGGATCCTAAGGTACTTGAACCTCTCACTTTTCTTGATCGAATGATTCTCAATAATCATGCCCTTAAGATTATGCTTCTAATGTAATTGAAGTGTAACTCCCTATATTTTGTTTTAGATTTACTAAAACTAAAACTTTCAGATTCTGAATTAGTCCTCCACAACTCAAATTTAGCTTTAACTCTATCTCTAGTCTTACCAATTAAAAGAATATCATTTGCAATAATGTGCACCAAGGAATTTTCTCTTGAATGTAAACAATCATAATTAAAGCAAATATATATGGGTTGAGAGTTGAACATTGATGTAATCTAATAGTAACAGGAAAATCATTAGACATGCCACTTGATGATTGAACACATGTTACATCCTCATTATACATATCTCTAATAACATCAATATATGCAACACAAATTCCTTTCTCTCCAAAGCTCTCTAAAGATCTTCTCTTAGTACTTTATCATAAGATTTTTCAAGAATAAAAATTAATAATAGGATTCGACAAAGTTTTACGATGGATGTTGACTACCAACCCTTCTCCTTTCACCCCCAGGACTTGGGACCCGACAACAGCGGAGTTATGTTCGACAAAGGTTTTCAATTTTTTTATATTGAAAAAAATTGAACTAAAATGCAATATTTTTAAATAGCTCATTTTTTGCTTCTAAAAAGTGCACACTCAAAAGTTTCCATCAGTTATGTTTTTTGGTATTTTCAATCATCCTATGCTTATATAATTTCCCAAAGTGTCGTTACCTGTTTTAGTACCATCTTATGCTTTCACGCTATGATGAACATATTTTTTGTGATGAAATCTCAAGCTTTCTTATCTTTTGTGTTGATGCCATTTTGCCTATAATTTTTAGATTATAGGTGACGGCTTACTAGGCAAGGTTTCCTGCTTGGTATCTTTTATTATTTGGAGTTAATTTTTAGTGCCTTAACAGATCAAAAGTCATGGTACATCTTTCTTCAGTTCAATTTTTTTTTGGTGCGGAGTTTGCCTCCACACTTTGAATCCTTGTTCTTCTACCATGTGAATGCACATTCTCTTCTCTCTAATAAGGCTATGTACTTAGTTCATATTCTGCTTTATTCAGGAGATTATGCACTGCAAGTCTACAACTAAGAGGATCTGCTTCCACTCAACCTTTATCCCAACTTCTATGTGCGCCCCTTCAATTCAATTGTTTTGTTGGATGCACTGTGATTAATTGTTCTACATCATTCGTTATTCATTCCTCTGTTCATCAACATGTAGCTAGCATTATAAGCTGTGTGTAAATTCCATTACTCTGTATTCACATTTTTTTCAAGCTCTCAAATTGACCTAAATACATCTTTGGATTAGATTATGGGTTCTTTGTGTTTATTATTCTTTTCTATAGCTAGTTTCTTATTTTTGTTTTGTTCAAAATTTTATGTCAGTAGCAGAAAATGGCTTTTAGTGGATATTGCAATCAGTGTTATTCTTAGTTAAACTTCTTATAGTAATCAGATATCAAGTTGTTTTGTTAGAGAGGGATTTAAGAGGATAAATATTGAGTCAAGATGTCCGATTAAAATTTAATCCCTTCTAAAAATTTAACTGTTCATTAAGATATATGCTGTTTTAATGTGCACATCTTGGAACACAAGTGTCAAAATGAATGTCTTGAACATATTTTGGTCATGGCACATCCTCACCCAAATTATTTTCGCTAAAAATGTGAGCTTTTTTTGAAAACTTTCTAGTTTTGTAAAATTGTCATGCATATTTAAAAACTTGCATTCTTCAGACCTTTCATAATGTTGTACATTAAAAAATGCTATGATTTTATTGTTGGAGATGTTTCTCAAATCTTTTCAGGGGTAAAGTGGCCGAAGGAATTGACTTTGATAGACATTATGGCAGACTTGTGATTATGTTTGGTGTCCCATTCCAGTATACGCTTAGTAGGTATGCTACGTTTATACTACTTTGTCTACAATTATATCATAATATAATTATTGCATAGACTTGGGCACGGGCACGGGAGGGCCTAACCGGGCCCAGGCTGAACTTGATTGAGTCAACATTAATTATATAGTGGTCGTATTTTGTAGTTTGAGTCCGACTAGCCTTGGGCTAAGGCCGGGCCGACCCAGTAAATTTAAAAATAAAGCTAGTCTGTATATTAAAGAAACACATTAAGTGGACAATGCTTTAAAAAGGAAAAATATACATTAAATGCTGCTTAACTGATCCATTAATAGAGCAACAAAGATAGCATATTAAAAAAAATTCGAGAATAGTAAGAGTTTATTTAAGTTAGAGACCCAGTTTATTATTTCTTTCTTAATACTTAACAAATAGCAAATCATATTTTACTTTTTCACAGCCGCAGATTACAAATTTATAGCGTTGATATTTACCTATTTGACATATGGAATTTGCTTATAAGTTATAACTTATAAGCAAAATACAATACATGAAAAAAAATAATTTCCAATTGAGAAACACTGATTCCAAATTCTAGCCTTGGAGAGTTGGAGATTAGCTTTTTTCAACAATGACCATCTTAGCCTGAAACAATACAAATAGTTTAAACACCATACAATATTGGACAAAATTAAAGTAAAAGCAGATTACAATAATTTGATAATAAAATAATATAAATTCGGAAGTATTAACTGTGTATGGAATCCCGAACAACAAAACAAACCACATTTCACTATTTCAGCATTGAAAATTGTTTCTACTTATAAATTGAATCAATAGTTCAGCATTGATATTTATTATTATCTTCATAATTCATCACCGCAACACTGCAAAATTGTTTGCACTTATAATAAATTGATTCACATACAACAACATTGAAAAAATTTGAAGAACAAAGACATCAACGCTGCATAGTTAGAATGATAACAATCTAAATGTGCAACTAATGAAATGTTACAGTGCAAAACAAAGGTAGTAAGAAGTGGTGAACTCCTCAGATTTGTCACCATATGATTTAGTATAATATTACTAATCTACAAACTTAATCTTTTATCTAGGGTCAAGCATTGCAGCACATGACAAAAGTTGATTAAATTCTTCTAAACACTTGTCATTTTTTTTTTTGCATCTCATTAATAAGATAACTCATAAAGTCATTAGAGCCAACTTTCAGTTCAATTAATTTTTGTGTTTTCCATTCACCATTGGAGTATAAATTTTATTTGGGGTAATTGGCACTTAAAAATAACATGTTACATCATAAAATACATTTACTTTTTTTAGAGTTACACCTTCTCCCAATTTTATTTAGACAATATTTATCTCCTCAATACATGATCTTCCTGTAAACATAAGAAGACATCCTTGTAATAAATGACTCTAATGCAAGATGAGTCGAATTCCAATGAACACAAACATATTGTTGCAATTATAACTTTGCGACAAGATAACACTTTGGAATTCAACTTATCTTGAGTTAGAATCATTTATTACAAGGACATCTTATATTTATAGGAACAAGATCATATAGTGAGGACATACACGTTATCTAAAGAAAATTGGGAGAAGGTTTAACTTGAAAAAAATTAAAGGTATTTTAGCATGCTACATGTTTATTTTTAGGCACCAATTACCCCAAATAAAATCTATACTTCAATGGTGTATGGAAAACACAAAGAAAATTGATTGAATTGAAAGTTGGTTCGTATGATTTTTTGAGTTATCTTGCTAATGAGATGCAAACAAAGTTTGATAAGTATTGAGAAGAGTTTAATGAAATTTTATCATGTGATGCAATGCTTGACCCTAGATATAAAAGTAAGTTTGTAGATTATTATCATTATACTAAATTATATGGTGACAAATTTGATGAGTTCACCAATGACAGCATAAGAAAATTTTATTGGTGAATTGCTCAGGAAAGAATACTGCAAATACTGTGTCTTAAACCCTCAAAATATATAAGTAAAATTTGAATTATAATGGCATATATGATTAATTAATGAAGTAAAAAAGATGGATTCATGAAGAAAATCATTTGCATATAACTCACAACAAAGAACAGCCTAGTATAAGATAGGTCATAATTCTATTGTAAAATGTAAATGCAACAATTGTTTTTAATTACAAATAAAAAAACCTTGTAGATGAAAACTAACATATCTGATTTATTAATTGAATAACAAAGACACTTAAATCCTAAAAATATATTAGTGAACTTTGAATGAAAATTGACATCATAGCAAACTATATATATATATATATATATATATATATATATATATATATATATATATATATATATATATATGAGTATTGCTACATGGCTCCCAATTATCTCCCAAAATATATTGATGATTAGGATTTAGGGAGTTAAGTGAAATAATTTTTTTTTATTAAATTCACTTTTGCTTGTGGGACCCATAAAAATATATTTTTTAAATCTTAAATCCTAGTTATCCATATTTTTTGGGAGATATTTGAGAGCTAAGTAATATTTTTCTATATATATATATTTATATTTATACAATTGTACATGCTCAAGCTTTTTTCATATATTATGTTGAGCATAGTTGTCACTTTCTCAACAAAAAATTCTTTCATATCCATCTTCTCAAGCTGTTCTCATATATTATGCAAAGTATCCATAATAGCCATGTGCTTAGCAAAAGTTGCTTTCATATAAATAAGATATACATAGTAACTTGTGAAACCCCCTTGAGTAGGATTAAACTAAACTCTAAAATATCGAGGCACCTTTTCAGGGTACCTCTATTTTCTGATAAAACTTTAAAGTTAAGCTTGCTGCAGTTGGGAGCACCTAGGATGAATGATCTGTTGGGAAGTTATCTTATGAAGATAAAACCATGAGGCCATTAAGGTCACATCGAAGAATATCTTGGTGCTTAAGAGTTTGGGCTGTTATAAATTGTATCATAGCAGGACATTAAGTGTTAGATAGGAGCTAAGTGTTATACATGAAAAAGTATCACTCCATGGGAGCGATCTTTAACCCATGATGAGTTAAGGTGCTACTGGTTGGGGTACCTCTTGAGTACGCAGGGGCCACCTTAGTTCTATTTTCCTAATGAATAGGTTTTAGGTCTGTGTGTGAATACTGACAATGACGTCAGTTACTTAAGTTGGGAAGATTACAAAACCGTCTTAAGTATTATTAAGCTGAAATCTTAAACATCGAGGCGCAATTTCAGATAACGATGAAGTTTCTGATAAGAACTCTAAAGTTAAGTATGCTCAAGTTTGGAGCACTCTCAAGATGGGTGGCCCACTAAGAAGTTATTTTTTGAGGATAAAATCTTGAAACTAATAAGATCATAGTGGACAATACCTTGATGTTTTAGAGTTCGGGATGATATATAACTTCAGTAAACATGAAATTTGGCATTTCTGATATTTAGCAGATTATGTTTTGTTGGAATATGAATGAAAATGCTACTATGAATAGATGCAAAATTGCAAATGCAATATCAAAAGACAACTCCTTCATGCTCACAGAGTCACAAGTCACAGGCTTGCATCTGTGTAGCACTCTAGCACACTAACAAAGAAAAGCTGACTGCTAGTTTTCTATTTAAATATTATAAAAAAATTTACTTGTATGCTAGATTGCTAACGTTTTTGAATGTGAGAACATCTGATACATAAATGGAGTAATAAGTTATAACTAGGAAGTTAAACAATTAGGTATATAAAATATCTGTAAAGCAAAATGTTATAGCACTAAAGTTTAGAATCTTAAAATGTTATAGCAAAATGTTACAGAAGTCAAGATATTTTGATTGCAAATTTTACTTACAAACTAAAAAGTAAGGAAAAATAAACTCAACTCAGAACTGTTAAACGATCTATAAAAAACATTCACGATTCATCTCAAATGCATGCACTGAGTCCATTGAACTAACAAACCAATAAATAACGACAAAGTTCTGAGGGTTAAATGATGCAATATCTTCCACTGATCCAACATTAAAAGAAGCAATATCTTCCCAAAAAAAAGATATCAGACAGATGTAACATATTGAAGGTTGAAAGTTGAAATCAAGGGAATCACCGAGAGAAGAGTAGAGATTGAGTAAGAAATCCTAGATCGTGATTTGTAGGAAGGAAGCCTCGGAGGCCTAAACTTGACGTTTTAAAACTATTGAGAAATGTGAAATGAGAAATGATTGGTGCTATTGCAGTCTGGTTATTGGGAAATTGAGTTTTATATTAAAACCTAAAAACTTTAATGCATATCAACTGTCTATTCAATCGAACGGTTGATACCGCTTTAGCCAACCTCGCAAAAGTTGTTCCTTCATGAGCCTTATCGCGGCTTTAATCCGCTATAGCATTTGTGGGCTGGACCTTTAATCAGTGTACCACCCTTACCCGCTAAATATTTTTTTTCTGGGCCGGGCTGCCTCGATCTGACACTTTCTACAGGCCCAAACCTATCACTTAGGGTGCTTAACTGGGCCGGGCCTGCTGGGCCAGGCATGGCCCCGGGCCGTGCCCAGGTATATTTCTACATAACTTCTTACTTTTCTGGATAACTTAATATTAAATGCTGCTAATTTATTCTTAACATTTTACTTTAATTTTTACTTTATTTTTATTCTTTCTGTATATACATTTACTTTCAAGAATCCTGATTGCTCGGTTAGAGTATTTACGTGACACATTTCAGATAAAGGAGGGTGACTTCTTGACATTTGATGCTTTGGTACGGAACACCTTCTATTTGATTCATATGGTTTTGTTTTGTGCTTTCATTGTGACACCACTTTTCAAATGCTTCAATGCTCTTGGATAAAATTTGGCAGAGGCAAGCTGCTCAATGTGTTGGTCGTGTAATTCGCTCAAAAGCAGACTATGGAATGATGATATTTGCTGATAAAAGGTATTTTGTATCTCTTTGTGTTTTTTTTCACCTTAGTTTGAATCCTGCTACTCCAATGGAAAAATCAGATGAGTAATCTCCAACTTTTGCTTCAACCTGTCTGACATAGCAAAAGGTTTTATAGATTTGAACCTTGACCTATGGGGTTTCTTATCGTTTAAATGCTGACACCTTGCATTTCTTCTAAGTAATAGAGTATTGTACTGAAATATTGCTAATTATTATGATTTGTTTCTGATGACTGGGAGGAAAGAAACTGTGTACACAATTTGGGAATTTGCATGTACAACTTTTATTTAGGGTATTTTGCCACAAATAATTTTATCAATTTTAGCATCAAACAATAATCATGCTACAGCTTGAATTCCGATATATGGATGTAGTGTTGCAATGATAAGGACATTCTCTTTAATACTTTTCTTATTGTATCCGAACCCAACAAACTTTTAATTTATAAATTCATTTGATGCAATAGAAGATGAAACCTAATAAAAATTTTTAACTATAAAAATATGAGAAATTTGGCAATATATTAATATTTAAAATAAATCTTAAAAATGAATTTTGTTATATTTTGTAATGGCTTGATGTGGCTTGCTAATTGGCTTATGGCTACCAGGGCTTTGATTGACTGATTTGACCAAACTTTCGTTTAGAGAGTCTAGGCAACTTGTCTTTTGAAATATAAGTATAATATGAAGGGAATTATAACAAAAACAAAATTAATAATCCCAGCCAATTAAGCTGAAAAGCCTTAAGATCTAATAAAAATTCAATTAATGGAACACATAGTTACTTGCACATTTAATATCACAAATTTTGATAAAAAAACATTAACATCTCCAATAATAAGAATGGTCACAATAATCACTTGAGCATTTTTGTTTTTCAATTGAAAAACAACTAATGCTGCAGACATGATTTGCATAATTTTTGACGATGCATCATAGTAAATGCCATCTTCTTCCTAGGTGAGCCTTTTCTCTTACACCGTTATCTTTTGTTATTAGACGTACTATGTATGGTTCATCAAAAGTGTCCTCAACTATTACAACACTTTCAATACCTGCCAATCCAAAACAACCTATTCTAACTCATGTGATCATAACAACATAGGGATATAATAAAATCCTGTGAGTGAGGCTGTGCAAAAATACAGAAATTAAAAAAAAGCTTTCTACCCAACGCACATTTCTATCATGGTATCAGAGCAAGAACAGACACAAAACCACAGCGTCTTAGAGATCTCTCCAAAATGCGCAACACAGTTGCTGAAAGCAAGTAATCGGCGAACGCCGAGGACAAGCCAAGCAACACAGCAAATGTGAAAAGAAATATGATAGCTCTCTCCTGGTTAGTCAATAAACTCAAGTGTAACGATCTCAATGTTTTTCTTCTTTTCTTGCTTTCTTTTCACTTGCCAACCATGTTTGCAAACCCGACCTTTTCCTCTTGTACTCAACTACCAATATCCCAAAACAAGCTAAATTACCAGATCCAAATCATAATACTATCAACATCCATCACCTATTACTAGTCAAGCTTGATAAAATCATCTACTCCTAATAGGGTTCACAATCTCCCAATTCTTTGTGCTCATGGGCTGTGGGCTAGCATACCTCTACTGCCTCCTACTCAGGTTATGTAAACTAGTTCAAACAAGATCAATTGATCCTAAGCTGGATCATCTCTTCCTTAATCAGGCAAACTTTCAGCTGTCCTTGATAATGAAACAACAATGGCTTTGTGGAAATCGTTGGCTGCAATATACACATCCACTGGGACTTCAACAACTTGAAATTCAATCTCGAAGCATAAAAATGAATCACTTAGTATGGCAAAATTTATCCAAAGTGCCAAAGGTATAGTATATCAGCTATAAATTGTTGGTTCATCTATCTCAAAATAGCAATTTATTCTTAACATCCTTATTGGCTTCAGACCCAAGTACCCCTCACTAGCAGTCGTGATCACACGCTGCTGAACCCATTACCATTGGATGAGTTCACAGGTATGAAATGATGTTCACCTATCTTGCAGTACAACCACAACCAAATATTTTTGCCAACAACATCGAGCGTAGGAACCACGTACAACACCTAACATTGCATAAAAGTGGATCACCCATTCCATATCGTGGACAATTCTTTTGCGGAAGAGCACAAATGCAAGGAGGTGGTCATTTCCCCATCTAATTCTAATTATTCAATCAATCTGATCATTATAATGATAAGTTGCTATCATCGACAACATTTTGAATGCTATCCCTCAGACAAACAACAACAAAAAGCTCAACTTCTTTCCTTCACCGGTATGCATGAGCCATGGGTCCTAGACACGGGTGCTACTCATCACATAACTTCACAGCTCGAGAACCTCTACATCACGAAACCATGCGATATTAACGATCAAATTCAAAAGTCGCAAATGGTTCAACCGCCAACAATGAATATTTAGGTTCAACCACCTTTTTTCTATCTTAACTAATCCTTTCACTTAAATAATATTTTATGCACTTAATGCTGTTAGAAATCTTATTTCACCAAGTAAATTTGTTACTGATAATAAAGTTTATCTTAAGTTTCACTCTTTTTGATGGGGACCAGCTTCTACGCGGGTCCCGCCGCCGAGCCCGCTAGAACCCTTACCGGCCATGACGTTGCCGTTTTATTTTATGCATTTATTTTCATTCGTTTTCATTTTTATTTTATGCATTTATTTTTGTTCGTTTTCGTTTTTATTTTATGCATTTATGTTCGTTCGTTTCCGTTTTAATTTTATGTATTTATTTTCGTCCGTTTCTTGTATTGATCGGAGGGACGAATATTAGCCCTCCGATCGTATTATAAACACTCTAAGGTCTTGTTTGCTTTGAGTGTATTATAAATACCCAAAATCTGTATGTTATTAGCACTTTTTGATTATTAGAAATTCTGAGTTTTCTCCAAACAGCGAGAACGGCTCTTGTTTTTCCCGGGAAAACCCTAGTTTCCGAATCCTCTTTCCCCAAGCCCTAACCGCACCTTCCGGACCCTCCTCCTTGCTGCCATCAGAATTTTCCACTGCGGAACCGCCGCCGCCGCCGCCGTCATAGCTGCCACCGGCAGAACCGCTACAGCCGGTCTTACAACCCACAACGACGTGTGCACTAGTCCGCTTCACGCTAGGAATCTTCCCGGATCATCGTTCTCGCTCCCCGGTTTAAACCAACGTGTGTTTGCCCTTCCTAAACCCTAAAACTGAATTTATTTAATTGTTTTCTCGTGCGATTTTCGGGTAGAGGTTATTTGTAGGAGCGCAAATCTAAATTCGGTCGCCGTGAGTGGTTTCGGAACGGAAATGCCTCCGAATACACCCGCATGGCAAGTCTAACTCGAATTGCAAGTTTCCTTTCCGGATCAGAGCCTTCTCTTTGATCCGGAACTGGTGTCGACCGCTCTTCCCGTTCGCGATTCACGACACCCCATCGCCAACGAGAGTTATTTCAAATTAATGTGAAATCTTCTGTAGGCAATTGCTAAAGCTTAAATGAACTGAAACAGTTGTGCAAAAGGTGCTTAAATTATTGAATACATTTTAAAATCTGCATTCACAAACATTCACAAACCCTAGGATTGCATTAGAGCCTATCAACACCTTATCCTAATGTTACCCTGCATCACTTTTTCTTATGTCATTAAGGACACCATAACAAGCAAGAGCTCATTCGAGGCCATTTCTATAATGGATTTTATGAGCTTTCAACAACCAACCCTCCAATTTCAACACATCATAGAAAATTTCTCTCAAACATTTGGTACTGTCGACTAGGTCACCCCGCAGTTGATATCATTCGAGGAATCATCAAACCACCAAGTATTAATGCGGATTTGTTTTTTTATTTCTTATGTACTGCATGCCACAAATAAAATAACATATTTTTGCTACCACAATCTTGAAATATTTATACTAAACCATCGAAAATGATCTAATATTTGGGGCACTACTCCAACCCCATCATTGCTTGGATATAAATATTATAATGTTCATTGATGCATATTCACACTTAACTTGGGTATATTCAATGCGTCATAAATCTGAAGCTTTATCATCTTTTCTCCTTTAAAAAGTGTGATTAAAAACTTAATATCCTAAAAAAATTATTACCTTTCTATTTGATAGAGGGGGCAATATAAAGCATTTACAACCTTACTCAATAAACTTGGCATCCATCACTGGTTCGCCAGACAATATACCCTAAGCTCAAAATGGCACTGTTGAACGAAAACATTGTTGCATTGTCGAGATTGGCAGTACACTCTTAATATGTGCTAATCTTTCAAATTTGTTCTGAACTCGTGTATTCCAGACCACTACACATCTCATAAATAAGTTTCATCTGCATCATTACAATTCCAATCACTATAAGAAATGATTTTCCACAAAACATTTGATTACATTATTGTTATAGACATTTTGCTTCTTAAGCTTTCCATGGCTAAAGCCACATGCCATCAATAAAGGAAAAATTATCAAAATGGTCTCTTAAGTCTTGTAAAAAGTTCAAAATAGTCCATAACTCTTGTATATATATTTTTTGGTTCCTTGACATTTGTTTAAGTATTTTTTCAGTCCCTGTCGTTAACTTTACTGCTAAATTTGCTGTTTTCCTTGTAATCGGTTGCTAGATTCCAGCGGCTGATTCCAGCTGCAAGCGGCCAATTCCAGCTGCAAGCGATCGATTGCAGCTGAAAAATGCAAATTTAATGGAAGAGTTAGCGATAGAGATAAACAAGAAACTTAAACAATGATAATAAACATTTACAAGAGTTAATGATTATTCTGAACATTATGCAAAAGTAAAGGGACCATTATTGTAATTTTCTCCATTAATAAATTTGCACCTTGATCGAGCCCATGTGTTTTTAAAGGCTATAATGATATTAATCATGTGTACTTGTGTTTTGACTTTGAATCTTCCAAAATCTTAGTATCCCAATATGTAGCATTCGTTGAAATCAAATTCAAAACATTAAATATAGAGCTGGCCCACCGCTTGCTGCCCCATGTTGCACCAACATGACACGATTGATTGGGAAATGGGACTGCAAAGTTTTCTAACTTCATTCGCATGACTGATCATGCTGAGTAGATGGAGCATGAAATACTTGAAGTATACTGTTCAACTTGAAATATTGCCCTTTTTGGTGAAAGACAACCGTAGCCCCTAAGCATAAATAAATAAAAGCATCAGTACATCATCAACCGGATCAAACTCCACGGTGTCCTCAACGAGGTCTAAGAGCCTCCCGGGGAGCACATCTCCTCTAACAAAAGAAAAATCGCCATGTCGGGCTAACTTAGAACAAAAATCTGCTGCGTGATTCGCATCGTGTGAATGGTGAACAAAAATTACACGATGAAAGTTCAGCAAGAAAGCAAAGTGATAAGCGTGACGCTCTCCGCCTCGTTAACAGAGAGTCCTCTTCTAGTGACGTTGGAGCTTCTGGATAGCCCCAAGACAGTCTCCCTCTATGATGACTCCCTTAGTGTTAGCGTCTCTGGGCAGGAGGGCTTGTTGCAAAATAGTAACTGCCTGCATTTTAGCCTAGAGAGGAGACATGGCTTGTAAACGAGCTCCAGTAGCAGCGAGGAAGTGGCCTCTTGAGTCGCGAACCACAACTCTACCAAAAGCAACAGGCTCCCCATATCTATAGGAAGCATCAATGTTGGCCTTCAGCCAACGGGTCGGGGGGGCACCATCTCAAGGAAGTGGAGGGGACCTGGTGGGTCATGGAACCTCAGGAATCAGACCCGTTATGCAGACTAGCACTGGCCATTGCCGAGAGAATCGAACCCTTACAAACCAGTAGAGTCGGGTATGGCGGCAGTGAGAACGCTTATTCTTACTCCGCCAAGCCTGGTAGAGAGGGTAGGCCACAACCAGACAGCTAAAATGGTGGTGGCAAGACGTAGTAGCAGTCGAATACAAAGCAGTAAATTGGCCCCAGGAGGTCATAGTTGCCGGCAGCAAGCCCCAATGCACAAAAGTATCTAGTATGTCCCTCGTGTAAGTGCAGTGGGCCACAAAGTGCTCTCTGCCCTCATCAGTATCACAGCCCCAAACACAAGCAGCCGACTGAGTGAGTCCCCTCTTGAACAGCCAACACCCCATTGGGATGGAATCATTGAGTAGTCGCCACAGGAAACAAGCCTCCCGGGGGTTAGAGCCATCACCCACATGGCCGCAAACTATCAAGGCCGGTTGCCCACCTCTTCTCTGTAAATCTGGCTAGCCCGGCTCTCCATGAAAGCGTCGACCTACCACTGCAAATTCTCCTCCATTGACAGAGTGTGGCATTGGACGATCAACCACTCATACCTAATATCCTCCAAACCGCGGAATCATAATGCATAACAGTTAAGTTCTCACCCCGACGGCGACAGCGACACTCCATGGATCTCACCCAGAGGAGATCCTCCCTGCTGTTGTAGCTGAACGTGTGGCGGGCTACAAGAACAGTCCTCCACAGCCTCAAGCGATCGATAGACCTCCTACCGCCTCACGTAGTGCAGACCACTAGCCTCCGCTCCTTCCCAAAGGAACTTACGAATAATAGCCTCAATATTCTAGAGGCAGGATCCCAGACACGGGGCAACCAACATCAGATAGCTGGGGATCATGGCGAACACGGATCTGATCAAGCACAACCTTTCAGCAAGAGAAAGGTGGCAACTGCTCCATGAGCCCATTCTAGTTCGGACCCGCTCAATAACTGCTGCAAAATCTTCTCTCCGCGGAGGTCGGCTAGTGACCGTGATTCCCAAGTATCGGAGCGACGATTCTCTCCGGAAGCCCATCTGAATCGCAATCCTACGCCGGCGATAGGTTGGGGTATGTTGGCTAAAGACAACCTATGACTTGCGCGAGTTCACAGATTGTATAGCCCAGCTACCATAGTTTACCAAAATCTGCTGCACCTCTCTCCCTGCCGCCTCAAAAGCTGGGGAAAACTGTATCAGATCATCTTTGTACATGAGGTGGGATAAGCTAGGATTGCCCCGATTGAGAGTGATACCAATCGGGTGTTCGATCCGTTGTTACCGCTTGATCAGGAGGGAAAAGTGCTCCGAGCACATAATGAATATGTAAGGGAAGATGGGGCATCCCTGCCGAAAACCTCTCATCCCCACTATTTATGGAAGATTGTGCTCACTTACTAGGATCGAGAACCTGGGAGATTCCACGCACTCATGACCCAGTTCGTCCACCTCTGTTGGAAGCCAAACCTATCTAGAGCCAAGCGTTAGCACCCCCACTCCATCTGGTCGTAAGCCTACTCCATATCCACCTTGATGGCCATGTGACTGACTGTCAAGGTGGAATATGAGAGCTGCGTCAGGATCTCATGAACCGTGAGGCAGCTCTCACTGATATCTTTCATGGGAACAAATGAACCCTGTTCTCGAGAGATCAACGAGGGTATCACTGTCTTAGGGCGCATGATCAAGATCTTGGCAACCACTTTATAGACAGTGTTGCACAGACTGATAAGGTGGAACTGCCTCGGAATGGCGGCCCTTCCTCCTTCGGAATGAGAACTACTAGAGTGTCATGCTAGCGCTGCGGCATCTGCCCACCATCAAAGAAATGGTGAACAACGGCCAAGGTGTTAGCCTGGGTGACCCTTCAGTAGCCTGTAAAAAAAGATGAGGTGATACTATCAAAAAAATATTGCCCTTTTGGCATTAACGAAAATTGCGAGACATGAAAATGATGATAAATTGATATCTTAAGAGCCAAAAGGCAGATAACATAAGGGCACTTAGCTGAATTGGACAGCTGGAAGAGTCGTAAGAGTGAGAGATGAGGCAGCTGGATCCCCGCTGTGTATTCAATAAATAAATGATGGGGGTGTTGGATCACCGAGGCAATAGCAGCGGTGTAAGAAGGGTAGTTATGTCCATGGGCTAGAGTATGAGAAACTGCACGATCCATGGGGATTGGAGAACAAAAGAGAACTAATTTCTTATGATTTGCCCAGTTGATCCTTTGCAGGGTGAAAAAAAAATTTAGGTTACCCATCGATCACTGCACGAGGTAAAGAAATCTTACACCGCTGCTATTGCTATAGCTTGCCTTTTGATTTTACATCTTGAAATGGATTATATACAAGCTGTTTTCTATTTATTATAATACTAACAAGAACGGGATGAATGAAAAATGAGATTGCCTATTTCTCTTGATTTGAAGATTTTATTACTTGAATTATCCAATATTAAGAGCACCTCAACTATTTTTCAATGAATGCTCAAAACATGTTTTTTTTCACTTTTCTTACATTTTTATTTACCGCTGCTCTATTTTTCCTTCCGTGTCCCAGCCTCACCTTTCACAGGATAAAATACTGTTATCTTTAATCGTTTCCTAGAGCAGAATCTTGCCCAGTGCTGATGAACAATTATTGGAGCTCCCTAAATTGTCACCTTTTTATAAATCTCTTTTCTCTTGAGTACACTAATTATTGAGATTTGATGTCACAATCATTTAGGGGTTGAATTGGGTTTGGTTTCTAATTATGAATGAAAAATAGAAATTACTAAAATCTAAGTTTGGGTGAGATTTAATGAATTTTAGGAATCAAACAAAAACTTGAATGACAAAAAATATGAAAAGATTAAATAAACTAGCAAATTGGAATTTTATGGTTGGTGATTTTCCAAGTCCTATACCTACTTTTTGGAGTCACCCATTAGCAAAAATGTAGACACTCCTTCGCTTTTCCGGAGCCAGTGTAGATGCCATAGAACACTTTTACAAGCTGTTGGAGCATTCACCTTGCAACCCATAAGGATATGTTTGCGAGCCTGTCAAAGACATGAACGAAGCTTGACTTTTGGAGTGAAGTTCTTGAGATCTTGATCAAATTGGATTTAAAAATTAAGACAAATTTAGAGTAGGATATTTTAGCTTTTAGAGACTTTGGAGAAGAAAATTCAATGCTTATGGAGGGTTGAGAACACCCTATTTATAGGCTTAAGAAGCTTGAACCAATTTAAGCAACAAATAAGATAACTATGCTTGGGTGTGTGTTTAGATGTGCATGGGCATGTCTTAGACGCTCCTGGGCATGCTGCTGCAATCCGAATCACTGGTCAAAACTAGCAATTTCTTTAGCTTAATATATAAAGTGCATATGGACGTACAATTTTAGGGTCAGTCGCATTCTCTTTACCTAAATGGACTATTAAGTTCTGCTGCCTTAAGTAGAACGTGCATGGGCGTGTTCTTATTGTACGCTTGTGCAACTCCACTGCTGAGCTGCTTGAGGGTGCATCTCAGTTCTTAGTTTAAATGTACTAATGATTGTGACTTTACTTTTAATTTACATTTAACTGTGCTCAAGGTATTATTTAGTAAAATAAACTACAATCATGAAAAATTAAAACAATTATATTTCTACAAGCATCAACTGAATATGTTTCAATCATTATCTTCATATTTCATGATCATGATGCTGTTTTTAATTAAACTTTCCAGTATATTCATTAGTTGCTTTAATAAAATTGTTCTAAGATTAAGAAACATGAAAAAAGCATAATGTTTTAAAATAAATTTTTTTTTGCAATCATTAAAATTGCCCAAAATGGGTCGTGAGGTCAACTACGCTAACCACCATTCACCTCATTGCTCATGCCATCCATTTTTGGCATAGAAATGACGGCAACAAATGAGTGGCAACGATAGAGGTGTGAGAATGATGTATGGAGGCATTGTGGATTGAGTAGCGATGGCGGCGGCGGCAACAAATGGGTTTTCACGGTGGTGATTATAAATAGGTGGGTGCATTGACAGCAAAACAATGACTTGAACTAGCAGCTGGGCAGCCAAGAAGGCAGGACGCAGTTGGTGGTAGTGATAACTTTAGCTAATGGGCATCGACAATGAATGAGCGACATCAGTAGCGATAGTAGCAATGACGGTAGAATGGTAAAAGCTGCAATGACAAAATGATGGTGATAGGCGTTGTGTGGTGGGGTGGAAACATGGGGATGGATTGGCTGCTTTGATGGAGGAGGAGTGGCACAAAGGTAGCAACAGGGGACAGGCGACCGATAGGCGAATGTAGAGGAATGACGACATCAGATGGGGGGTTAGTAATGGGGCTAGAATGATTATGGAGACCAACAATGACAATAGAGAAAGGGCGGAGATGAGGGAGGGTATATTGAGGGTGGGCGGTGCTGTTGGGGGTGAATGAGGAAGGGTTACCACGATAAAGCAACAATGGAGTATGCAGGGGCGGTGATGGAAGCGACTATAGAGAAATATTGATGACAAGGGGGCGGCAAAGTGGCAGCGGCGGCAGAGCAATGATGCAGCGATTCTGGCGAAATAGAACTGATGCCACAATCTCAATTCCACATACAGATCATAATTATCTATTGAAGTTGATGGCTGTATAAAATAAAATTGACTTTCTTTATGACTACACGAGTAGATGTATTTGGTCTCTTTTTACCAATCTAGTGTTTACACATGTCAACTTTGTATGACTTTCTCAATTTATAGCTAGAGTGGGATTAAATGTACTGATATTGTGAAAACACCGAGTATTAATTTCAAATTATTGCCAATTTAATTATCGACTTCATATTATGCACTTTTTTATTCATCGGTTGTACAAATAAAATGCATGGGATAACTTTTAGTCACTATTAGCGAGTAATAATGCATAGATTTTTTGCAACATCATGCATCTTTTGATTAAAGACAATGAATGGGGTTGAAGACATTCCAACTAAGTCAAAATGTACTCAATTTATTAATTTAATTAAAATTAACTCATTCTTTTATATGATCTCAGCTTTTGTTTTTGAAAATACACATTCAGAAATTAATGTATTTGCAGGTATAGCCGGCATGACAAGCGTTCAAAACTACCTGGTTGGATTTTGTCACATCTGCGTGATGCACACCTCAACCTGAGCACAGACATGGCGCTACACATTGCACGTGAGGTAAGTATTTCATGTTTGTTGTGGAAAATGCTAAACGCCCAAAACAACCCCCCAAAAGGCTTGGTTACGAGGTTTTGTTTTATGGAAAATGCTAAACGTCCCAAAACAAACCCCCAAAAAGTTTTGTACTCAATATGTTAATTTTCTTGATATGAACTCAACAAGAAACTTAAACGGGTTGATTCAAACCCTTTTTTGCTGTGTAAGTTCCGGATTGAGTTCGCATATCGTGTCAGAACTTGACACCCCTAGTCAGGAATGTCTTGTTCTTATGCTTACTAGGAATGAAACAAACCTTTTGTGACAGCATTAAATGAGCATTTTTCATGGCTTCCGGGATAAACATAATTGAGTTCAAAAAATTATTTTTATTTTATAAATGTATTTACATGACTTTTTCATTTTTTATGAATACTGGCATATAAAAATAATATTTATAGAGCTTTTAAAAAATAAACGGAAAACTGATTTTAAAATGATATTTAAATACGCGAATTTTGCAAGATTATTACCACAGCATTTTGTTTTACTGAACTGATTGTTATTTCCTCACTTTTGCAAAGTTCTTGAGGAGGATGGCGCAGCCATACGATAAGGCAGGCTGTGGCAACAAGAAGACTCTTTTGTCTCAAGAGGATTTGCAGAAAATGGGTCCTACCACAATGGAGATGTTTTGAGAGAGAAATCACATATTCACAGGTTGTATCTGTTTTATTTTATTTTATTTTTATTGCTCATTACCAGTCGTTTCTATCATTCAGCTCCGTTATTTTCTAATCTTACAAAAACAAATACTGTTATTGCACTTAATCAGTCTAGGATTTGCTTGTTTATATGATTAAACGATTAGAGATCAAGTAGGGTGGTTATTTTGATGCAGTTAGAAATATTATAGTGTTAGATTAGTAAATGCAAAAGTTAGCTATTAAGTAGATAAAATATAAAAATTTGAGTTATTCAAATACATTAGGGCATAAGGGTTTAAAAGAATAAATTGTAAATATTTTTTTTTAGTTTTTATTTGAGCTATTTTTTTCTTGCAGTTTTTTTTTCTCAACTTCTTACAATTATTTCATGAAATTAAATAACCATGTCTGGTTTATATTAAATAATTTTGCATATGATTTTTTTTCTTTTTATTAATTATTGAATGAAAAGCAATATGTGTGGCATATTGATGTTATTATAGATATGTATAATGGGGTTGCAGCATGTGTTTGATCATAATGTAGCTTGTCTAATGAGTTTTCTAATACTATTGGATTACATCAAGGCTCTGCTCTCAACATATATTTTTTTGCTTTTATTATAATATTCTTAACACATTCAAAAAGAGGTTTTTGGGTGCATGCATTTACAAATAACAATATTAATTAATAATACTAAGGATGAAGTTAAAGCAAAATTTGAGTTGCAGATTGTTACTTTAAAATTTAAATTTTTTGTCTTAGTAGATTTAATATAGAATATGTTGAATGCATGTTTGATCGTAAAGGAAATCATAATATCGAGGATTTAACTATTGAGGGCCATGTGATAAATATGAGATTCAATATTCAGCTCAATAATTCAAAATAATGGTAAAATAGTGAGTGTTGTGATTAATAGAATCTAAGTTGGTTGGATCAAATGAAGGAGTGTATTTGCTAAATGTTGTGGTCAAAAAAGCTCACTCAAAATTAAATGAAAGTTTTATAAGGCAATTATGTGACTGACTATATTATTAGGGGCTAAATGTTGGCAACAAAGAGCAAATTTATTGATAAAATTAGTGTTACAAAAATGAGGATGCTAAGGTGGATGAGTGGACATACTTGAAAAAATTGATTGATTATTGAGTTCATTTGTGGCAATGCTGAGGTGGCTTCCATAGTAGTAAAATTAGAAAATATTGTCTTATAGATGGTTTGGGCATATTATACATAGATTATTTGATTCCCTGCTAGAAAATTGAGTATATGATTTTTTCTCTTATTAAAAGAGGAAGAGTAAGGCCAAAAAAGACATGGAAAGAAATCATTAGAATGGGTAATGGGAGGGGATGTGTTTAATTGCGCATTATGAAAATACATGATTTATGTAGCTGACCCCACCTAGTGGGGCTGGCTGTGTTGTTGTTTGCCATGTCGTCGATCACATGCCTAAATTTTTATTGATGACAAGTAAGAATTTTAGAGCATAACATAAATTACTTGTTCAAATCACAAGAACTATTGTTGTGTGAAGGGTGGAGTGCAAATTGTGAAAGTTGATATGTGGATTATAGTGCGAATAAAAAGAGAATTCAAAGGCTTTCAATAATATTTGTAGCATAAACTACAAGGATATGCAATATCTTGAAAACTGAGTTTTGAGACTGGGTTATAAGCATTAGTCATTATTGAGGGAGGTTGAATTGTAGTGAATGAACCCAAAAGATGTACATGATTTCTTGTAAATAGTTTAAATAAAATAATGTTCTCAACATCCAATATGAATTTTGTTATAAAAACATCTTTAATACTGCTGCTGCTGTTGTAATTTTTCTTATTAACTAGCAGGAAAATTATATTAATGTAAATAAAATATTTATAAGCTTCTTTTAATTTCCTAATCCATGTTAATATAAGCATGGATCAGATAAATGAAAACCAAGGTTTTTACCGAACCAGTCATTAAATCGTTGGCTGGAGTAATTCAAGATTCAGTGGTCGAATTTATTGGAACAAATCTTACCATAAAGCATACATAAATACTCATAGATTTGAATATGATTAAAATAAAATATAAATTTGGCAAACTAAATGGTCACTTGTAATGTTGGATTTGATTTGAGTTCGAGTGGTTCAGGCCCAGCGTGAACTTGAAAATTTTGAGTTAAGTCCGACTCAAACTTGAATCGAGTTCGAGTTTGTCAAGTTCGACTTATTAAAGTTTGAATTCGAGTTGACTCGAATTTGATTCACATCAACTTGAAATTATATTTCAAGCTATAAATTTCGAGTTCGAGTTGCTCGAATTTTGCACAATTTTTTTTTTAATTAGAAAACAATTTAAATGTATATCTGAAAAAATAATTAATAGTATTATTATTATTTTTAACATATTACGTAAAAGATGATCATAATTTCAACTCAGTTTTAAGTTAAGACATTTAATCCTACGTACAATCCCAAATTTTATTGACACAGACTAACTGCTTGCAACACTACTATAAGTACACATTAAATTTAATACGTTGCTAATTGTTAGATAATTCTGCAATCAACACAAGCAGTAACAGACAATACTAATTAAAATTTAGGCAATTTGTAAATCAATTTTAATTCCCAAGCTAAGGTACAAATAGTTTTAAACATCAAGGAACTTTAATCCCCAAGTTAAGGCTGCAAATCCTAATTTGCAAGTCTGTACAAAGAAACAAACATAAAATCTTTTGGCAATATTAATTGAAATTTAGATCGATTTAATTAACCCAAATGAAAATATAATAAATTGCAAACATTACTTATTTGAATTTTATCAGACTTAACACTGAATGATTTGATTTTGATGTTGGCTCTTTTTTTCTTAGGGTTATTGTTTTTTGTTGGGGTTTTTAGATATGTAGCAGAGGTGAGAGTAGCCAGCAGCCCAAGCAATAGCCAGCAGCCCAAGCAGTAGCCAATAACTCAAGCAACAATCTAGGCAACTGCAGCCAGCAGTCTAAGCAGCAACGGAGGCAACAACAGCTAGCAGCCCAAGCAGCAATGGAGGCTGTAATAGCCAACAACCCAAGCAGTAATAGTGGTAACAACAACATATAACAAGCTAACAACCAATATACTTAAGGTTAGACAGTCCTACAAGTTTGCATTCTAAATAAGAGCCAAAATTTTGTTTTTAGGGTATTTAATATGTTTAACTGAAATAACAAAAATAAAAATTTCAATACATGCAAATAGTACTTAGCTCAATTTCGTCTTTTGTGAGAGTGTCTAATTTTATGGCCCGTTACTTTTTTTAAAGGGACTCAAGTTAACATATCAATTCTCAAATCTAGTAGCCTAATATATTAGTGATTATTTATTATAAACTTAATTTAGCAATCTCAAATGATTGCTCAAATAAAACAAGCAAAAATAAAATAATTAAGTTCAAAATAATTTATAAAATAAAAATTAAATATAAAATATTTCAAAATTTTTAGAATTTTCAGACATGCAAAAAGTTAGTAGTTTGTTTTTAGGGTTGAAGCTGTAAGTTGAAGATATGATTTTATTTTTAAGGTCAGAGGCAGTAGCAGCCCAAGCAGCAATTGGGGAACCAGCAAGCTAAGCTCCAGCAGCCCAAGCAGCAGTTGGGGCACCAGCAAGCTAAGCTCCAGCAGCCTAAGCAGCAGTTGGGGCACCAGCAAGCTAAGCTCCAGCAGCCCAAGCACAAGTTACAATAAATTAAGAAATAAAAAAAATCAAAGTTGTTGAAATCTAGGAATAACAACATATGAATATAGTAATAAAAATTACACTAATTAAAATTGATATATTTGTAAAATGCATAATAATAATATACACTAATAAGAACCAACATAAGCAACAATCCAAGCAACATTAGATGCAGCAACAACGCAACTAGCAAGAATCCAAGCAACAACGCAACCAGCAACAGTTCAAGCGTAAGGAACAATACATCAATAATATAAAAACTCAAATTTGTTGAAATTTAGGAATAATAACATATGAATATTGTAATAAGATTTGCACTAATTAAATTTGATATATTTGTAAAACTAATAATAAGAATAATATACACAAATAAAAATCAGCAGAAGTCCAAGCAGCGATAAAGTCAGCAACTTCCCAAGCTGCAGCAGAGACAGTAATAACAGAGGCATCAACGGCTCAAGCAACAACAAAAGTAGTAACAACACATGTTCTAGCAAAGTCGGCAACAACCTAAGCTCCAGTAGAGGCAACAACAACCCAAGAAGCAGCAACAACTCAAGCACTAGTAGATGCAGTAATAGCCACAATGTCAGTTATTTGAAAAAAAAATTGTAGTCTCAAACACCAAAATTTGAAACAATCAAGAGTATTCATGAATTGGTCTAAATATCACAATGATTGTTTTCATCATAGTCCATTTTCTCTGAAGAATCTACAATAATTATCTGAAAAATATGCTAAGTTAAATAGTTTTTGTTGTATAGCATAAGCCTAAAACAAAGTTTATGCATCCAAATCATTTGGTTCAAACATTTGCTTTAACAAAGTTACTATCAGCCCAATATTTGTCAAAATTTTCTTTTATTGAAATGCATCAATATAACAAATCATCATTATCGGTTGCACTACTCTCAAGATTACATTTAATATGAATCATTTTAGGAAGGAAGAGATTAGGAGTTGGGTATGTTGAACCCAAAAATACATTTGAAATATTCTCAAAAACCTTAAGAATACATATAATTCTATCAAATCTATCATAATTAGCATCAATCAAATCCCAAGTTAACCCCTTGTCTTTTCTAAAAAACTTGCATAATGTGATTTTATAATGAAATGCACAGTCCAATGTATAAGATGTGTGGAGTTCCACCTTGTTTTTACATCACCATAAAGGCCTCTATGAGTTGATACACCAATTAATTTTGCAATCTCACATAATATTTTTAAGCAGCTTGAGATTTTTTAATATAAATAATGATCTCTTTAACAACTCCTATGATATTCTTGCATTGCTTAAGGCCTTCTTTGAACAATAAAAATTTAAAATATGCACACAATAATGAACATGAAAATTAAAAATAACATGTTAGTGTTTTCAAAATTTTTCAATAGAATATCGTTGCATTATTGTTGGCATGCGCATTGTCTAATATAATCGTCATAATTTTTTTATGAATACCCCATTGCATTATGTATTCACTAATGCCATTAGCAATGATATATGCGGTATGCTGAGGTTTAAGGTCATTAAATTTTATAATACAATGTTCAACACCTAATCTGAGTCAATGTAGTGTGCTGTCAAGCACATATAACCGATTGATTGATTTGATGTCCAACAATCAAATGTCTGAAAAATATGATTTACAGACTAGAACTTTTTTAGCCTTCTTTTTTTTTTTTCAGTTTCATAAACTTTCAAGCATTTGGTTCCTATAATCTTTCTAGATATTCTCTTAAAATTAGTATTTAAAGTACGTACAACTAAATTAAAATACGATTGCCTTACAAATTTAAATGATAACTCAGCTGTAATAATCATCTTTGCCAATATATTTCTAATTCTATTGTAATCGTATGCAGATGTAGCACAGATAATACTATTTTCTATATCAATTGCTTTTCTCATCTCTAATATGTCTAGGTTGAGAACTTTTGTTTTTGTTTGCATGATTTAACACCTGGTAAACTTTAATATACATAACACAGTTTGAGGTAGATTTAGATTTTTGAGACATATAAGTCTTACGGTAATGCATATAAGTTAGTTTTCCAACTGCCTTACCTCTATTATCTTTAGACTATATCAATTCAAAATGATCTTAAATTGCACATCTTTTTTAATTATCTTGATCTCTGATTTCTGAGACACTCCGACTTGTTTCACCTGTATGGGCCATAACAACTGTAGGATCTGTAGTATCTTACTCACTTATTGACTCACCTACAACATTTTGTTCAAGTTTTGATTTTTCAAGTTCTAAATTATCATTTTTAGATTCATATTTGTCATTTGTAGTTTCCATTTACTTGAAATATTTTTATTACCATGTAAGTTATAAACATAATTATCTTAAAAAAAGAAATAAAATACCGATATTGAAATAATCATAGGTCTATAGCGCACAAGTTGTATAAAAATAGATCATAAAAATAATCATAGTAGCATACCAAGCATCAACAACACAACAAAATGTACAGCACCCTAAACCTTGATATCAATTTTGAAACAATCAAAACATGTGAAATGTTACGTACAACCTATATGCTAATCAGAGTTTTATCAATATTGACAGAACACTTTCTAAATCCCAAAAAAATTAATTTTTACTCTGCCTCTGTTGCTATTGCTTGGGCAGTTGTTGCCTCTGCTGGGTCTTAAGCAACATATGCAATAGCACACATATTAATCACAATTTGGGTTTTAATAAAAACTTATGACCTGAAGCACATTGCTCAACAAACACTTCCAGAAATAGATAACAATTTGATATTGAACATAAAGGTAACTTATTGAATACCTCTAAATCATTGAATAAAAATTTTCCAAGTATCAGAACCTCAGCTTCTGACACAACTTATTGCATATCTTAAAATCCTAAAAAATAATTATACAAAAATTTGAAAAAATTATAGAGGATCACATGTTTAGCTCACGACATAAGCTTTAAAAACAATATCACAACTTACAACATATTTGAAAACTCTAAAAGTATCACCCAAAAAGTTTTGTAAAAGAAACTTAAACAAATTGTAAAATAGGAACAACTTCAACTCGCGGTTATAGCTTCAAATACATGCTCAAAATTTACATGTCGGAAAGCCCTAAATTAAGACGATGCATGCCTTTAAAGAGATGTGTCTAAGATGAGTAAAATCTGAAATGAAATCAACTAATAATTAGCACAATAAGATTTCAAAAGAAAAAATTAAGCGAGTTAAGTTTGGCAACATAGTATGAATCAAGTGTAGCAAAAGTTCTGTAAATGTAGTATAAATCAAGTATAGTAAAAACACGGCAAGTGTAGCAATATTAGAAAGGCTCATATAAATGTAGAAACCCAGGATTCAACAACCTTCAATTATCATTGTACCCTTTGGTCGTTTTTGAATCTTTTACTCGGTTGCATAAATCAAGAGTGGCAAATGTTCAGGATTTTTGAATGCAGAAAGAATCCCTTATAAGTGGAAGATGGAGTATTTTCATGCTTATTCATCATGTTCATGTCTTCCAATCGATTGCATGAATCAAGAGCAGTAAATGTTCGGCAAATATATTGTTCTTGAAAGAAAAGAAATGCCTCAATGTCATCTTGCTCACATTTTATGTGATCAGCATATTCTTCCTTGATTAAAATAATATATGTGAATAAGTTAGACATTTTCTAAGTGAATTTTAGATTGTATAAACTTACTGCTATGTTATTTGTTTTGCATATTATAATGATTAACAAATTCGGGTGGCGTTTTCATTTTCAACTCTTATTTCCCAAATATTCTAAATTAGGTTATGAATAAAAAATGATATGCTATACCAATTTTTCAAATTAAGATTACAGAACTAATACAATATTGAATCAATTTTAGTTAATTAAAACTATTTAAGACTTTATATGATTGCTACATGATTATACATTCAATTTATGGGAAAAGTTACTAGTTTTAAATTAAAAAGCTTCATTATTTTTAATATTAACTCATAAAACTCTAAAAATTTGGCATGCACATCAAAACTCTAATAATAGGTAATATATATCTCTGCTATTAAATTCATATATTGCATTGTATAATTCAAAGAAATTTTGTTTTTCATTTTTTTAAAAAATAAATAGCAAAGTTCATGGATTCTATGCTCAACTTTGATGGTTTTTTTTTGCATAAAAAGGTTTTACATTTGGCATATCAAAAATGTTGTCTATTCATTTTCATTTGAAGTATTTGCAAGCATGCCATGTTGTCAATTCACACGAGGGAGAAACTTATCACCAAACATATATTTTAAATCATCAGCTTGTCACAAAATATATCTCAAAACATATCTTACGTATAATAGAAAACATCATTCCATCCAAACAAATATAAAAAATGAGGTATATACTTCAAACATGTTATCTTATTTGATTCATGTAATTTTTAAAAATAACCAACTACAAAAGTACTCTTAGAAATGGTTAAGTCTTCTTATATTAGTTTCATTTAAGACAGAAATGTGGCAAATATATGTGACAACATATCAAATAAAAGTGATAGTGTTGTGCCATGTAACAAAATAATGCTGCCCAAGTAGTAAAGCAGCAATTGTAGCAAGAAAAAGTAACAACAAAGTAAATATGTGATATCTTTGTATTGTGTTTAATTATAAATTTAGAAAATGATCAAATGTCCAAACGCTTAGAAAAATGTATAAAGTTTCATTAGTTTCTCTATAATTTGAAATTTTATATTGAAATTTGCATACCTGTATAATCTTATTATTAGTTTGGGCTTAGGTTTTGCCTAGCTTACTTTACTTTAAGTTATTGTAAATGTTTAGGTGATCTTATTGTTAAATTAATATACAAGGTAATTGAGTTTTGATTCTTAATCACTCTTTATCTTAATTTAAGCTTAAAGGCTAGAGAATAATCTTTCTTTAGTGATTTGATTAGTTTTTTTTTTAATTATTTTTAACTACTTAGGTCAAGGATGGTTTTTTTGAGTTTAAGGTCTTAGAACTTGAATCATGCTTATAATTTCTATGGTTTTAATATAATTTTTGATATATACAAAGGTATAATTTAGTGATTAATCTAAAATCAATTTAACCTTGGACATTGAGTATGATGTTAATTGCCAAGGCTCTTATCCTTTGATACGTTCATCGAGTTCCTCAAGCTTTACTTCTAACTCTATTTTCATGAATTTGCTCTTATAAGTATTAAGCTAGTATTCACATCATTTATTATAAGAATTTAATATATATAATAATTCGTAGGGTAATCTATGGCTTAAGTTAAAGTTGGAAATTAACTATATAGGTTTATGCCTCAATGGGTCAAGTGGTACCCATCTTCTTAATTGGAGCTTTAGATAACTTCTTATGAATTGAAGTGGATTTTAGTATGTAAGTTTAATTTAATGAATTTACCTTTATTTATTTTAGATTAGTAACTAAATTATGAATTCACACACTAAATAAGTATTTAGCTGACTTCTAGGTCTTATGAATTTAAGAAGAAGGTAGCAACTCCTCTTCTAGGTTTTGATAACTAACGTTAATTTTTACATTCTAGCTTATTAAGGATTTAACATATTTGGAATTATCCTATTTGAAGTTAAGGACAATAATTAATCATAAATTTAGTTGATGTAAGGTGCATTAGGAGAGGGGAAGGACTAGGTTAACACTTGCTTACTATTGGGTAAGATGGTCTCCATCTTAGGTTATATTGACTCAAGATAGATTTTCATGACCTATTTATTTCCTTAGAATTCAGGTTACTGTTATATAACTTAATGGAGCCTCATATCCATGTATATGTTAAGCTTACGACGCAATGCTACAAACTATGAACATGGCAAACTTAATTGGCATATGTAGTCATGAGGGTCACAAGAAGGTATGACTAATTTACTAACCAATATATTGTATATTTTAATTGTTACTTTTAGCATGAATATAATATAAATCAGATTACAAGGAAATTATTACTAGGTTAGATTTGGGGAAATCAACTAAATTAAACATGACCCGTGAATGAAATGGTGCTTCATATCTAACTTGTGGGTTTTAAAAGATATTTGAAGGGGGTGAAAAGGATAAATCTAAGTAGTTATAGAATTAGTAAGGGTAACTTATTCTTGAATCATTGAGAAATCTCTTAATTATGAGTGTTTAATTACTTTATGGGTCCTTTAGCCAATGGGAACTTGATAAGGTTTTTAGCTAGAACAAACAAGGGAATGGCTAGGCTTAACTTAGATCACATCAAGATCCACTCAAATTACACTCTGATGAACTAATATTTAGTTAGTCCCAATATTATTTGACGCAATATCATTATAATATGGTATAGTATATTATGGATGAATCTATTGTGAGGGTTTAAGCTAGGTAAGAAATGAGGAGCTTGGTCAACTAGTTATAAGGAGTTAATTTCATACTTACAAGATATCCTTATATATGTGTGTATCATAAATGATTGTAGACTACTGTTATAATGACTCAAAGCCGTTATTTTGCTAATTAGGTCAAATACCGCCTCAGAAATCATGATCCTGTGAAATTTTGAATTAGAGAAAACAAAAATGCCTTTTGATAAGAATAATTTTTTTTATCAAAGTGTCATAGTTTGGGATAAATTCGAATAATGGAAGCTCCCACATTTATTTTTTAAATTATTTAAATTATATAAATCAAGAACATTGAAACACGTATCAAAATTCATCATTTTCAGTGTCATTTGTGTTAAGTATATTATTTAAAGGTTGCTCAAAAAATTTCATCAAATTATGAGCGCCTGTTTGATTGTGGTTAATTTTTGAAGTTTTAAACATCAAAAATTAGTATAAAATAAAAATGGCTCAGAATCGAAAATTTTTGGCGCAAGTGGGTGTTCGTTATGTCATAACACACATCGGTGTCAAGTTTCGTTGTATTTGGATGCCAAAAATACGAAAAATACCAATTTTTGTTTTTAAATTATTTAAATTTTATAAATCAAGAACATTGAAGTACGTATCCGAATTCATCATTTTCAGTGTCATTATATTAAGTATATTATTTAAAGGTTGCTCAAAAAGTTTCATCAAATTATGAGCGCCTGTTTGATTGTGGTTAATTTTTGAAGTTTTAAACAACAAAAATTAGTATAAATAAAAATGGCTCAGAATCGAAAGTTTTCGGCGCAAGTGGGTGTTCGTTATGTCATAACACATATCGGTGTCAAGTTTCGTTGTATTTGGATGCCAAAAGGCAGAAAAATACGAAAAATTTAAATTTAAATTTTATTTTTTAATTTCCTATGCACCCCCCACGATTCGCCGATCGGGTTCCCTGCGATCGAGCGTGTAGGGGGAACCTTCTGCCTGCCAGGGAGCCGCTTTCGCCGTTTTTGGCGCAGGTTAGTTGACACTTGGCCGACTCTCTTCTCTCCCTCTCGTTTCATCCTCTACATATACCCCTCTGCCCTCCCCTCCCTCACCCACATCAGCCTCCCCTCCTCTCCCTCGTAATAGCAACTCCTCCCTCCCATCTCCTTGCCACCTGCTAGCTCCTCCTCCTCAGCCCAGCCCAGTCGTAACTAGTCTCTCTCCATGCCGGCCAGCTCCCTTCTCCGGCCAGCCAGCAGCCCAGCCAGTCCTCCTCTAGCCGGCCAGCTGCCTCTTCCAGTTGACCATCAGCATCCCAGCCAGTCCTCCTCTCGTTGGCCAGCCATTTGCTAGCCTCCGGCCACCCTGCTCCAGCCTCCCTCGATTTTTCGATGATCGTAATCCTAAGGTGAGATGAGTTAGAAAAGAGAAAAATGAGGGGAATATTTTGCTAAAAGTTTTCTTCATTCTTTTTACTATATACTTAATAAATCATAGTTATAAAATTAATAATTAGTCATTTTTTATTATTCTCATTAATTAATAATGAGAACAATACAAATATTATAAAATGATTATTATTTTTCAGTTTTCTCAATTTCAATTCAGTCATTTCCATTATAACTTTATTATCATAATCATAATGCTAAAATGAATATTACTGCTATAATAACAACTTAAAAATCGGACTTCAATTTTAATAAACAAATGGAAGAAGAATAGAATCAAAGTAAAGATAAAAAATTACTCCTAAAATATTGGATTAAAAAGTAAATTTAAGATATCCAAATCTAAATGCAGATCCAAAAATCAAATTGTCAAACTTGGATTTTAAAGAACAAAGGTATCAAGAACATTACATATAATATATTTTGTACTTTTACTGCTGCTTAGCTTCGCTTTCGAGCTAGATTTATATTGAAGTTTGGTTGGTTGTTCGGAACCATCGTGGCATTATTCGTGGCTAATTACTGGAAAAATGATATTAGTAATAGCATTTGTGGCTAGTAACCCGAAAAATGACATCCATAACGGTATTCGTGGCCATTTACTGGAAACATGACATCAGTAATGACATTCGTGGCTAATTATTGGAAAAATGACATCAGTAATAGCATTCGTGGGTTGTTATTGGAAAAATAATATAAGTAATAACATTCATGATGGGTTACTGGAAAAACATCATCAGTAACCTACATCTTTGAGCTAATATTTTTTGCATGAAGTTAATTATTTCATTTGCGCTTTTACCTTATTATTTTTCTTGCATCTTTATTTTCGCAAATCGCATATCTGCTATTATAAAATATAATACTTCATTGCTTACCGTGTTACTTAGAGAATTCTCTAATTATTGGGAATTTCAATCCCAGTATTGGTTTATGTACAATACAAGGTCAGATACTTCTGGGAGAACTTAAACAGGAACTTTGAAATTTTATATTGGCAGAAGAATCTACGGTGCAACTCTTACTTTTATTTTATTTACTTTTTCAAAGTTGATGTTGTGTTCTAGAAGATGAACTTTGTCAGAAGTTTGTTGGCTACATTGTAAAATTTGAAATATTATTAAATTTAAAATAAAATTTGGTTTTTATGTATTTTTTTCTTTTTCAAATTACTCAATATGATCCTGCGATATGTGAGTACCCGATGTCGGGACAGTTCTCGCTGAACCGGTGTCGAGCCTTCACAACTAGACTCTTAAACATGTTTTGGATACCTTATTAAGATTTTATTATTAATCTAGTTTAACATAAAGTGGCTTAAGACTCCCATTGGGTCATGTATGAAGGGTAAATAGACATGTTAAGCATTGTCAATTTTTTCTTGTTTAAAAATACCAACATTTAATGGGATTGGTGATCCATATATGAGTTATAAATTAAAAATAGATGCTTAGTTTAATGAAGTAGATGCAAGTTTAGTTATAAAAGCCTTGAGGGACTTTTACCATTCCATCACCCATGGGTGTTTAATTGGGTCTAATCCATATACTAATAAACCCACTCATGGAGCAGTTTAAGAAATCTTAGATTTAGCCTTTATTAAGTTTGTTCATGATCTCACTGACACACGCTTGTGCACATTCACACGCACTCACATACGCACACACGCACACACATGCACGACATGCACACTGATAAGTTCTCATTACATAGTGATTCAATCCCATATTTTATGGGCATTTTATTAGAATTTTATGTACTGTTAAGCACTATTTGTGTGTTTTTTCATCTTTATGTTGATTCATGTGATCTAATGATGAAAATAATGAATTTGGCTTAGGAGGAAATAATCTAGATTCCCAAGCGCCCTTAACTAGCACTTGGAGTAGCTATTGACAGAGCTACACGCTCAGGGAAACCTAGGTGCCTCTAACCAGCACTTGGAGCAGCTATACACAAAAATTCATGCATCCAGGGGCGCTCAAGCGCCCCAGGCACACCCAAGCGCACAACAGATAGAGCCATGCGTGCCCAGACGCATAATAGTAGATAGATAGACAAAGACCTAGGCGCTCAGGCACATCAAGTTAGCGCTCGGAGTAGCTATGGATAGAAAGTCATGCGCCCAAGCATGCCTAGATGCACAATAGACAGAGAGCCAGACACGCCCAGGCTCTTAATAGCAGATAGCCAGACAGAGACCTGGGCACCCAGGTGCCTACCAAATAAAGACAGCGCCTAGGCGCGCCTCGGCTCCCGTTGCAGTTCTAACCTTGAATAGAAGTGCCCCTTGACATCTAATGGACGATTTTGGGTGGTTTAAAAGCCAAATTTTAGTCACCTAAAAAGGAGGACGATTCTGTAGACAAATGGTGGAAATTAAAAAGAAGAAACCTTAAGCAGACAGAAGAACGAAAAGGGTGAGCGATAAGGATAAGGATAAGGAGCACTTGGAGAGAACCTTAAAGGGTTGTTTCCTTCAGTAACATTTGTTCACCCTTTTTCTACGCATTTTATTATAGAAACCAAGAATGCTATGTATTGTAAGAATATTTGTTTGTGTGATTTCTACTTGAAGGAAACTTAAACCTCCTTTCAGAGAGGGTTAGACTAAGACCTATGGATTAATGTCCTCATGTGCATATTGAATTTTCTTTTGAAAAATATTGTGATGAATGCTATAGTCTTCATTTATGAATTTTGAATGATTATTTTTCATTCCCATATCAATTTAAAATAATTCTCATGTTTGCTTTAGATTCTTGTTTCGTATCAGAAGTTCTGAAAGTAGAGTATACATGCATATGAGTATTTCATAGTCTTATGAATCTTAAATCTAAAGTAAACCTTTCACTTAGACATAAGATTAGGTTTTGTAAGAGGATGTTGGAGTAGAGACATCTAGTTGAGATTGTGAACATATTTAGTTCCAATTGCACTAGCTAGCACAATTGTTAGAATGTGAAAACGTCCATCATCCAAAAGGTTAATGTTCGGAGTCATGAGGTCTCGTTAGGAGATTGAGTAAAGGTGAGCTTAGGATTTGGATGGTGAGTGGTCAATGTGCGTGAGATTGCACTAGTGGATTAACATTTCTGCATCCCCATAAAACTAAAAGATAAAATTCTCATTTTGTTAAATTATACCTTTGTATAAATTCATATTTTTGAATAACTCTACCAAGTTGATCCCTTTTTTGAAGATTACAGAAGGTCTCACAAGTTCAAGGAAGTCATTTTGTGGAAAGAAGAGCCTAGGAGGTTGCCATAAAATTTGGAGACAATGGGAGAGGCTGAGAGAGGCGAGAAGAAATTTAAGGCATTTAGGAGGTATAATTGCACAAAGGATAGTTCCTTCATCTTTACAGGATTAAATAGGCGAGGTTCCATGATTTCTCTTGGTTTTATCAGTCAAATCAATTATTGGCCATGATTGGTTGTTGGCCATCAATGGACAGATATTGCATAGTACTTTCCTGGCGTTAGTAGTCTAACGAAGTTCATGATGTGCAGGAATGGTCGACGTGGAGTGATTTGGAAGCAAAATTGCCATGGGAAATTCATTGGACGGCTAAAAAATTTGGTTTCAACAGCAACTCGATCAAGGCTTTGGGTTTGTAAAGTGATCTTTTAAACCAAGGTTGAATTAGGGAGAGTTGATCATCAAACCCATTGTGCATATCTAAGGGTTAATACCTTAGAGCTTAGTTCATTATCTTAGGAAAATTTTGTATCATATTAATTCTCAGTATTGAAATACTTAGAGTTATTTAGAAGTTAGGCCCTAATTTTTATTTTTTTATGGTCCTTATGATCATAGGCATCTTTTTGAATCACTTGCTCCATGCTTGTGGGTCTACACAGGTTTTCCATTATGTATGAATTAGGGTACTGAGGGAGATGAGCTCGAGGATGACGATAATGTAACTTTGGGTCATCGGGTCAAGTCCCCACTCTAATGCAAGTTTTGCTTAAAGTGCCAAATATTAGTAGTGTTTGGGTAGCATTTTTGAGTTTTCAAAGATATGAGATACAAAGTGACTTAATAATAATATATATTAGATGTCTAATTAACTAAGCAATAAAATTATAGGATTGTACTTATCTATAAAATTTTAATAAGCATGTTAAAAATTTTAAATTGTTCCCAACCAAAAGTATTTATTCCCATCAAGAAGTTATCCTTGCTCCTAAGCAAATTTGACACCTAAAGTTAACATGTTACTAAACAGATAGGAGTACCAAAAAATACTAGCATTCTATAATATAAAAACTGAAAAGAAAAGTGATATAAGTGTGTATATCTCTAGTACCAAGCTGAATTGCATGATGTATACATGTGGAAAATATGGGCATGTAAATGTAAAGTGTAAGTTGACTGTACAACTATCACTAAAACTCATGCCTACAACATAAAGGGACTTCCACTCATTGCCTCATTGGGAGAATTGACTAATAGGCATCTAATAAATTATTCAACTATTTGTAGATGGTTGCAATAGATATATAGTAACATATTTAGAGATTCCTAAATACAAAATAGGTTGTCAATCCCTTCCAAGTAGTCATAACCCCTTCTTGTTCCTTCTTTGTGCTAGTCATAACCCCTTCTTGTTCCTTCTTTGTGCATTAGCAACATTACTTGTACAAGTTTTAAAATATACTCTCTATATTGACCTCACCTCACAATACTGACAAGGTATTTTGTGATAAATTTGTCTTTTAAAAGTAGAATTAAAATGTTAAAATTATGTAACTACTGAAATAAGAAGTGCTCAAAGATGATAAACTAAAAAGAAATGCAAAAAAAAAGAAGAAGCTAAAATCTATGTACTTGATGTTTTGCCACAAAGAAAATCAATACTAGAATGCCATCACAGTTCTTAAATCTAGAATTTTATTCAATTTTTTTGGAAACTTTAATTATTTAATTGTACAAATTTTAATATTTTAAATTAATATGTTATCTACTCGCATTTCATTTTTTCAATAATACTAAACTTATCTTTTTTTTTTCTTATAAATAAATTATTTTATCCATTTATAATCATGTGAATATCATATAAATATTTTTTCAATAAGATTTTAAGATCTTTAATGATCTGACACATCTGAGTAGAGTCTATATTTTAGATCATCCAAGTAATTTTCCAAAAATTCTTGAAACTTATGGCAAACACTAATGTAAGATTGAGCATAATTTCTAAGAAATAGATTTAAGATTCTTAAAGCAAGAAATTGAATTCTCAAATATTGATGATGCTAGGTTTATAATTAAAGTCTTAGTATTTGAATCTTAGATCCTCTGATCATTTAGGTTGAAGTGTCGAAATCAACTCATACTAAGCCGTTAAGAGGCTATTGAATCATATTTTAAGATCAATGAGGTGGTCCATCGGGTTTAAACTTAAGTCTAGACCAGCCTTAGCATTTGTCAAGTTCACAAATATTAGGTGCAAGGTAAGGTTATAATGTGTCTCATATGAGGGTTCTTTATGCTCAAGACTCTACTTATGCCTAAATTAGGTTTTAAAACACTTACCAAGGATTCCATACAAAAAGAAACAACTTGAAATTCATTCAAAGCATTGGCTAAGCTTATAATTTTAAGAGTTTCTAGGGTTCCTGAAGATATGATCAAATAATTCCTTAAATTCGTCCATGTGAAGGTGATAAAAGATTGGATTTAAGCTCACTCCAAACATTCATTTTACTATTTTTAGATTCTTAATACCAGATTCTGGTCAATAATCAATAACTTAGAATTACGATTAAATGGCTAATTTAATGGGAAGGAGAGAGGGGAAACATAAGGGTGAATGTTCAAAGATTTTGATTCTGATCAAAAAACTATAATCCAACATATAGCCCAAACTTTTAATCCTCAATTTTATAACTTTATTAAGGGTTCTATCAATAGTTTAACTCTTCATTAACCTTAATTAATGATTAAAGCCTTGAATTAGGATTAGAGATGTCCTTATGATTAATTAATTAAGATATAATGTCGAACTATAATCCAACATTAGCATCTAATTAATTAAGATATAATGTCGAACCCTCGAAGTCTCTAAAATTGACTATTTTATGATTTAGTAAGGTTTAATCACATGTTAAGCTAATCTTTAAGTAAAAGAAAAGAGAAAAAGGAGGTTTAACCAAAATCTTGATTATCACTCAAGGTTTGTTAAGGTAACATCTCGAGGATCATAGTAATTAAAAAATAAATAATTGGTCATTGATTTCCAAATGATAGATTAAATAAATATTCGATGTACTAAAAAACTACATCCATTAACATGATTTGGACACATTGATGCTCTAAATCATCCAAATATATATAATTATAGTTTAAATTATTACAAACCATAGTTTTTAATGAACTAAAAGAATGAAGAGATAAAATAAATGATCTTCTAAAATTGGATTGGAGCAAGATCTTTTTCTAAAGTGCTCACCACAAGCAGAAGCTCTTCACAAAATATGTAACCCACATAGATGATCTCAACATTTGAAAAATATTATCTATCAAATTAAAGTACGCAAAAATACAGTAAATGCTATAATATTTGTCTATGACAACTAGCAAGTAGTATCTCAAAAGTGAACATGCCAACAAGGCTATAATTGATCAAACAATATATGTTTAAAATAAAGGTATGATATACAAAATGAATTAGCCAAAATAAATATGTTATTCTCCAATTTTATAACTAGCTTTTATGGGACATTTATCCATTTCCTCCCTGAAATAACTCAACTCACAGGCATACTAAGAAGTATTTTTTACTCATCAGTTGGTCTAGATGAGTGGTGTTCCCTAATAATTAGTTGTCAACACATTTATAGAATACTCATTAGTTGTACGCTAGAAACACTACCTAAAAAGGTCGTAGTAAAAGGTATCTCAAACATAAGGGCTATTCACAACCAAGGCTCAGTTACCAATATAAATGATATGCATAGTACAAAGCAATATCAAATTGTCAGGAAACAAAGCCTTATAGACATGTCATTTTATAAGGAAGTAGCAAAGTGCCAAGAAACAATGCTTTATATACACATCATTTTATAAGGAAGTAGCAAAGGAAGGAAATGCAGGAACAATACTAAATCTACATTTCTAATGTTCATTAAAGTAAAAGTAACACTTATTGTATCAAAACTTTTATCTAAAAAATAAATTTTATTTTTGGGAAATAATAATATCTTTGTTGTTGCAATACGAATATTTACGTTGTGGCACATGTAGAAAATTTAGGGCATAAGTTAGTTAATTTTTCCTTAATTATGTTTTATTAATATAATAATATTATTAAAATAATATTATTTTTGAGTTAAATAGTTATCTTAGTTAAGTTTATAGGATAATTTTTACTGATTGATGTAGGCGGTGCACTGCTGCTCTTAGATGTTCTTAGTTATTAAAAATAAAAAATGTTTGACCATTAGGGTTTTATTAAGATTGTTAAAATATATGATGATCCAATAAAATACTCGAAGATTTACTTGTGCATATATTTTAATATTATTAGTCTTATTATCGATGTAGTAATAGCATTTTATTGTGTTTATTATTCTCATGAAGAGGAATATATTATAGCAACACATAGTGTCTAGGTTTGGTTCAAGAAGTTTTTGGATAACTTCAATGAATCATATTCTTGATATTTCAATATTATTTTAATCATTTTAATATAATCAAATTAAGAATTATTCTAATTTCAAAGGTTGAGGTAATAAAGAAAACTATTTAATAATTAAAAGTTATTATTATATAAAACATAAATTTACAATTACCTATAGATATAGGAAGCAAATGTATTCTTCACATGATATAAACTTCTTTGAAAAGATCTCCTTAGATAGCTTCTAGAGTTAATTCAACAAATGGTGAGGTAAAGTCTTTCTCCTTGAATCTTCTCTCTCCTCTTGCGGTGGATGAAGAGAGGTGAAGGCTTGACTCCTTGAAACTTCTAGTAGCTTTTCTCTAGAATGAGATCATGGTCTAAAAGCTTTATGAAGAGGTTTGAAGAGCTAGGATAAGTTTGAAGAGCTTTAGAAGGCTAAGGTTGCAGTAGATAGAGAGTCTCCTAGAATTTTCATTCAACTTAAATACCCCTATCCAAGTAATTTGAAACTCCCCTAATTAGTCATCTTAGTCTCTGGTAATTAAAATTAAACCACCCCATTATGGCTGTTAATTAATCGCTAAATAACCCTATAATATACACTTTTCTTAAATTCTTAATGATTTTACCAGTTTAAAGCTTTCTAATTAGGCTCGTTAAATTTCTCTCCTCAAGATGATTTCATTGATACAAAAATATACATTTTGATGCATTGTATACAAAGTTGTCAATTTTTTAAATTTTGGTTTTAAATTTGGGTCTTAATAAGTCTAGTAGGGTTTAGATCCACAATTGCTGCTATTGGGTTAGGTTCCGCAGTACTACATCCGCTTTCAAACTGTCATCAACTATTCACAGGATTGATTTAAGTCGTTGAATTAGTTACGTTGTTTAATAAATTTAAATATACAGCCTCAAAATATAATTTGTAGTTGGATTCCGACAGTGATCCCAATCGTCCATATTTTTATAATTTTATAAGTTAAAATATGATGCTTTAAAATTATATGAACCATCGGATTGCATTGATGGATATCGATCGTTCATTTATTCCACTATTTAATTATTAATTCAACCATTTTAAAATTGTGTGATCAGTTGAATTGCAATGACAGAACCTAATTGTGAGAAAACTTGATATTTTAGGGTCAAATATGCAAAGTCCAATTTAAGAGCTAAATCAATAATATTTTAATCAAAATTGGATATTTACATCTAAATGTTAGATTGGATCTTCCAAACCAGTTAAAGGTAATAAGCTAAGTGATGGAGTAAATTTAGGATATAAATTTTTAAGTATAGGTTCAATTAGTAGCATTGAAGTTTGATTTTAATAGGATCCAGTTTTAATGCAGATAAGATTTAAGTATTCAATTTAGTTCAATTTAAATATAGAATTGAAAACTTGATAATGAAATAAATCATAGATCAACTAGCTCATATTTAGTATGTATGATCAAGAGTGTGTCTTGATTTTTGAGAACTTATCAAAGATTCATTATCTTGATGTTTAGTAAGGATTAATAGAGAATCTTGGTACATTCTTGGATTGAGGATTTACTAAGGAACTAGTGTATTATCATAAGTAAAAAAACTGCATACATATTACCATTGAACTATTAGTAGAATTCGCTTACTAACCTCTACAAAATTGTAAAAGGGTTTTGCCTTTAATCTCTGTGCATGTAGTTAAGTGTAGTTATGTAAAAGGTAAGAGTCTATATTTTATCTTCTCTTGAAATACTAAAAATTGGTTGCTTTGTCTTGTATAATGTTGTAAAAGGGTTCTATCTCTTATCTCTGTGTGCATAGATTTGTGTTGTTTATAACAAGACAAACATCACAAATCCTTAGTATGTCATAAATTAGGATCATATATCTTAGCTTGAGTAAAATAATAAAAGGTTCTACCCCTTATCTTTGTGCACGAGGATAAGTGCAGTTAAACAATCTAAGTGTTTGTTTATCCTTTATAGTGACATACTGTATTTATATGTATGTAAACCCAGCTTATGAATAGTTGAGTTGGAGTAACTTTGTAATATGAAATGAAAGAGAACACTTAAATGAGAACACAATTTTTCAGGTTAAGACATGATATAATTCTTAACATCAGATTTGAATTATGCAGATATTATAAGTTAATAGGAAATAAGGGATATCGTACTACTAAATAGATGGTTTTACTTTTGTATTTTATGAGTATCATAACATATTTTAATGGTGTCCTCCCTTGAAGTTTAGTCCACCTTGAAAGTATCCAACTTCCCTTCCTTGTGTGTTTGTGGGCGAGGCTTAGAGTTCAAGCCCCCAAAAGGTTGTTGAGATCATAAGGAAGTTTTATTAATTAATCTCAGCCTCTGAAGTGCATTCAATCTTCTACATTTCTATCCAACAATCAGTCCAAGTATCCACTACCCCATTGATTTAATCTATCTCAATTCCTATTAATCGAATTTCAATTTCTTTCTATGATGAATTATAATAGGTATAGGATTATCTGGAGACTAGTTTTATATGTCTGTTGGGTCTGGTAGCTTGCAAAATAGTGAAGATCACTGTCTAAAGGGGGCTGCCAGCTAGCCTGACCATGGATTTTTTGCTGGAAATTAGCATTATTGTTTAGTTTCTAGTTACCAGCAAGCACTATAGCAAGATATAAGCAATTGATTGATAGGGTCCAGTGTGCTCTGGCTAGCCAGACTGGCCTTAGATCATCAAACTAGTGATAGTGCATTATAATGCAAGGTTGTGAGTAGGGTTCCGATGATCTAGTCGACCATTCCTTGCATTTAGATAGAGCTTCTCTTCATCTTGGAACATTGATCATTTCAAGATGAAGTAGAAGCCATGGCATCATTTATGTGGGGAGAATTGGCTTCCCACAGTAAACACTAGAAGTTTATTAAGGGAAAATAAGGTCCCAGCAATCCCGTCATTCCCGTGGAGGGCTTCGGTGTGCAATCAACGCGTCTCAGTCCTAGGAATGTGCGACAATTGAGACCAGGCTGTGGCGTGGTCTCTGTGAGTGAAATTTGACAAAAAAAACATAACCTATCTTACTTGTTCTGGGATGAAGGCAGAGGAGGAGATGAACAGTATCGGGTTGGGTCAGCTCTGACCAGTGTCTTTTGATTTTAGGTTATTTAAATAAACTAATTTTTTGTATTTGTTTTCCTTCTAAAAATTTTGTGGTAATTCATAAACCTTATGATTAATTAATGGAAAACAATCCATTTAAATTAATGAAATAGTTTACTCAATTCAAATTCAAATATAATGATCTTAGATACCATTATGATATGAAAAATGTGTAGAACTTTATTTTGCAATAATATTTAGGTTTATGTGTTTAACTTTCTTAATTTTACCCTAATTATCCTAAAAATAAATTAATGAATATTAGGGTTAATTCTTAGTCAAAAATCATGATTACGGTTTCAATCTTTTCATTAGATAGGGGAGACCTTGATAATGTAATTAAGAAAAAACTATGTACTTAATTATATTAACCACTCAATAATTATCCTAAAGCTTGGTTAGTAAATATTAAGACCATTAGTAATCTGATTTGAAGTTTGAGTTATCAAATGATTGCTAGGATAGTAAAGAACCTATATTAACTTAAAATTTCATATACTAAGATTTAATTTTCTAATCAACCCCTAAGGAACTTAAAACATAATTAATGCTTATTAAGCTCATCTCTTAACTAAAATTTGTGTTTACGGTTCCAATCTTTTCCTTAGATAATAAAGAGTCAATTAACACTGAGAAATTCAATTTAGAATTCTAAACCTTAGAGTATAGTTTTAAGCCTTAGGATAATGGCATTTTAATGAATTTAAACCGAAGGTGCTTATATTTAATCCATTAGAACCAATAAACCAATAAATTGTCCTATGTGCTTCAAATCAGTAAGTGAGGCATTTAGAACCTTCATTAGAATGAAATTGAGCAATTAATAGTATTGGGAATTCAAACCCTAGCCAACCCTTAATAAATTTAGGTTCAACCCTAAATTGCCTAATCATGTAGATTTGAGATCCTTTAACCTTGAGAATGATTGATAGTGGCTTCAAATTATTTAAATCCTTGTAGACTTAATAGTTATTCCTTATGATAGCCTTAGTATAATCCTAATAAAATGAGTAGTTTAATCTTAATAGTTTGAATATATATTAGTAACCCTACTATAAGATAGTAGATTAGCGTTTAACTTCTATTGAGAATTAATATGGATCAATAAAAGTGCATAAATACATGAATCTATAATATAAATTCTAATCTTTAAAGGTAAGTAGTCGTAATACCAGTGAACCTTATTATGACTAGTTATACTCATTATTTTTCTCTTAGATTAATGTCTTATCTAAGTCTAACTTTGAAAGCTTAGACTTCAGACTCCAAAAATTCCCAAAGTTAAAGAACCTTAAACCCATGATTTCAGTTTAACACTTTTAATTGGTTGAGCTTAGTAGATGAAAACACAAATTAGGATGATGGATTTAAGAACTTTAACTTCAGTAGACAACCTTACCTAATTTATGATAGAACTGTTAATAATTATGATGCATTCTAACTAGAACCGTGAATTTGAGAATTCACTAGATAGTAGAATATTGGAGTTCCCAAGCTTGTATTATTGAATAATTAGAACGAATACAATATATAACAATAGATATCACATGAGTTAGTAGTACTAGTCTTGCTTATTCCTTGACTTTGTTGCTTTGATTCCTTATTTTGAGCTATGTTGCCTTGAACTTATCATACAATATGGATTTGGTGTAGGAAAATGAAAACTTAGTAAAATTAGAACAACACTTGCAACAAGTTTAACATTATGGCCAATGGGCAAGCTATAAGGAGAAAAATGGATCCTTGATACATGCTAATTGGGGAGAGTTGTGTATAGTTCATAAACCCGTCTCAGTTTTGCAGATGTGTTGGATTCCTCAACTTCTTCTATACATGCCCACAGAAGTAAAGTAAAATAACTAAAATAAAACTTGCATATGTATTTCTACATCTTCAGTTCAGTTTAGCTCTAGCTTTGAGTAGCTAGATGATTTTAGATAATATATTACAGTTGAGTTACAATTACAGTGGATTTAATTGCCTGATTTTGATATGGCAGCTTTACCCTTTTACTTTTAGTTTTTGCCTACTTTTACTTCTATTTCAGTTTCTTATGCAAATCTTTTAGTGCTTATATACATGTTGGGATGTTAGTCATGGCTCCTGGCTAAATTGGTCTATCTATATATATCACTATTCATTTATTTTTTTTGTTTACTCTGCATGTACATTATTCATCATCTTCATGTTAGGATATTTATTATAATTATAGCATAGAAATTTTAGTATTATATGTATTATTACCTAAACTTGTAGTTATTGGATTTGGAGGTATGTTTCATTACTTAACCCATTTTGCTAAGCTATAATGTTTAATTTATAGCTTTCCTGATCTACTTGTTGCCTTATTGCACCTAAATTTATGCTTATCAATTAAGTTTAGATGTAGTATCCTAAAATATGTAGAAATTATTAAACAACCTAAAATATACTTAGGCAATTGTATAACACATGGTATTTTCTTTTCTTATCTGGGACCCTGGCACGTGAAGCCGACACATCAGACTTTGAGCTATTTGAGGAGATTGCACAAGTGAGGAGCTTCATTAGGAGGATGAACCTGCAATTGTTTCCTAATATTTTCTTTATGCATTTTAAGAGGATGACTGTTCTTTATTTTATTTTTAGTTGAATCTTTATCTTTATTTTGAAACACAATAATTCAGGGCTCTTTTGCATTCCTGTTCTGGGTCTACTTATGTTACTTTTCACTTTGGATATGAATGTGGATGTTGCTTATTTGCTTCCGCACTCTATTTATATACATATGCTTAAGCATTTAGTGATTGATTTATAAACAAGTGGAAAATCTTATAATTATTGGCAGATTAGTGAGAGATCTAATCTGACAAAAATGAAGGGTCTGCCACGGTGACCACTCAATTGTAATCATGTTAATACATGTGAATATGACCATGATTGAGGTGATGCTCCATAGCTGGTATCAGAGAGAGCCATAAGGCGACTTATCGGAATTTAGTTCCTATCTACCTAATGGTCCATTCTCTTATAAATCCAAAGTGTCAAAGTACTCAAACATCTTTAATCAGTGCAATTAAGGTAGAAAAGTTAATCAAGAATGGATGTGATGCTTACCTCATCACCATGATGGGTGAAGCAAAAGAAAGTATTTTGTTATTTGAGTGAAGGCTTGTTAAGAAATTTGCTGATGTTTTCTCAGAAGAATTACCTGGTTTGCCATCTATTAGAGAGGTGGAATTTTTTATCGAGTTAATCCCTAGAACTCAGCATATTTCTAAGGCTTTGCATAGAATGGTGCCCAAGGAACTTTAAGAAATGAATGAGCAACTACAAGAGCTGTTGAATAAAGGATTTATTAGACCAAGCATGTCCCCTTGGGGAGCTCCAGTTCTTTTCGGTAAGAAGTAAGCTAGATTTATGCAAATGTGCATAGATTATCATGAACTAAACAAAGTCACCATTAAGAATAAATATCCCCTTTCTAGGACGGATGAACTGTTTGATCAATTATCTAGAGCACTGATATTTTCCAAAATTGATATGAGATTGGGTTATTATCAATTGCGAGTAAGAGATTCAGATGTCAAGAAGACAATCTTCAGAACCTGATATGGTCATTATGAGTTATTGGTAATGTCTTTTAGACTCATTAATGCACCATCCATATTTTTGGATTTAATGCAGTGAGTTTTGAAGCCGTTCCTAGATAAGTTTGTCATTGTCTTTATCAATGATACTCTTATCCACTGAAGGAACTGTAAGGAGCATGAAAATCATTTAAGAGCAGTTTAGAAATATTGGGAGCTCATCAGCTTTATGCTAAAAGCTCTAAATGCAAATTCGAGTTATACTTTGTTGCATTATTTTGTCATATCATTGATGCTTAAGGAATTAGGTTGGATCAAAATATTTAGTACGATTTAAGAATGGTTATATTATAAGTCAGTAATGGATATTCATAATTTTTTGGGATTAGCCAGATATTATAAAAAATGTGTTAAGGGTTTTTCCCAGATTACATCTTTGCTAACTAGGTTCAAAAGGAAGTGCCATTCATTTGGAGTTTAGAATGTAAAGAAGGGTTTCAAAAGCTTAAGGATGCTCTCTCAATCACTCTAGAGCTAGTCCAACTAAAGGAAGATTTTGATTATTAAGTCAACACAGGTGTGTCTGAAATCAGGTTGGGATTTGTGCTAATGCAAGAAAAGAAGGTCACTGCTTACACCTCTCATCAGTTAAAGCTGCATGTAAAGAATTATTATGTTCATGAGCTCGAGCTTGCTGCTATAGTATTTGCCTTGAAGATTTGGAGACTATATGTAACAACCCTAGCATTGTTACCCATCAATTAGTGACTTAATTGACTATAATCCTTTTCCATTAGTCTTATAATAGTATTAGGAGTCTCCATTTCAGATTTTGTGCGATTTGGAGATCGTTTGGCAATCTCCAATATTTCCTAGTTTTCTAATAATTCTGAGAATGCTTAATGTATTTAGACCTCAGAATTGAAAATAAAGTCCACCATTGGACTCACCACACCCAAATTAGCTAGGGGTGATATTTTGGAAGTGTTTGGAAGTCATCAAAATTTTTCCAAATATTTTAATAATATTTAATTACCCAGAAAATTAAGATAATTAAATTGACATTCGATCAAAAATTCGATTGCATTTTTGAGTTCCCCATACCTCAATTAGGTAAATGTGATATTTTGGGATTTTTCAGAGTGCGTTTGGTTATTTAATTTTGAGTAATAAATTGTATTTAATAAAATATTTAAATAAAGTATTTAAATTAATATATATATATTATATTTAATTTTTATATCCAACAGCTAATTTCCATTTGGCACGGATCCGCTTAGTGGTGGAATACATGGGACAGCAATCCTATATGATCCGGGCCGTCCTGTGTTTTCGGATTAGAACTAACGGTCGATCAGCATAGATGAAATCGAACCATTGGATCACAAGATTGATCCAACGACCGAGCTCCTTCTCTGCGATTCTCCCACGATCCTCCCGCGCTAGAGTATGACAATCCTGCCTCCTCCAGCTATCCCCCCGCTCGATGATAAACCTTCCCAATTACTTTCTTCTACGACATTTTGACTCTACCTTTGTTTGGGTGTTGTTAGGAGAGCTGGTGTGCCGCTGCCATCATTTGAAGCATCTTCCTCTAAACCCTAAACTTCTTCTCTACCTCTGCAAGGTACTTACCTTTCATTCTCTTGCATTGTTTAGATTCTTTGCAAACATTTTTATATTATGTTATAGTGACAAACTTCGATCGATTTCAAACGAAATGGATCAATTTTGCTTTTTTGTAAATCTGTAATCTTACATTTAGAGTTATTCCATTAAGAAGATAATAAGCTAGGGCATCATTTTAATGGATACTCCTTATTTCTCCTGGCCTCATCCCAGGTTTTAGGGTGTCGACTTTGACGTGTACTCCTCTCAAGTGTGCAAGTCGAGCCCTGGGATCTTCGATGGCATTATCTGAGGTGAACCCTAATCACCTTCTTGCAGGTTTTAGGAAGAAGCGGCTTAGGCCACACACTGTTTGGTCCAATTTGTTTTATCGAACCGGTACGCCTAGATCGCGGGTCAGCAACGCTGGCACTGTGGGTTCCATTGTGACACAAGGCCCTCTAATATGTTGCCGTGTGTCAATAGGTTCAGAATCCCGTACAGCCGCCTTTTATTAATTTTTGTGCCTATCATTCCTAATCAATTCTTCATTCTTAATTAATGCTATGTTATATTAAATTCTGTACAATTATCTGATTTAATAAATGAATTCCATTTACGACTAATTAGCAAATAATCAATACTTAATGATTACAGAACTTGTTTTAAACAAAATTACATATCAGTTTGATCACAAAAATGAGTAGATTAATAATATGCAATTTAATTTTTATTTTGATAAATATTTTATTTAGTCACTATTTAAGATTAATTAATTAATTACAAATTAATTTCATTATTTCATGTAACCTAATTTGATCATTTAATGTCCAAATTAAATAATCTAATAGTCCTTTTCACTCACAAAATTGTGAGGAACATTAATATGAAATCAATTTAACAATTAAATCCTAATTTTCTTAATAACTTTTTAACCCTAATTAAGAGTCCTGTAAAAAAATCCTAAATTTCAAACATTATCCAAATTTGATATACTTAGTGTCATTTTTCTCCTTATGAAATAAGGATTTCAATAAAATGTGAATCATTTCCATTGGACAACAATTAGTTATTTTAGGTTATTGATTCTTAATTAGGTATTATTGTGATAATTCAAGTTTTCTAGATGACATGTTTTAGGTATTAGAAAACCCTAGGATACCTAACATGTCACATTTATTATCTCCCTTGTAAGATTAGATTATATTTATTTGAGCTTAGTTCTCATTTTCTAGTTGTGTGAGTTAATTGCAAGATGCTTAATTCACCCTTTAACCCTAAGGAAGAAACCCTAGGATTGATTTGCAATTTGAATTATAGTTGATCCCTAAATCTATTTAGTTACACCCATTAAGAGTAGTTAGCCTTAATGGCTTTGTAATTATAGATTATTAAATCGACTAGATCTAGCCTTTAGTGAATTAGATTAGAACTTAGTTCATTCATCTTAATCCCTAAAGCCTTCTCTTGATTCTCTAAGAGCTAGTAATAGAAACCTTAATTCACTTAGGGTAATTTAGGAGTCCTACTAATTTTCCTTAAACTTTGGTTATTTTAGAATTTGTAGTTCTTAAGTTCTATTAATTACTTACTTTAAACCTTTCACTTTATGGTAACCTAGTTAGACTAGTACTTGATTGGTTGAATCCTTCAAACTATAACCTAGTTAGTGAACTTTAGTGAATTTACCTTAACTTCCAATTTCTTAAGTTAGATATTTTCTTTATCTTAATCTCTTCTTAGTAGACACCTAAACCTTGATTTAATTATTATAATTGAATCTTATAGTTTAGGATGTGAATAAGAACTAGTTTCTAATAGTATCAATTATACTTATAAATTATTTTGTCATATTATACTAATAGAATTGAATCTACTACTTTCAAAACCCCAACTACTACTATGCTTACAATTAACTTGAGATCAATATCTCAAAGTTAATTGGGAGCTCAATTAGCTCTAATTATTTAGTAGATAATTAAAATTAGATAACTTTGGATATCACTTAATTGCAATTATTTAATTTTTCTTGAATGCTTGCTTAGCCTTGAGCCTTATTCATTTGAATCTTTTATATAAGATATTGTGCATGAATAAAACTTTCACATTAAAACTAATATGGGTTTATGCTGATGGATTAGCCTAGGGCGGGCTTATAAAGGAGTAATAAGGAGACCTAACATTCTCAGAGGGTGAATGTGAGTGTTTTAGGTTTTGACCCCGCATTTCTTTAGACGTTAAACAAACGTGTTTAACTCCTCTCTTTATTCTGAATATGCCCACAAAATGAGTACAGATTTAAAATATCTTTAATTAATTAACATGTGAGATCTTCTTCAATCTTATAGATTGTTAAGGCTCATCATAGCTTTTAGTATGTTACTTTCCATAATTTTAGACTATGTGAATCTTAGATTAATAGTCTAAGATCTTCCTTTAATTTCTATACTATGCATTTTCTATGATTTAGTACTATACTTTACTTGTTTACAGTCTACATAGATTATAGTGAATATTATCAAAATTACATTTAAATGCTTCGATGTTTCTTTTCATTACTTAGTATAAGTTCATTTGAACATATATATGCTTTACTTCATTTACTTTCATATGCATTTTAGTTTCTTTTTAGCCTATTTAGGATGCTTTTACCCTTATTTTATTTACATGCTAGAATGTATATTAAAGTGAGTATTCTAACTCACTTTATCTTTTCCTTACTTACTTTTCTACACTTGTATGCTTACCTTTTTGCACCCCTGCTTGTGCTTATCTTGTAACTAGTAGTGATATCCAATTAAATAATAATATGCTTAGCCAAATTTTAAAATGTATTTAGATTGTTTAGTCTAACTAAATTTTTTATTTCTTGGCTTTGCCTTATCACATTTAAATGCCAAAATGTGATAGATCAGGTGCATTTGGAGGCTAGTGGAGCTGGACCAAGTGCTAAAAGCTACCTGCTTCCACTTATAATAAAAATAAAATGTAGCTTATAATTAATTACAAGTGAGCTTTATTTCTTACTTCCTTTTATGTTTACTATTGGTTTATAATAAATGTTATTTACTTTACCTTTACTACACCTGTGTTGGAGTTTAGCTTATTATTAAAATGCTTGTGATAAATGAATGGAAGGATGTAATGAATGGATGTAAATAAATATTAATTAAGTCATTAGTTGCATATCTAATTTGTACATTAATTAGATTTAGATGAATACTAAATTACTTATAGAATTGGAAAATAGTTAAATATCTAAGTGAGTATTTCTCCTTATCTACATGTATGTAATAGATATTGTGAATTGAGCATACCATAGAGTAGATAATTGTTACACATGTGTTTTTCTTACTTTGAACTTTTAGAATTGGAAATGAGCACTCCCATGTAATGGATTAGCCTTACTTTAGAATTGGAGATAAGCAATCCATGTAACAGATTAGCTTTACTTTAGAATTGGAAATAAGCAATCTCATGTAATGGATTGACTTTATATTAGAATTGTAAATGAGTAAATCCTATGTAATGGATTGACTCTATATTAGAACTGAAACTAAACAATCCTATGTAATGGATTGATTATATGTTAGTCTTATGTTATCTTTTCTTTCAATTATAACTTCTATTGGAATGGAAGTCTTGTATGTCTACTTTGTAGGTGTTGTTTTAGCCATTTACAGTAGAAATTCTGCTGAAATTCTTCAAAAAATAATAACTTAGAATAATTTGGCAAAATTGTAGATTTATGTTTCATATGTTAAATACTTAGAATGTTGATATCTAGGATTGCAAGTATTCAAATCAATTATTTTTAAATTACTTTTTCATATAATAATTCATGTATTGCATCTTCATATATAAATTACATAACACATTTCATAAATTTCCTTCCATCTTAGCTTAAGACCCTCTTCTAAATCCTTGGCCAAACATAGTATCTAATGATTTGGACTTGTTTTCTTCTAATCTAGTATTAGATATTGTGGTGACTTATCAATATTGAGTTAAGTGATTCTCAATATTGGGGTTGTCACACTATATATGTACGTCATCAAGTGTGAAATCTTCACCGATTATCAGAGCCTGTAATACATATTCACTCAGTGCGAATAAAACTATTGTTAGAGAAGATTGAGCACATTAGCAATTATGATCTTTGTATTTAGTATTATCTAGGGAAGCTAATTTAGATGTTGATGATCTTAGTCATCATGTTATTCTCTGTGCAATGAACACTGAAAGTCCTATATTAGATCTATTTCGTAAGCTGAACATAGAATTTGAGCGAGGAGAAATGTTAAATGAACTAATCGAAATGAGTTCGATAGAGCCGGCATTTTTTAGAAATGACTTTTCTCGCAAATTAAGATGAAGATTATTATAAGTTTAAGGGTGATTTTAAAAGTGGTTGATGTATCGACCTGCAGTTTTGTGGGGATTCAATATATCAAGGTAATCAAATTTGGATTCCAATGTAAATGTATAATGAGATTTTTGTTGAAGATCATAATTATAGATACATATATCATTCTAGAAGCACCAAGATGCATTAGGATCTGAAGCAATATATTTGTGTGGCCAGGCATAAAAAAAAGTGTGGTTAAATTTGTAGCAAAATATCGTGCTTGTAATCTAGTCAAGGAAGAGCATTATAAGTCTGGTGGATTATTGCACCCACTAAAAATCTATGAATGGAAATTGTTCGATATATTGATGAACTTTGTAATGGGATTACCAGGTGCAAAATTAGGTGTTGATGTGACATGGATTATTGTTGATCATTTAACCAAGTATGCTTATTTCATTCCTATCCATCAGACTGATCTTGTAGAGAAACTTGCCAAGCTCTACATCTAAGAAATTGTTACATTTCACAGAATTACAAAGTCTATAGTATCTTGATCATGGTAGCAGGCTTACTTCAAAGTTTTAGAAAGTGGTACATCAGGACTTTGGGGCTACTCAGCAATGAATAAAATTGTTGATCCCCAAACTGATGGCCAAACTAAAAGAGTGAATTAAATACTAGAAGATTTATTAAGGCTCTATATTCCTAATTTCAGTGGAAGTTGGGAGGATCATCTACTGCTAATTGAATTTGCTTATAATGGCAGTTGTGAAGCTAGTATTAAGATAACTCCTCATAAAGCATTGTATGGAAGAAGATGCATTACTCTGTTATCCTGGTCTAAAACTAGAGGTGTTCAGTTGTATGTGTCTGAATTGGTTGATGAAATAAATAAAAAGGTCAAACTCATTTAGCAAAGAATTCAGGCAACACATGATCATCAGAGCAAATATCATGATTCTTGTCATCATCCGTTTGAATTTCAAGTAGGAGATGTTGTATATCTAAATGTTAGACCTATTAAAGGAACCTATAGATTTAGCAACGCTAGTAAGCTCAATCCTAAATATGTAGGACCTTTTGAAGTGCTATCAAAAATAGGATCATCTGCCTACAAGCTGAAATTTCCATATGATTTTTTCGCCGGTCATAATGTGCTTCAGGTTTCTTCTCTTAGAAATTGCCTTCGAGAACCTTAACATCATATCTTTATTCTAATAGTAAGCCTTTAGCCAAATTTATCTTTCGCTGAAGAACCCAACAAAATTTTGTTCAAATAACTTAAGTAATTAAGAAGCTGATTTATTCTGATAATTAAAGTCCAATGGTGAAACCGCAGTGTAGAAGAAGATACTTGGGAAAGAAAAGTAGATATGCGTCAAAAATATCCATGGCTCTTCGAGAATCTTGGTGCTTCCTAAACTCCTTTATTTCATGTATTTACAACTTTTCCCACTTAGATGATGTCAAGGACAATATCATTTTTTAGTGGAGGAGTCTGTAATAATCCTAGGTTGTTACCCTACTTGATCTAGGCTAAACCAAGTCCTAAATCTTGTTCCAATAAGTTCTAAATATCATTAGAACCTAATATTAAAAATTTGGGATCCATCAGAATTCGATTTGATAAATCGACTATTTAGTCAATTTATTGACATAAGCTAAATTAAATTGATCTTTAATATGCTTGCTTTTTTGTATTCCTCATACCCAAATAAGCTAAGAGTGAATTTTTGGAAATTTGGAGACCATTTGAGCCTAAATTGGATTTATTTTAATTAGGGTCAATTAATTAAATTAGGATTTAAATAAAAATAATTAATTTCTTAACTCTAACGGTTGGCTACGAGTCCAGGACCATTTTCGCAGATACATATCAGAAGGCCCACATTTGATTTTTTTTTGGCTTGCCTCCAGTTGTAAGATCGTACCCGTGATCTAATGGTTGTGATCCGATTTGAGATTGACCGTTACGCCTCGATGCATCAGAGCGGTTCCACTTTTACATTCAATCAATCAAATGACTGAGCAAACTTCTAGCCTTGTTCACCATTGTCCCAGCTTCATCCGCTCATGACAGTGGAAATTCTCCTATACAATCTGTGTCAAATCTTGTCTCCCACATTTCCAGAGGTCTTTAACAGCTACTGGTTATGGAGCGAGCCACCCAGCATGACTTTAAGGCCTGAAGTCACTAGGTTTGGCAAAGGAGTTGCTGCTATTGGGCTCAAAGCCGAGGCCTTAACATGAGCTCCCACTGCAATGCTATGGCTATAAATAGCCCTAGGAAATCCTCAGTGAGTTTCTTTGCTCATTGAGAACCTCCTCCAAACTTGGAGTTATTTATGCTTGCTCCAAATTACTACAACCTTCCATGTTGTTAAGTCAAGCTCAGTAGTGCAAAACTTCCCTTCTCAGTGTGTCTATGGGAGAGTATTAGAGTTCAAGCCCCCAATAGGTAGCTGAGATCCTAAGAAAGATCTAAGAATCAATCTTAATCTCTATTTAATCCCTTATATTTCTATCCAACAATCAGTCCAGGTACCCTGCAATCCTAATGAGCTAATCCAACTCAATTCTTATTAATGGCAGTCAAATTGCTTGTTGTGATGAATGGTAATAGGTCTAGAAACCTCTATAGACTAGTTTTAGGCATTTGTTGGGTCTGGGAGCTGGCCAGATAGTGAAGATCACTATCTAGAAGGGGTTGCTAGCCTGCCCAACTATGGATGTTTTGTTGGAAATTGGCATTGCTATTTAGTTCCTCATTGCAAGTGATATTGCATGGTATAAGCAATAAATCGATAGGGTCCAATGTGCTCTGGCTAGCCAGGGTGGCATTGCATTGTAGGACCCGCAATTGTGCACTACAATGCAAGCTTGAAAGTAGGGTTTTGATGATCCAATCGATCATTCATTGCATTTAGAAAATGCTTGTCTTTGTCTTAAAATACAGACCATTTCAATATGATGTAGAAGCCATGGAATCGCCAATGTGGGGAGAATTTGCTTTCTACAGTAAACCTTAGAAGTTTATTAAGGGTGAATAAAGTCCTGATGATCCTGACATTCCTGTAGAGGGCCTCATCATGCAATCGATGCATCTCGATCAAAAGAATGTGTATCCACTGAGATCAGGCCGTGGCATGGTCTGTGTGAGTGGAATTTGGAGAAAAACCCTGACCTTAACTTGCCTATTTTGGGACGAAGGCAGAGGATCAGATGAACAGTATTAGGCTGGGTTTGATTTTGGGTAATTAAAATAATATGATTTTCTTTGTTTATTTTCCTTCTAAAATTCGATGATAATTTGTAAACCCTATGATTAATTAATGGTAAACATTTCATTTAAATACATGAAATAATTTACTCAATTCAAATCTAAATATAATGATTATTATATCATTTTGATCAGAAAAATGTGTAATGTGTTTAATTTTCTTAATTATACCTTAATTATCCTAAAAATGGATTAGTGAATATTAGGTTTAATTCTTAGCCAAAAATTATGATTAAGGTCTCAATCTTTTCATTGGATAGAGGAGAACTTTAAGTATTTAATCTCAATTAATTAAGACTACATTAGGGCTTAAGTTAATTGGGCTATTAATGATTCTGATTAAACCCATCCAAGATGCTAAACATTTTACTTACTTGATTAAAGAGTAGATGATATATTAGAGGTTCTAAATTTTTAGTTTAATAACTTTTGACTTCTAACCATTAAAATATCATTAATAAGGATCTAAAAGTTGACTTTAAGATTTAGTATTCCAAATTAAATTCCTTCAGCTCCATTTGATCCTTACCCTTTAGGGAGAAGATAAACACATTAAACACTAATTTTGGTTAAGGAATGAACTTAATAAGCACTAATCATGATTTAGGCTCAATAAGGGTGATTAGCAAATTAAATCTCAAAAATGGAATTCTAAATTATAATTAAGTTCTTTACTGTCTAAAGAGTCGTTATATGCCTCAAACACCAAAATTAGATTATTAATGCTCTTAATATTCATTTATCAAAATTTAGGGTGATTAGTGAATGATTAATAGAATTAAGCACATAAAAATATATTTAATTACATAATTAGGTTCTCTTCTATCTAATGAGAAGATTAAGACTAGAATCAAGGAAGTTGGTTATGTATTAAGACTAATATTCACTAATCCATTTCTTGGGTAATTAGGACATAATTAAAAAAAATAATCACATAAATCTAAATATTATTGTAAATTAAGATTTCATACATTTTTATGATTTTAATGACCATTCAATTGCATTAAATTAAATGAAATGAAATTGACCATTCAATTGCATTAAATTAAATGAAATTGTCTCTTTAATTCTATCATAGCATTAACATTTATTTAGAAATTTATAAAAGCATTTTAATTCCAAAAAATAATTTGAATAACTCAAACAAAAATGTGTGGATCGGGGCCTGACTTGGCCCGTTACTGCTATATCTCCACGGAATCCTCGACAAAAAGGAGTTAGGGTTAGGGAAAAACCCTAATTCCTGTCCACCCAGATGCACTGTCGACTTGATCTCTGTCTCTATACCATCATCGAATCATGGCACATTGTTTGAACACCAAAGCCCCTTGTAGAATCTCTGGAGACATTGCATTCCTATTTGTTCAAATCCTAGTTCTAGGGTTTACTATGTGGAGTTAATTCTCCCCATAGAGATGATGCCATGGTTTCCACTTCATCTTGCAATGATTAGCATTCCAAGATGAAGAGAATCCCTACTTTAATGCAGCTAGAGAATGACTGACTCGCTGAGATAGACAGACTGTAAATATATGTTTGCGCTTAGACACAAGTGCACTGGTCTGAAGTAATATGGGATGGTGAGATCCAGAGATTTATCGTCCTCTAAGAATGGTATTCATTTTCTTACTAGAGCTTACATGTATTCACTAATGTATAAATGAGATTAAATTGGTTGATTTTTAGTCCTGAATTACTCAAGCTGAAGATTCTTGTTTAGAGAATATTATTTGATTAAAATAGGGAGAGTTGGGATTTGTTGTGCAATTCAATAAGGAATGCGCACTAGTACTCTTCGCTTCAACTTCATGTCAAGTGAATTGGATGGATTCTCCTATTTAATTATCAAGAGATTTAACCTTACTCAAGGAATCCCATAAATAAGCTTAAATCTTATATAGTGCTCAGAAAGGAACAGCTATCGCGTTTACTCTCAGCACTTTGACATTTATGAGATCTGAGTTTGATGAATTCACTCCTTACGTCTAAGCTATGAATTGTTAAGTTGATTTGAGCTCCATTAATGGCTCTTATGCTTCTAATTTTAAGTTGAATTCATCATCTAGATTTTGCAAAGGTCAATGTGCTATGAAGCTCAATAGGGCTTGCCACTGAGCCTTAGGCTTGATATGCACTATTGACCTCACATAAATCAAGTGAGATCAATGGGGCTCAGAGATTAATATGATGCTCCAAGGCTTAATAGATCTACTCAAGTCTAAAGTGATGCACTGAGCATTTTTGCACAACGAATGCTGTCTTGAGCATTCGTGGCATCCACTCTCTATTGTGCATATCCTTATGTCTAAGAGATCTAGTAAGCACATGGAGTTCAATATGAATTGATTATTACACAGATTTTACAATTTGCTCATATTTTCCAAATTGTTCATTCACAATCATTCGATGAAATAAACTAAATGATATTATTTTAACTTGAAGAGTACACATCATTTTTCATCCTTGCATTCTTGCACACTTAACATCCGACCCTCCCCAAGGAGGGTTTAGGCTGCCATTGAATTAATACAATAAGAAAAGCTACAAGAAAGGATCACCCCTTGCATGGGTTGTATAGGTAAAGAATTTAGAAAAAGAAGAGATACATTACTAGCGAACAACCTCTTTGCATTCTCCTTGATTTCTCTCTTGCTTGATCTTTGTCCTCCTCATGCCTGCTGTGCTCCTTCTATTCTCTAGCTGCAACCTCGCTCTCCTTGGGAAGGGTTCTCCATCTCCTTGATCTATAATAACCTCTTGGTAAGAACCTTTGGCTGTTGGAATTATGGAGCTCTTTTTTAGTCTTGAATATATGCTTTTATACTCCTCCTACTATCTCTTCAGCATTTAAGCAGCCACCTTTCCCATTTCTTGAGAATTGGATTTCATTAAGTTTTATTCTATTATGCTTTTGGAAATGAGGAAGCTTTAATGTATTTGCAATAATTTATTGCCGTAGGAAGAGGAGTTTTGCTCTTTGGCTCTCTTGTAGTGCTTTGTATGCTTCTACCTAGCTAAAATTTCGGCGAATGCTACAGCGCGCTGTAGCACAAAGCTCTCTATTTTGAGGGTGTTATAACGCATAGTAGAACCAGGTTCTCTATCTTGAGGGCGCTACGTCGCGCGATAGCGTAGGGATTTCTGTCTTGCGTCTGCTGCAAAGCGCTCCCCTTTCTTTTTTGTGTACAAGTAAAATTTTGCTGTAGTGCACAGTAGTGCGGACCTCTCAGGTTTGGTCTGTTACGGCGCGTAATAGAGCATTGCTTTTGGTGAGAGGCGATGCGGCACTTTGTAGTGCGAACCTCTCGAGTTTGGTTGATTTTAGCGTGCGATAGTGCCAGGCTTTCGAGTTGAATTGCACTGCAGAGTGCTGTAGAGTGAACCTCTCGAGTTTGGTCAACTGCAGCACATGATGGCATCGTGCTCTCGGGAAGGAAGGTGCTACGGTGTGCTGTAGCACCGAGCTCACTATTTATGAGAAGCTACAATGCGCTGTAGCGTGCTAAATTCTATATTGTGCCAATATTCTTTCGAACTTTAGATATTGAGTTCTTTTTGTTGAGAATGCATTTAAAATACAAAATAACAGCACAAATAATTTTATAAAAACATAAATCCTACACTAATTTATCAATAATTCTCAAGTTCATCAAATGCCTTACTCTGATCTTGGTACTGTAGAGTACTGGGGAAACTTGGTCGAGATAAAGGCTGCTCGAGCAGACACAAGTGCCCAAGTCCTATCAGTTGATAGAAATCAATAGTGAATTACCACACTAGCAATTAAGCACCTGAATAAGGTATCCATTGGTAGTGAGGAATCGATTGACCTCATTGGCCGACCTCCCTGTCCAGATAGTGACTATTGTCAAAGCCTGGCTGATGCCTATCCTAATTACAAGAAGTTCAAATGATTTCATAGTCATCACAACAAGCTTAATTGCATGAAATTGAACAGTGATTGAGCTTGATTGGATTAGGGAAGTAAGAGTACCTGGGCTGAAGGCCTTGGATGATAGTTGGGAGGGTTCCGCTAGATTCCAATGATTAATCTCAAACTAAGAAGCTTCCTTAAGCTCACAGTGATCAACTGGGGGCTCGAACACTAAGCCGCACCCTCTGCAATACTAGGGAGGATGACTGGTATTTGTTGGAGGCTAACTGGAACAACAAAAAGGGACTTAGAGAAATTGAAGCTGGCTGGAAGCAATGGGAGGAAATTGAGATCTTAAGAAAGTGCAAAGGGAATCTCTAAGAATATTAGAGAGTTTATATAGGCTCGGAAGCTCTGGGAAAGCCAAGAGGGATAGAACCATGGCCATGGGTCGGAGCCGGTCAGTAAGCTCCCCTTAAGCCATTTTAGGCGAAATCGAGCCGAGGCTGTAACAACCCTAGGATTTTACTGTACTGAATCCAGGCTAAACTAAGTCCTAATTTTTATTCTTAAAAGTTCTAAATGTCATTAGGATCTAACCATGAAAATTTGGCATCCATCAAAACTCAATTAGATCAATCGGCTATTTAGTCAATTTATTAACCTAGAAACTTATATATATTAAATTAATTGCCAAATCAAAATTGAATTGCATTTATGAATTTCTCATACCCAGATTAGCTAAGGAAGAATTTATAAGAATTTTTGGAAATCATTTGAGCCTAAATTGGATTTATTTTAATTAGGGTTAATTAATTAAATTAGGATTTAATTAAAATTAATTTATTTCCTAACCATGATGGCCAGCTACAAGTCTTGGACCATCACAATTATTCTGTGGATACATATCATATGGACCACATTTGTTTTCTCTCGGGCCTGCCTCCAACCGTTAGATTGCACCGCTATCCAATGGCTGCGATCTAATCCACCATCGACCGTTACATCTCAACACATTAGAGTGGTTCCACTTTTACATTCAATCAATCAAACAACTGAGAGAACTTTAGGTCCTATCTACCATCTTTCCAGATTTGTCCACTTTTGACAGTGGAAATTCTTCTGTATAATCTGTGACAAAGCTTGTCTCCCACATTGACAGAGGTCTCTAACAGTTGCCTATTATGGAGTGAGCCACCCAGAGCCAAGTTTGGCAATGGAGTTGCTGCCATTGGGTCCATACTTGAGGCCTTGACCCGAGCTCCTAATGAAATGTTATGGCTATAAATAGCACTAGGAAATCCTCAGTGATCTCTTTACTCACTGAGAATCTCCTCCAAACCTCTAATTGCCTTTGCTTGCTCTTATCCACTATAATCCTCCCTGGAGTTTAGTCCACCTCGAAAGTGTCCAACTTCCCTTCCTTGTGTGTTTGTGGGCGAGTCTTGGAGTTTAAACCCCCAAAAGGTTGTTGAGATCATAAGGAAGTTCTATTAATTAATCTCAACCTTTGAAGTGCATTCAATCCTTTATATTTCTATCCAACAATCCGTCCAAGTACCCCACTACCCCATTGATCTAATCTATCTCAATTCCTATTAATGGCATTTTAATTTCTTGATATGATGAATGATAATAGGTATAGGATTGTATGGCAACTAGTTTTAGATGTCTATTGGGCCTGGTAGCTTGCTAGACAGTGAAGATCACTATCTAAAGGGGCTGCCAGCCAGCTAGGCCATGGATTATTCTCAAGAAATTAACATTATTGTTTAGTTCCTAGTTGCCAGCTAGCACTATAGCAAGATATAAGCAATTGATTGATAGGGTCTAGTGCACTCTGGCTTGCCAGACTGGCATTGGATCATCAGACTAGTGATAGTGCATTACAATGCAAGGTCGCAAGTAGGGTTCCGATGATCCAGTCGACCATTCATTGCAATTATATAGAGCTTTTCTTCAACCTAGAACACTGATCATTTTAAGATGAAGTAGAAGCCATGGCATCATTTATGTGGGGAGAATTTGCTTCCGACACTAAACCTTAAAAGTTTATTAAGGGAAAATAAGGTTCCGACAATCCTGTCATTCCCGTAGAGCGCTTCAGTGTGCAATAGATGCGTCTTAGTCCTAGGAATGTGCAGCGATTGAGATCAGGATGTGGTGTGCACTTTGTGAGTGAAATTTGACAGAAAAACCTAACATAACTTACTTGTTTTGGGATGAAGGCAGAGGAGGAGATGAACAGTATTAGGTTGGGTTAGCCCCGACCAGTGTCTTTTGATTTTATTTAAACAAACTAATTTTCTGTATTTGTTTTCCTTCTAAAAATTCTGTGGTAATTCATAAACCTTATGATTAATTAATGGAAAATAATCCATTTTAATTAATAAAATAGTTTACTGAATTCAAATTTAAATATAATGATCTTAGATACCATTTTGATCTAAAAAATGTGTAGAACTTTAATCTGCAATAATATTTAGGTTTATGTGTTTAATTATCTTAATTATGCCCTAATTATCCTAAAAATGAATTAATGAATATTAGGTTTAATTATTTGTCAAAAATAATGATTAAGGTTTCAATCTTTTCATTAGATAGGGGAGACTTTGATTATGCAATTAAAAAAAAACTATGTACTTAATTATATTAATAACTCACTAATTATCCTAAAACTTGGTTAGTAAATACTAAGGCCATTAGTAATCTGATTTGATGTTAGAGTTGTCAAATGACTACTTGGATAGTAAAGAACCTATATTAACTTAAAATTTCATATTGTAAGACTTTATTTGCTAATCAACACCTAATGAGCTTAAAACATAATTAATGCTTATTAAGCTCATCTCTTAACCAAAATTAGTGTTTAAGGTTTCAATCTTTTCCTTAGATAATAAAGAGTCAATTAACATTGAGAAATTCCATTTAGAATTCTAAACCTTAGAGTATACTTTTAAGCCTTAAGATAATGGTGTTTTAATGAATATAAGATGAAGGTGCTTATAATTAATCAATTAGAACCAATAAACCAATAATTTGTCATATGTGATTTAAACCAGTAAGTGAGGCATTTAGAACCTTCATTGGGCCCAAATTGAGTAATTAATAGTATTGGTAATTCAAACCCTATCCAACCCTTAAGGAATTTAGGTTCAACCCTAAATTGCCTAATCATGCAGATTTGAGATCCTTTAACATTGAGAATGATTGATAGTGGCTTCAAATTATTTAAATCCTTGTAGATTAATAGTTATTCCTTATGATAGTCTTAGTCTAATCCTAATAAAAGTAGTAGTTTAATCTTATAAGTTTGAATATATATTAGTAACCCTACTATAAGATAGTAGATTAGTGTTTAGCTTCTATTGGTAAATAATATGGCTCAATAAAAGTGCGTAAATACATGAATCTATAATATAAATTCTAATCCTTAAAGGTAAGTAGTCTTAGTGCCAGTGAACCTTACTAAGACTAGTTAGACTAACTATTTTTCTTTTAGATTAATGTCTTATCTAAGTCTAACTTTGAGAAGCTTAGACTCTAGACTCCAAAATTTCCCAAAGTTAAGGAACCTTAAGCCCATGATTTTAGTATAACACCTTTAATATGTTGCACTTAGCTGATGAAAATACAAATTAGGATGATCGATTTGAGAACTTTAACTTTGATAGATGACTTTACTTGATTTATGTTAGAACAATTATTAGTTATGATGCATTTTAACTAGGACCGTGAATTTGAGAATTCACTAGATAGTAGAATATTGGAGATCCGAAGCTTGTATGATTTAGAATAGTTAGAATGGATACAATAGATAACAATAGATAGTACATGAGTTAGTAGTACCGATCTTGCTTATTCCTTGACTTTATTACTTTGCTATTTTGTTTTGAGCTATGTTGCCTTGAACTTATCATACAATATGGATTTGGTGCATAAAAATGAAAACTTAGTAAAATTAGAACAACATTTGCATCAGGCTTAACTTTATGGCTAATGGGCAAGCTGTAAGGAGAAATATGGATACTTGACACGTGCTAATTGGGGAGAATTGTGTACAGTTCTTGAACCCACCTCAGTCTTGCAGACGTGCTAGATTCCTTAACTGCTTCTATACATGCCCACAGAAGTAAAGTAAAATAACTAAAATAAAACATGCATATATATTTCTACATATTCAGTTCAGTTCAGTTCAGTTCAGCTCTAGCTTTGAGTACTTAGAAGATTTTACATAATATATTACAGTTGAGTTACAATTATAGTGGCTTTAATAGCCTGATTTTGATATGTTAGCTTTGCCCTTTTACTTTTAGTTTATGCCTACTCTTACTTCAGTTTCAGTTTCTTATGCAGATCTTTTAATGCTTATATACATGTTGGGATGTTAGTCATGGCTCCTGGCTAAATTAGTCTATTTATATGTATCACTATTCCTTTATTTTTTTTGTTTACTCTGCATGTACATTATTCATCATATTCATGTTAGGATATTTATTTCAATCAGCATAGATATTTTAGTATTATATGTATTATTACCTAAACTTGTTGTAGTTATTAGACTTGGAGGTTTGTTTCATTACTTAACCCATTTTGTTAAGCTATAAATGTTTTATTTATAGCTTTCCTGATCTACTTGTTGCCTTGTTGCATCTAAATTTATGTTTATTAATTAAGTTTAAATGTAGTATCCTAAAATATGTAGAAAGTATTAAACAACCTAAACTGTACGTACCTAGGCAATTGTCTAATATAAGGTCTTTTTCTTTTCTTGGCTAGGACCCTGGCATTTGAAGTCGACACATCAGACTTTGAGCTATTTGAGGAGATTGCAAAAGTGAGGAGCTTCGTTAGGTATGCAGTCATTTCCTAATCTTTTCTTTATGCATTTTGAGAGGATGACTGTCCTTTATTTTATTTTTGGTTGAATATTTATCTTTATTTTGAAACGTAATAATTCAGGACTCTTATGTATTTTTTTCTTACATTCCTATTCTGGGCTTACTTTATGTTACTTTTCACTTTGGATATGAATGTGAATGTTGCTTATTTGCTTCCGCACTCTATTTATATACATATGTTTAAGCATTTAGTGGTTGATTTATAAACAGGTGGAAAATCCTATAATTATTGGCAGATTAGTGAGAGATCTAATTTGACAATAATTAAGGGTCTGCCACAGTGACCACTCAGTTGTAATTATGTTAATACATGTGTTAATATGACCACGATTGAGGTGATGCTCCATAGTTGGTATTAGAGAGCACCATAAGGCATCATATTAGAATTTAGTTCCTATCTACCTAATGGTATATTCTTTTATAAATGCAAAGCTTCAAAGTACTCAAGCATATTTAATCAGTGTGATTAAGGTAGAAAAGTTGATCAAGAATGGATGTGATGCTTATCTCATCACAATGATGGGTGAAGCAAAAAAAAGTATTTTGTTATTTGAGTGAGGCTTGTTAAGGAATTTGCTGATGTTTTCTCGAACGAATTACCTGGTATGCCATCTTTTGGAGAGGTGTAATTTAGGGTTTACAACATTTCCTAATTGCAAATCTATCCTCTCTCCAATAGTCAACTGCCTCCAAACTGTGGGCGCCATCCTGACCGTTGGTCCTGTGGATCTAGTGCAATGGCCCGCACATTCGATCAGATCCATCTCATCTCGACCGTTCAGCATTTTTTGAAGCACGATCCGACGACATCTGTCACTCACTCTAAGTACCCACGATCACCCATTAAATCTATAGATCCAATTTGACGGATGATATGGCCCGCACGTTCAATCGTTCTACTCCAACTGAAGGTCCATCAAATGGCTACACCTCTGCCTGCAACTTTGGACTTTCATCTTCCTCAGCTCGCATCTGACAGAGAATATCTGCTCATACCTTTGGCACCAGACTTGTCCCCCACTTTCTCTGCCATGTCCTCTATATTGTTGAACACTCCCATTTATGGTAGGATGAAGCTCAGCGGGTCGTGAGGGCTTGTTAGCCTCATTTGTTGTGGCTCGAAGTTTTGCCTCTGCCTGAACCTAAGCCATGGATCCCATCCATGGCACCCTAACCCTAATCCTCCCTAGGTCCTATATATATCTTTATAGATTCTCAGTGAACTCTTTTACTCACTGAGAAACCTCAATTGCACTCAGTGATCCCAGCTCTCCCGGCATTCCAGCTTTTGTGAACTATTGATAGAGGGTGTGTGTTTGGTGTTCAAACCCCGTGCTAGCTACTATGAACTTCTGGAAGCTTCAGCGACCTGGAAATTCTTCTCGACAGTGCCAACATCTCCAGCCTCTAGAACTTCCTTCACCCCATTGGATTTAGCATATCAAATATTAATCCATTTTCATCTAGGATAGCTCTATGATGCTCTAAATGCTCTTCTCTAGTCCTTAGAATGCGTGGGATCAGGCAAAATTAAATTGGTTCAATCCAGATAGTGAGGATTCATTCTTGCTGACACTTTTGTGGAGTTCTAATCCCCAATTCCTATCCATTTCATCATTTGATCATTCGTGCAAGCTAACCAAACCCAATATAATTGTCCTTAGGGTCTGGGCTAGCTCACAGTTTTGCCATGAGTCCGCAGTCGAGCTTGAGTAAGGACTCGATGATCTGGAGCCTCCCAATCATCATGGCCATAGGGCTACGATCAGCCTCATTACCAGAATGGTCTAGGGAACAAGCTCTGGCCAGTTGGTTGCCTTTGTGAGGAAAATTATCTCCTCACAGTAAACCATAGATGTAGTGATAGTGCCAAACCCATGGATTAGCCATTTGTGGATCTCGTTCCTCCCCGTTAAGGCTTCTTGGTTCAATCAAAATGCCTCGACTCCGTGATGGTGTGGCGATTGAATGCTGGATGTGGCGTGGGGTATCAGTCAAGAATTTAGGCTCAGAAGGATCCCTGGTTAGCCTGTTCGTGAGAGAGGGGTCAGGATGACGACATTATCATTTTGGGCCAGGCCAGTCCAGGCCCGCGCGGTGTGACAGTGCCAACCTGGTCGAGCCCTGATCCAGCTCGTGCGGTTTGGTAAATAGGTCGGGTTAATTAAATCGATTTAGGAATTGTTTTCCTTATGTTTAATAAATGATAAATGGAATATAATAATTTACTTATGGTTTGATTAATTGAAAACATTCAAACTAAATAAATTGAATAACCTAATCAATTCTTATCCAAATAGTATGATCCAATATACCATTTTGATCAAAAAATCATAAGAAACAATAATCTGCAATAAAATTCTAGATCCAATAGTTCGATTTTTTGATTTAGCAATCTTTTTCTAATCTTAATTAGTGAAAAAATAATTCATTAAAGGTCCAAAGACCATGATTAAGGTCTCTGATTGTTCATAAGATCGAGGAAAACTTAATTATGCCTTTAAAACTAATTTAAGAGTTATAAATTTATTAATCACCTCTTAATCACCCTAAATTGTAATTAGTGTATAATGACTTAATTAATCCTCTAATTTTGGTAAACCAAGTTCCTATTACCTTCTTTAGTGTATTAGAACCTACCTATGTGTTTAGATTCCCATATTAAACTCCTAGTTTCCTTAATCACTTTCTTAGCCTTAAAAAATGATTAGTGCTAATTAATCTAATCTTAAGTTCAAAGTTAAATTTAAGTGTCTCATTTCTCTTATTAGTCAATATCAAGAATATTAGAACTATTAGAGTCAAATTGGATGCTAAAATCTCAAAATCTCAACTTTAGCCTTAAGAAGGGTATGTTGGTCATTTTAACCAAAAGTTTGTTTAAGAACTCTTAAACCCTAGAAATATCATTAATATGATTTTAATTAGTAATGTAATGTATTAATATCATTCATTTAGCTTTTAGACTAGTTAATTAATATAAATGGCTTAAGCTAAATTCTTCTTAATTTTTCTCTTAAGTAAATCATAAGCTCTTAAAGTGATCTTAATCTTGAATAATGAAAATTTAATCTTATGAAACCAGTCTTAAGTGTCTTATCAAAACTAATCATAATAATTATTCTTAAAAAATGTCTTAATGAAAACCCTAATTCTAAATCAAATATGAAGTCTTAAGTGATTAAACCTAAGATTTAGATCTTAGATCCTTATTGATTACCCACTTGGATTCAAGATTTAAACCCCAAATTGGAGTTTAAACCCAGAATTCTTAATTATGATTGGTATAATCAAGATTTTGTTTGAGTTATTAAAATACATTAAATTAAGTGGTTGATTTACTTACTTAACCTTTATAATCCTCACTTTTGATCATGAATTATAATTGTTAAGTTTTAATGTTAACTTTAAGGTCGTAAGATCTGTAATTTTATAGGATAGTTGGATATTGGAGATTCCAAGCCTGTACTAGCTCAGAATAGATAGAATGAATTAAATTAGACAATAATAGATATCACATATGTCTAGTTGAGTCTCTTGCTTACTTTGACTATTGTTGATTTGCACACCTTGTGTTTGAGCCTTTTTCCTTGGACATATTAATTAAATATAGAATATTTGATGAGTATCCTATGTTAGAATTTAAATTGCATAAACATGATTTAACTTCATTCTATTTACTCAGTTCTTAGTACAGTAGAGTGCATCCTAACTTAGTTTGCCTCTTCAATTTAGTTCCTTGGATATAGATTAGAATCGAACCTAGCTCTGTGCTTAGCTAAGGGGATACATATCTGATTCTATAAGTTCAAATTGGATCTAGCTTTGAGGATGCCTAGAGGATACATGTTGAACTTTCTTATTTTGGACCATTTCTATTATGGTAGTACTACTTTAAGCATATTTCTACTTTTCAGTTCAGTTCCAGTTTCGTTGATCATTTAGCCATATGTTTTACATGCATTTTTACTATTTCCTGTATACTTTTGTAGTTCATTTCAGTTCAGTATATTTAATTCAGTATTCTCAGTTCAGTACTTGCATATTTAGGATGCTAATCTTATTTCAGTTCTCTTATGCTTCAGTTCAGATTTCTTTTATGTAAATTAACACTTATTCATATAATTATAAGCATGTTAGGATGAGTTTATTTTTAGTACTTTTTAGTTATTTATATATTTACTGCCTAACTTTATTATAACTTCTAGTTGATGTAAATTAATCTACATACTTTGCTTTCTTTAGTTGTAATTGTTAGTTTATAACTATCCTATTTCTTATGGCTTCTTGCTCCCCTTGATTGTTTAGTATTCTTTAATTGTGATATCTTAAATATTTAGTTTTATTTAAATTAGCTTAAAAAATGCTTAAAAAATTTGTCTAACTGTAAGTTTTTATTTTCTTGGCTGGGGCCCTAGCATTGTGATACCGATAATGTCAGATTTAGAGCTATTCATTGAGGTTGCTTTTGGAGAGGAGCTTGGCCAGGAGGAGGATTTTCCTGCTCCTGTAGCTTAGTTAGATTCATTTCAGCTGTGAGGATAAGTGTTCCTTCTTACTTTTAAATTTCAATTTGTAAATTTATAGATCATCAGAGCTTAAAGTATATTTTCACTCAATGCAAACTCAATTGTCGTCAACAAAGATGGCTTGAGTTAATAAGCGATTATGATTTATCAATCCATATCATCCGAGGAAAGCGAATGTTGTAGCCGATGCACTCAGTCGTCATGCTACGCTTTCCTCCTTAATAGCTTCAAGTCCTTTAGAGGAAGAATTCAGAAGGCTCGATATCAGGCCAACTCATGGTGATATGTTAAGTGTACTAATATCTATGAGTACTGTTGAACCAACATTTTATCGTGATGTCTCCATCTCCCAAATGAAAGATGAGGACTATCTGAAATTTTAAAGGGAAATTGAAAGTGGTTGCTGATACGACCTACAGCTGCGAGGCAATGTAATATATCAAGAAGATCGCCTATGGATTCCCAAATCCATGCATCAAGAGATTTTAGTGGAAGGCTACAATTATGGTTACCAAGTACATCCTAATAATACTAAGATGTATCAAGATCTGAAGAAATCATTCTGGTGGCCTAGAACGAAGAAAAGCATGGCTAAATTTGTATCAAAGTGTCATGCTAGTAATCTAGTCAAGGCAGAACATCAGAAGCCTAGGGGACTTCTCCATCCTCTAGCAATCCCTGATTGGAAGTGGTTTAATATTTCTATAGACTTCGTAATGGGTTTACCCAAATTAAGATCTGGTGCTGATTCAATTTGGGTCAATGTCGATCGACTGACCAAATTGACACATTTCATTCTGATGCATCAAACCGATTCTGTGGAGAAATTGGCGAAGCTGAATATCAAGGAAATCGTCAGACTTCATGAAATTTCGAGGTCTATTGTATCCGATCGGGATAGTTGATTCACTTCTAAATTCTAGCAAGCCGTGCATCAAGACTTGGGAACTACCCTCGCCATGAGCACTGCTTTTCACCCCCAAACAGATGGTCAAACTGAGCGAGTTAATCAAATTCTTGAAGACCTTCTTCGCCTATGCATTTTGGATTTTGGAGGTTATTGGGAAGATCATATTCCCTTAGTTTAATTTGCTTATAATAACAGTTTCCAATCAAGTATTGGCATGGCTCCGTATGAAGCATTGTATGGCAAAAAATGTAGTACGCCCTTAGTGTGGCCTGAAATAGGCAGTGTTCAGCTATATGGTTCAGATTTAGTTGAAGAAACAAATAAGAAAGTGCAATTGATCCAACAGAGAATTAAAGTAGCTCAAGATCGCCAGAGTAAATATCATAATGCCCATCATCGTTCTCTAGAATTTAATGTTAGAGATTTTGCGTATCTCAAAGTAAGCTCAATGAAGGGTGTATTTCACTTCGGTGTAGCTGGGAAGCTCAGTCATCGCTACATCGGACCGTTAAAAGTAATAGAGAAAATCAGTTAGGCAGGGTATAGATTAAAACTTCCTGAAGATTTCTCTGCAGTTCATAATGTGTTCCACATCACTTCTATGCATAGGTGTCTTTGTAATGCTTCACACCTAATCCAACTTCCAGCGATATACCTTTAGCTGGATCTTTCTTATATGGAAGAGCCTATCAGAATCTTAGCTCATAATCAAAGGCAATTAAGAAATCATTCTATCCCTATGGTAGAAGTTCATTGGAGTAATCGCTCTATTGAAGAATCCACTTGGGAAAAAGAGGCTGATATGCAATAAAAATATCAAAGTCTCTTTGAAAGTCCAGGTACCTTTAAGATTCAAAAGTTCCGTTCTTAATTTTCTGCATTTTATCTTTCCCATCCCAGTAATGATGTCGAGGATGACATCATTTTTAAGTGGGGGAGTCTGTAACAACCCAAAGTTGTTATTTAGCTTAATTTTAAGCCTAATTATATCTTAATTATCATTATGTTAATTTCATCTAGCTATTAGAATCAATCCTTAAAAATTTAGCACGATTCGGAGCTAAATCTAATATTTGGATCATTTTAATATTTAATTAATTAGAAAATTGAGGTATGTTTTTTGACATTGAAATCAAAATCTAACTTCACCGTTGCGATCGTCACCCTCAAATTAGCTAGGGGTGATGTTTTGGACGTATTTGGAAGTCGTTGAATTTTTGCGAATATTTTAATATAATTAAATGCACCAGAAAATGGAATAATTAAATAATCGTCGGAATCAAATTTCGACTTCGCCATTAAATTCATCACCCCCAAATTAGCTAGAGGTGAAGTTTTGAGATTTTTTGGAATATGTTTATTTAATCTGAATTTTTAGTAAATTAAAAATTCGGAATAATAATTAATTATTCCTAAATTTGTTTATTCTCTTTCCTAATCTCTCCTAAATTTCGGTTGGCCACCCCCCTTCATTCGACTGACCCCTTACCTCCCTATTTCACATTGAAAGCTGAGGCCATCCCTCTCCCCCCCTTCTTAATTGCAATGCTTGATGGCTAAGGCCATCCCCCTCCATTTACCTAATAACTCCCTAGCTCATGGCCTTCCCCTTACTTCTTTTTCTTTAAGGAGAAACCTCAGCCCTCCTTATTTTGTTTGCTACCAAGATAAAAGCTTCCTCTCTATTTCCCCCATTGTTGAGCTTGGTGCTGATGAAAGAGCTTCCCTCCCTCAAAGGTCTTGAGGAAAACAAATGTTTCTTCTTCCTCTCCCAAAGGCTAAGGTACCATTTTGTTTACTCTCATTATACCCATTTATTCTCCTTCCTTGGTCATTTCATTCCTCTATTATGCTTATTCGCATATTTAGACATCCATGATTAAGTATGGAAGCCATTATAGTTCTTTAAAGTAATATACCTCATGCTCTGTTTTTCGTCCATTCTGCATACCCCTGCCTTTATCACCATTGTTCATATAGCTAAGATGATCCGTTCGTGCCGATTTTGGTGTCAATGGAAAGGTATCGAAAAACCTTTCCATTGGTATATGACACCGTTCATGAAATTCTTTGGATTGAGGTCATTTGAGCTTGAAATGTGACCATTCACAGTTTTCGCATAGGCGAAATCACCGTCGGGCGCTACAGCGCGCTGTAACGTCCAAAAATTCATTTGACCATATCTTAGTCATTTATACTCCAAATCCAAAAATTTAAAGTGCTAGATAGCTTAGAATTTTAGTATCAACAATAATATAAACTAATATTTAGGTTCTGAACCCTAAAAAAAATAAGAAAATGACCAAAATACCCCTAACCTTAATTAGGTCATAACTTGATCAATTGAAGTCCAATTTGAGTCTACTCCCAGTTAAAGTACTCAATGCGATATAGGAAAGCTATAGCCACTAAGTTTTCTGAATTTGGACATCAAATGAAAAAGTAGCTTTTCGACCCCCTTAGCTTAAAAAATAACCAAATTGTCCTTGGAAATTGAAATAGCTATAAATAATTCAATAGACTTCAGAGTTTAGTGTTTTTGACTCTATAGAATGCTTGAATAGCAACCAATAGTTAACTGCATAAAAATTTAGATTTTATCAGGTGTAATTTACTAAAATGCCCCCTTAGGTTAAAAACCTTAGTTTGGACCCATAAGACTCATTTCTTATCCAAATTGTATGATTAGAGTGCCATTAGTTTTCTTATGCAGAGTAGAATGAATATGCTAAGTAATTTATTTTTTTGATCTTTGTATTTTAATTTATTCTATAATCTTGTTAAACTATGATTAGTGAAAATTAGGGTTTGTAATAATTGGATTTTAGCAAACCTAGTCTTTGATTAATTGTTTGATAAGATAGAACTTATGAGCCAAATTGTATGAATTTCTGATGGTTAGATTTGTAATTATGTGCTAATCCTTTTGGATTGATTTAGGGTTTGATTAACACTAATTACTTTGTAGTTTCTGAAATTTTTCTATTAATATAATTCATAATAGTCAGGGAGATGTATTGAAATAATGTATGCAAATTTAGGATGTATAAATTGAATAAATAAAAAATAGAGAATTTAATCATCATAATTAACTTAAGAAGTATTAAGACTTTGATCAAGCTATTAAGACTTGATCAAGGTCTAAGATTGCCACCAATAACATATCCCAAATTCACTAATTTGAGATTTGATTTATAAATAAATATTTGATCTTAATTGGGCATGAGTAAGGGGTCAAACCCTAATTTAGTTGACTAAGATCTAAACTCTTAAATTCTTAATTAAATTGACTTGATTACAAGATAAGGATATTGATATTATTCCAATAATGCATCTGATTTGGTATTGATCTTAAATATTTGAATTAGACATGTTAAGATTATTGATAAATCTATGTGATTGATTAATTTGAATCTAAAATTTAGATCATTGATTTTCTCCTAAATTAGGCTACTAGCATAAAAAGATAATAGAACTAAATTGATTTAATAATTGATTTGACTCTAATAACATCCTTGATTTAAATCCCATAATCTTAGAATAGGATATGATTAGATGACTTAATCATTTAATCTGATCACTCTAAACCTAACTATTAAATGGAACCTAATATATTAGCTTTAGAATTTAGGGTATGAGATCTTAAGTATCTCACCATATGATGGCCTCTAAAATATTTTAAAGACCTAAATTTAAATATACATTGAGGTAGAGGAATTTTGTATAACTCATTGAGGTAGAAACTTAGATGATCCCTTAACCTTAGAAGTTGATCTTATCCCCTCGTGGTAGGAATTACTTAAGATATTAGAATGATACTTTTTCTTATGGTAGAACCTATATTTAGTGATCCTTGATCACCCTCTTCTTGTAGCATTGTATAGGACTTACCTATTTAGCATGGGAATTAATAGTCTTGATAAATCCTTATTGATTAAATAGAAATGTTTGAACCCAGGTTATTGGTTGGTGTAGTAGAATATACCCATAGTACTGGATTATTTCAATAATATTCAGGATTAGTTGATTCACTCCGATGTGGACTTATGACCAGGTGATGTCCCGAGGGATTAGACAAATATAGTCCTGTTAGAGTAAATCTTCCAAGACTAAGAGTGTTACCTTTAGTGAACAAGATCCTTAGTTTGAGTCGTAAACTACGATTGTAGTGCACTTCGATATGTGTAGTTTAAGCAAACTAAGTATATTAAGTCACTTTGCGTAAACCACTAAGTATGCTTGTAATTAGGTCATTTAACGACTTAGCTTGATATATAAACTGTGACCAAGTTGTTCCTTCTATCGTAGTGCGCTTCGATAAGTGCAGTTTTAAATAAGCTAATGGTTAAATCCACCTCTCTTGGAAACATACAACCATGTGTATACAACCTTTCAAACTAATGATTTTAAGTAAACTCTCAACTTTAACCAATTATCAAACTAGAACTAGGAGTCAGAATATTTTTAGCAGGATTCTGTATAATGGAGACATTGAATTCATTATTGGATTTCAAAATATTTTCTGGATTTTTTTTGGATTTACTTCATGTAATTTAGAAGCATGAGCATGAGCATAAGCATGATGTGTGAGTATCAGAAAGATATATGAGTATTAGTAATGATTTATGAGTTATGGAATGTTGTATACATTGATTGGGGAATTTTAGAATGCATCAGCATCACAGTAAATAGTATTTCCAACTGGATGTATGTATACATTGGACCGTACTAATCATAGAAGTTCAGTGATATTTTGGTTGCATATCAGTAGCATACAGTGTTGTGGCATATTCAGATGCACAGTTTCAGTGACATACAACATAGTTTTACAGATCATTACTCAATTTTCAGATCCATTACTATTTTTGGTCAACCTTCAGTATTCAATTTACAGTTCAGTTTTACTTTACTTTGCTTCAGTTTGTACAGTTTTATACAGTTTTATACTTTCAGTTATTTTTACAGTATTATTATAGATTTAATTACATTATGTAAATGTTAAATGAATAACTAGAAGTATTTATATTAGTCTCGATATGTTAGAATTATCTAACATGAGGTACTTTTGGGATCTGACAATTTGCTAGATCTTGAGCAGTATATTGAGCTAGGTCGGGAGGACACAAAAGATTTAGGAGGAGCCAGTGGGGCACTAGTGGACTCTTCTTCAGCTTTACCTTTCACTTAGTTCAGTTCAGTACTAGCTTTTATGTCTGTTACAGTAAAATGTTGTAATAATTTTAGATGTATTTTCTTTTCTTTTCTAGGATGAATGTTTTCATACAGCTTCTATAATGAATGTTTTTGGATTTTTGCTTAGCTTGCTCACTCTGTTATATACTATTTATACTTAGTATTGTGATGTGATCAGTATACTAAAAATACTGATATCTTATGCATACATTAGGTTCCTTATGTGTTTCAAATCTAATGTATGTATTGGTCTAATACTTAGGATAAGGATGCTACTCTTATCTTAAGTATTAGCTCTCAACCCTCCTTAAGGTTGAGCCAGCAACCCTTCAGAGGGGTTTTGTTTCAGCTATTCGGGGAGACGATATATTCCTCCCCGAGTGGCGCGCTGCTCCGCCGCCGATCTGATAATACATATATTTTGCGCACGGCGATGGGGCGGGGCGCTACAGATATGTGAGGTCTTGATAATCTTACATTAGTTTTTCTATGGTAATAATAATAGCCTTATTAATTGTTATCACATTGAGGTAGGAAAAATTTATTGTGACACCTTGAGGTAGGAACTTAGATGATCTTTCTTAACTCTAGAAACTTGATCTTAGATCCTTATGGTAGAATTACATAAAGTACTTAGAACGAGATTTCTCCAATATGGTAGTAACCTATATTGGATGATCATTTTGATCATATCATTAGAACCTTGAATAGAATTTACCTATTGTACTCTTAATCTCATAGCCTTTGCAATCCTTGTTGATTAAATAATATTGACTGAACCCAAGTTATTAGTTGAGTTTAGCTATGTATACCCATAGTACTGGATCACTTTAGCGAGATTCAGGATTTTGTTGATTCATTTTAATATAGGGCTATATTTGTGTTATATCCTGCGGGCTTAGTAGGATATAACCCCACTAGAATAAATCATCCAACCCTAAGAGTGTTATAATTAGTGACTGAAATCCTTAGTTTGAGATATAAACTATGATCAGGTTCTGCCTCCTATCGTTGTGCTCATCGATAAGTGTAGTTAAACACAAATTAAGTATCTCAAGCCACTCTTCTTAGAACACTAGTAGTATGTTATGATTAGGGGAAATGAAATCATTAGTTTGAGATATAAACTGCAACCAAGTCATGCCTTATATCACAGTGCACGTCGATAAGTGTAGTTTAAGATAAACTAAGTATCTCAAGTCACCCTTCTTAGAACACTCAGTATGCTTGTAATTAGGTTATTTAACACTTAGTTTGAGATATAAACTATGACTAGGTTCTGCCTCCTATTGTTGTGCGCATCGATAAGTGTAGTTAAAGACAAATTCAGTATCTCAAGCCACTCTTCTTAGAACACTAGTAGTATGTTATGATTAGGGGAAATGAAATCATTAGTTTGAGATATAAACTGCGACCAAGTCATGCCTTATATCATAGTGCACGTCGATAAGTGTAGTTTAACATAAACTAAGTATCTCAAGTCACCCTTCTTAGAACACTCAGTATGCTTATAATTAGGTTATTTAACACTTAGTTTGAGATATTAACTGTGACTAGGTTCTGCCTCCTATTATTGTGCGCATCAATAAGGCAGTTTAAAACAAACTAAGTGTTAAATTCACATCTCTTATAAATATACAACCATGTGTATAAAACCTTTCAAACTAATGATTTTAAATAAAAACATAAGCAAATCTAGTTATTGAAATTAGAAGTAGGAGTCAGAATCTATTTGGATGGATTCTGCACAATAGAGACACTTGATTCATTTTCTGATTTTAAATCATTTTCTATATTTTTTGTATTTTAAGTCATGTAGTGTAGAGACATGAGCATGAGCGTAAGTATGATGTATAAGTATCAATGATGATTTAAGAGTTACGAAATATTGCATACATCAACAGGGGAAACTTAGGATGTGCAGACATCGCAGTAAACTGTATTTCTTAATAGATGTATGTAGACATTAGACCGTATAGCTCATAGCAGTTCAATAATAGTTTAGTTGTATATTAGTGGTATACAATATTGTGGCATATTCAGATGCATAATTTCAGTGGCATACATCACAGTTTTATATGTTATTATTCAGTTTTGGATCATTGCTATTTTGTTTACTTTCAGTATTTAGTTTATAGTCTAGCTTTACTTTACTTTACTTCAATTTTCTACAGTTGTATATTTTCAGTTACATGTACAGTATTTCTACAATTTTGTTTTTATTATTTAAATGTGAAGTGAATAATTAGAACTATTTATATTATTTTTGATGTGTTAGACTTATTGTCTAACACGTAGTACTTTTGGGATCCAGCAATTTGCTAGACATAGAGCAATTAGTGGAGCCATATCAGGTGGATACTCAGGAGATCTAGGAAGAGTTTGTGGAGCACTAGTGGACTCTTCTTAAGCTTTACTGTTTCGCTTAATAACTATTTTAGTTCACACGGGTTGGGCACTTCTTTTGAAGCAGTAATGGTGCATAATAATTACAGTGCCCTGTATATATATATTTTTATATATTATAATTTTCATAGTTATAATAAAATTGTTTTGATTTCAAATTTTATTAAAAAATATATTATTATAGAGAACATTATTGTAAATTGGTTTTTTGGAAGAAATTTAATATTTGAGAACCAAAATATTTATTTTTATTTTTAAATATATCAATTTTCAAAAATTCAAAATTTATACATAAATGACAAACCTTGTAACATTCTATTCGACATTGGGGCTTGCAATTCCTTTGTGTTTGAAGGTTGGGCAAAGTCACTTAACCTACCTTTGTATCGCTTAACAAATCCTCTTAATGTTGGGTTACCTTCTGGAGCCCAAATGGCACCTCGCCGGTTTTGCAAAGTACCAATCCCCATTGAAAATGAGAAGTATGAAGCCAAGTTAGTAGTTCTCCCACTAGCTAATTTTGATGTAATAATAGGAATGAATTGGCTAAGCCAACATAATGCCACTATCAACTGTACAAAGAAGAAGATCACCTTGGGTAGTGGTAGTAAGGCCAGATCATTCATTGGTAACCTTAGTACTCGAGCCTCGCTAATCAATGCTATAAAAGCAAAAAGGTTAGTTCAAAAAGGTTGTGATGCCTTCATAGTAACAATACTAGGAGAAAAGAAAGAAGGTGTTTCCTTATCCAAGAACCTCGTCATTTGTGAGTTTGCCGACATCTTTCCAGAAGATCTACCCGGTCTTCCTCCTACACGGGAAGTAGAATTTGCAATTGACATTGCTCTAGGAATGCAGCCCATCTCTAAAGCTCCTTATCGAATGGTGCCTAAGGAATTACAAGAACTGAACAAGCAATTGCAAGAACTATTGGAGAAAGGTCTCATCAGAGCTAGTTTATCCCCATGGGGAGCGCCAATTCTGCTTGTTAAGAAGAAAGATGGATCAATGCAAAGTGTATCGACTATGGAGAGCTAAATAAAGTAATAGTAAAGAACAAGTACCCATTGCCCCGCATCGATGATCTGCTTGATCAATTAGCAGGAGCAAAAGTGTTCTAAAAAATTGATCTACGATCAAGGTACCATCAGCTGCAAGTAAAGGATTCAGATATAGCGAAAATTGCTTTCAAAACTAGATATGGCTATTATGAGTTTCTAGTGATGTCGTTTGGATTAACAAATGTGCCTTCCATCTTTATGAACCTAATGCAGTGCATCTTGAAACCATACCTTGACAAATCCATCATCGTGTTCATAGATGATATTCTAATATATTCTAAGACAAAAAAGGAACACGAAGGTCATCTCAGGGCAGTATTGGAAGAACTAAGAAGACACCAGCTATATGCTAAGTATTCAAAGTGCGAATTTTAGCTTGAATCTGTCGCCTTTCTAGGCCACGTAGTAGATGCGCAAAGCATCAAAGTCAATCAGAACAAGGTCAGCACAATCCAAGAATGTGTACAACCTAAGTTTGTGATAGAAATCTGAAGCTTCTTGGGTTTGGCCAGTTATTACAGAAGGGTTGTGAAAGGCTTTTCTCAAATAGCCTCTCCACTCACCAAACTCACCCAGAAGGCTATACCCTTTGAATGATTGCCAGCTTGTGAAGCAGCATTCCAAGCACTAAAAGATGCGCTTACCTCTGCTCCTGTTCTTGCTCTTCCTAAGGATGAAGTGAACTATCAAGTTTATACTGATGCATCTGGTATAGGCTTAGGTGCTGTACTAATGCAAGAAGGGAATGTCATGGCATATGCTTCCTGTTGACTGAAGACTCAAAAGAAATTACGCCATTCATGATCTCAAACTATATGCGGTAGTGTTCGCTATAAAGATATGGCATCACTATCTATATAGAATTCAGTGCTCAATTTTCACAGATAATTAAAGTTTGAAGTATATATTCAATCAAAGGTAGTTGAACTGCTGATAGCGAAGGTGGTTAGAACTGATTAGTGACTACGACCTAGACATCCAGTACCATCCAGGAAAGGCGAATGTCATAGCTGATGCACTTAGCCATCATGAGACTCTCAATGCTCTTATCTCTAAGAGTCCTCTTGAAGAAGAATTATGTAAAATGGATATCAAGTTAGCGCATAGTGACCAGGTGAGTACAATGCTCTCAATGATTAATGTGGAACCCACATTCCACAGAGACATATCTATTACTCAGACAAAAGATGATGAGTACCTAAATTTTAAACAACCATCGAAAGTGGTCATCACATTGACATTCGATTACATAAAGGTGCTATCTATCAAGGAGATCGCTTATGGATCCCTAAGTCCATGCATCAGGAGGTGCTGATCAAAGGCCATAACTCCGAATACTAGATCCATCCTGGAAGCTCAAAGATGTATCAAAACTTGAAGCAATCTTTCTGGTGGCCAAGAATGAAGAAACGTTTGGCTGAATTTGTTGCAAAGTGCCATGCTTGCAGTCTGGTTAAGGCAAAATAGCAAAGGCTCGGTGGTCTACTTCATCCTCTGGAGATCCATGAATGGAAATGGATAGATATATCTATGAATTTCATGATGGGATTGCCTCATGCAAGGTTTGGAGCAAATGAAATTTAAGTTATAGTAGACTGATTAACCAAATCTACTCATTTCATTCCCATTCGGCAAACAGACTCAGTTGAGAAACTCGCCAAGCTGTATATCAAAGAGATAATCAGGTTGCAGGAAATTCCCAAATACATTGTATATGATAGAGATAGCTGATTCACTTTTAAATTTTGGCACACCGTGCATCAAGATCTAGGCACAACCCTAGCATTGAGTACAGCCTTTCATCCGCAAATGAATGGTCAGACAAAATGAATAAATCAGGTTCTCGAAGATCTGCTTAGACTATGTATCATTGATTTTGCTGGATCTTAGGAAGATCACCACCCACTAGTGGAGTTTGCTTACAACAATAGTTTTCAAGCCAGTATAAAGATGACTCCATATAAAGCCTTGTACGATAAGAAGTGTAGTACTCCGATGGCATGGTTAGAAACAGGCAGTGTTTAGCTATACGGATTTGAGTTATTAGAAGAGACAAACTAGAAAGTTCAGTTGATTCAACAACGAATTTGTGCAGCTTAAGACCGCTAGAGTAAATACCACGATATGCACCATCGCCTGCTAGAATTTAAAGTTGGAGACTTCGTGTATCTAAAAGTCAGTCTGATGAAAGGAGTTATTAGATTCGACATAGCTGGGAAACTCAGTCCCCGCTATGTGGGTCCGTTCAAGGTAGCAGCCAAAATAGGTTCTTTCGCCTACAGACTAAATCTTCCAGGCGACTTCATAGCAGTCCATAATGTATTCCATGTATCATCACTAAGAAAGTGTCTCAGAAATCCATCTCACCTCATGTAGCTCCTAAAAATGCAAATCCAACCTGATTTATCATATGCTGAGGAACTAATTCAAATTTTGGCCTGCGATCGCAAACAGCTTAGAAGTCGTACTATCAAAATGAACAAAGTGCAGTGGAGGAATTGTTCTCGGAATGAAGCCACTTGGGAGAAGGAAGCTGATATGCGTGTCAAATATCATAGACTCTTCGAGAAACCAAGTTTTCCTTCTTAGCATTCTAAACTTCAAATTCAATTTTTATTTTTATTATTGCATTTTCTTTCCACTTGAGTGATGTCGATGATGATATCATTTTTAGGTGGGGGAGTTTATAATAACCTAAGTAGTTACCCTTATCAATTATGACTAATCTCCATCCTAATCTTGATCCTGAAGTATTAATCAAGTCATTAGGAGTCATCCACCAAGACCTAGCCCAAATCAGGAGTCAAATAGATCAAGTCCTGATTTTTAGAAAATCTAGAAACTCTGGAAAATGACCTATATAAATTGACATCAGATCAAAAATCAGACTTCGCCATTACGCTCATTGCCCCCAAATTAGCTAAGGGTGATGTTTTCGAGTCAATCGGAAGTCGTCAAAATTTCGACAAATATTTTAATAATATTTAATACCCAAAAATTAGAAAATTAAATACTCGACAAAACTAAAATTTGACTTTGCCGTTGCGATCCTTACCCTTGGATTAGCCAAGGGTGAAATTTTGGGATTTTTCAGAAGTCATTAAATTTTCTTGAATATTTAATATATTTAAATTAATTAGAAAATTGAGGTATTTATTTTGACCATGAAATCGAAATCCAACTTCACCATTTTGATCATCACCCCCAAATTAGCTAGAGGTTACATTTTGGATGCATTTGGAAGTTGTCGAATTTTCACGAATATTTTAATATAATTAAATACCCTGGAAAATAGAATAATTAAATAATCATCGGAAGCCGTTGCGATCCTCACCCCCAAATTAGCTTGGGGTGAATTTTTGGAAATTGTTTCAAAAATCAAAATTTTTAATTAATTAAAAGAATAAATAGTTATTTATTCATAATTGCATTTTTTCCTTTTCCTTCTTTCTCTCTCCTAGCTGACTATTCTATTCGACAGGCCGTTACCTCCACTTTTGGTTGACCCATCACCTTCTCCCTCATTAATTGAAAGCTTTGATGGTTATGACCATCCCTCTTCCTTCCCCCCTCCTTAATGGCAAGGTTTGATGGTGGCCATCCCTCTTCCTTCTCTCCCTCCTAGCTCATGAAGGCTTTCCCCATTCCTTCTCATCCTATAAATGAAAGCTCAGCTCTTCCTCTCCTTTTTGGCTGTCAAGATAAAGCTCCCAAGCTTCTACCCTTTCCCTCCATTGTTGAGCTTTGTGCTAAAGAAGAAGAAGAAGAAGTTCCTCCTCTAAGCTTTCTAAGGTTCCTTCTTCCTCTTCTAAGGGCTAAGGTACCTATTTGTTCTTCTTCCTTGGTTATTTCATTCCTCTATTATGCTTATTTATATATTTATACATCCATAATTAAGTATGGAAGCCATTATAGTTCTTCAAAGTAATATACCTCATGCTCTGTTTTTCTCCCATTCTGCACACCCTTGCCTTTATCACCATTGTTCATATAGCTAAAATGACCCATTTGTGCCGATTTTAGTGTCAATGGAAAGGTATCAAAAAACCTTTCCATTGATATTTAGCACTGCTCATGGAATGCTCTAGAATGAGAGTATTTGAGCTCAAAATGTGACCATTCACGGTTTTCGCACATGCGAAATCACCGTCGGGCGCTGCAGCGCGCTTGTTGTAGTGTCAGAAAATTAATTTGACCATATCTTAGTCATTTAGACTCCAAATACAAAAAATTTAAAGTGCTAGAGAGCTTAGAATTTTAGTGCCAACAATAATCTAAAATAATATTCAGGTTCTGAACCCTAGAAAATTAGAAATGACCAAAATACCCCCTAACCTTAATTAGATCATAACTTGACCCAATCGAAGTCCAATTTGGATCTACTCCCAATTAAATTACTCAGTGTGATATAGGGAAGCTATTGCCAATGAGTTTGCTGAATTGGACATCAAACGAAAAAGTTAGCTTTTTGACCCCTTAACTTAGAAAATTACCAATTGCCCTTAGAAATTGAAATGGTTATAACTAATTCATTAGAGCTCAAAATTTAGAGTTTCTTAGAGTCTATAGAATCCTTGAATATCAAGCAATAGTAAACTGCATAAAAATTTAGATTTCATTAAGTGTAATTTACTAAAATGCCCCTTAGATCAAAAACTTTAATTCGGACCCATAGGACTCATTCTTTTCTAAATTTGGTGCACTTACTATCTATCTTTATGTTAAACATTAAAGAATTATTTGACATTAAGAAATCCTAATTTGGAGCCCTTAATCAAAAAGTAGATTTTTGGACTCTAAGTAGGGGCAAAATGGTCATTTTGCCCAAAATTTAAGTTAAATATCCTTAACCCTTAAAATACCCTTTGAAATTATTAAAATCAGTAATAGAACTAATTTATAATCAATTTAAGTCATAAATCCCTCAATTGGGATAATTTGTAAAATATTTCAATTTTAGGTTTGAAAATCCCTAAGGTTAATATGCCTTACTTAACTAAAATCCATCTCTAACATCCCTAATTAAATAAAATCAGCAAGTGTGAAAAAATTCAATCAATTCTTAGAAATTTTCCAAGTCTTATCATTAGAAATCCCCACTTTACCTTATGATCTGTTTCTTAAGAATAAGATTAAATATAGGTTAGATTTTATTCATTAAATAATTAGGTTATTCAATGAAAAAATCCTTAGTTTTATTAGTACTAAATTTTACAACTTATTTGAATTATTTTGTCTTTCAACATTAGATTTAGGATAGAAGATTCATCATATTAATTCTGATTTGCTTAATAGGATTTACCTCAATCATTAGTTCACATTTAAATTTAACCTAGATCTTAAGTCTTACCCTTGGGATTATGTGATAAGCCTAATCTCATGGTGTTTAATCCATAATCTCTAGTTGGTATATTTTGGACAAGCTTTCAGTTTACCACGTATAAACTCAAAAACTAGGTCGCAATGACTTTTTATAGTCAATATTGATTTAATCATATTAGGACCTAACTAGTCCTAATATTTTGTAACCTAAATGATGTACTTTGAAGTTACACTTGATAGTAGGAATTAAAGATTCTGAACTTGTGTAACTTGGAATAGTTAAAATGTTTAAATTAGACAATAAATGATATCATCATGTTTAGTAGAGTCCCTTGCTTACTACTTAATTTGTGCTACACATTCCTTGAACTTTGTGCTTATTTTTCTTAAGCTTGTGACCCATTCAGTCTTGCAGACGTGCTTGACTCCTCAACTATTTTTGAAATTGTCCACAGAAATAAAAGTAAAATAACTACAAGATATTTGCATAGTATTATTTGCATATTAGTCATATTGTACTATATTGTGATATTATGTCCCGCCCTAGCCATAAATACTACGGGAATATATTGGGCTGGATTGGCCATTTTTTTATGATATGGCAGTTTGTACATTCTTTACAGTTTTTTCAGCTTACTGTTTATTATGTTGTTTGATGCATTTTATTTTGGTTAGCTGTATTTTTCCTATGTTCTCCACTTATTTGAGTAGATGCATATATAGGATGCTAGATTTTACTATTTATTATATGCACCATTTTTAGATTTATATTTTTAAATTAGCATATGTCATATGATCATCAACATGTTTAGATTAGACTTTTCTTTTCAGTATTTTTACTTACTGTATACATATGTATGCCCTACTTATTTAGTTTACTTGAGATATGCTTTGCCTCAATTCTTGCTTAGTTAAAATATTACATTTATAACTTTACCGCATCCCTATGTATGCTTACTTGCCTCCTATGCTAGATAGATGTTTCATTTGGCTTAGAGTAAAATGGTGATATTAACAAATACTTAATGAATTACTTACCTAAAATGTATTTAGACAATTTGTCTAATAAGAATTTTTTATTATTGGCTGAGGCCCTAACATTGTGAAACCGACAATGTCAGATCTTGTTCAATTTGAGGAGCCAGTGCCTGAGGAGGAGCCTTATCTAGAGGAGGTTGCAGCAGCCTGGTGCAGAATACCTCTAGTTGCCTTTTTCTTCATTGTGAGGACAAGTGATAGTATCATTTTCAGTCTCTTAAACTTTAATTAAATGAATCATAATACAGGTACTCGTGACTTATGTTTACTTTCTGCATATTATTATTTTTTTGAGCTATTTTATTTTATTTCATGGTTGATATATGTCGAATGGATGTAATCCTTACTTTTTATTACTTCTGCACTCTGTATGAATATATAAATTTAGTGAATGGTTTTCATAAATATTTTGTGCACATCCTTCTCTTATTATTGGATATGGACCTTACCTAATCAATGATAAGTGAGGGATTTGCTAGAGTGACACTCCACTCCTTAGCCTAATGATTGTGGATCTAGGGAGCGGGGCACCACATGTTGTTACCCATTAATTAGTGACCTAATTGACTCTAATTTTTTTTCATTTGTCTTATAATAATATTAGGAGTCGTCATTTCAATTTTCGTGCAATTTGGAGATTGTTTGGCAATTTCGATATTTCATAGTTTTCTAATAATTCTGAGAATGCCTAATTTATTTAGACCTCAGAATAAAAAATAGAGTCCATCATTGGACTCACCACACCTAAATTAGCTAGGGGTGATATTTTGGAAGTGTTTGAAAGTCATCAAATTTTTCTCGAATATTATATTAATATTTTAAGTACCAAAAAAATTAAGATAATTAAATTGACATTCGATTAAAAATCCAATGCATGTTTGAGTTCTCCACACCTCAATTAGATAAAGATAAATTTTTGGGAGTTTCCGGAATGCGTATGGTTATTTAATTTTTGTTTATTTAAAAGTGTGCAATTAAATAATTAAATAAAGTAATTAATATAAATTAATAATTGTATAATTAATTTAAATCCAACGACATTCTAGATGGCGGAGATCCACTGCACTGGTCAAAACAGTGTGCATTAGATCATCTTCATCAGGATCGTCCCTTCCCTTTTTATTTTAGATCTACCGACTCTCGTTATATCTTGATTTCTGACCGCTGGATCAGGACTTCAATCCTACGGCCCGTGGCTTAAAGAACTGTACGTCTCCTTCGCATGTTCTCCATTTGCCAGACGAAGGACAGTCTGATCCTTCCAGCTAACCTTCATGAAACCATAAACTCCTAACCTTCTACCCTGTTCTTCTTGGCTACTACCTAGAGTTTAGGGAAAGCAGGAGGATGTCGATCAGAGAGCTGAGGGGCATTTTTCTGAGGACTCTAATCCGTTCTTTCACCGGCTAGCTGAACTCTTAGGTACATAACCCCAACTTCTAAATCCCTTGTATCGATGCTTTTCCATTTACTTGCATTCAGTTGACTATATCTTGAGGGTCGATCGAACTTAGTTTAGTTCGAATCAACCCCGAGAAGATTAAGGGTTTTTCTGATAATATCAGGGCAAATATTAAATCACCGAACTAAACCTAGGGCATCATATTAAACATTTGTCCAGTAATCATTGGCCTCGATGCTACTCCTGGAAAGTCGGCTCTTGACGAGGGATTCTCGCCTACGTGCGGGCCATGCCAAGAGATCCTCGGAGTCGAAGAGTGCACCAAACCCTAAATGCTTATTTCAGGTTTTTCCTCTTCTCTTTCGGATGAAAATGATCTGATGAGAGGTACTACACAGTTTGGTTATTTCCATTGAACCAGACCAGTTTGGATTCCCTAAACCATGCCTTAACACGGAATTTCACATTCATTAATTGTCAACAGGCGTCGCCCCATAGGGTTAGACGCATGTCAAAAATGGTGTGTACCGGTCTTCCGAGCTACGCCGTTTAAACCGCGTTGACAGCTCCAAAAATTCACGCAACGGTTGCGTTTGTTCTTGCGCCATCCTTATCGTGGAATTCTGCACACCTTGTTTTTTGTGCCAACGAATTTACTTGACTTATTGTAAATTAACCCAAAAAAAAATTAAGTATATTTTATTCCATTAATAATTTTAAAAATAAATATCCATTTTGATCACAAAAATGAGTAGATTAATAATATGCAATTTTAATTTTTATTTTGATGAATATTTTAATTAATCAGTATTTAAGATTAATTAATTAATTATAAGTTAATTTCATTATTTCATGTCACCTAATTTGATCATTTAATGTCCAAATTAAATGATCAAATAGTCCGTTTCACTCATAAAAATGTGAGGAACAATAATATTAATTAAATTTATCATTTAAACCCTAATTTTTTTTAATCACTTTTAACCCTAATTAGGAGTCCCCGAAAACCCTAAATTTCAAATGTTGTCTAAAATTGACCTACATAGTGTTTATTTTTCTCCTTATGATATAAGGATTTCAAATATATGTAAATTTTTTCCATTAGACAACAATTAATGATTTTAGGTTATTGACTCTTAATTAAGTGTCATTGTGAGAATTCTAATCTCTTAGATTACATGTTTTAGGCTTTATAAAATCCTAGGATAGCTAACATGTCACATTTATACTCCTCATGTTAAATAGATTACTTTTATTTGAGCTTAGTTCTCATTTTCTAGTTATGTGAATCAATTACAATTTGCTTGATTAACCTTTCAACCCTAAGGTAGAAACCCTAAAATTAGTTTATAGTATAAATTGTAGTTGATCTCTAGATCTATTAGTTACACCTATTAAGAGTAGTTAGTCATAATGCATTTGTAATTGTAGAATATCGAATCAACTAGGACTAGCCTTTAGTGACTAGATTAGAGTCTAGTTTATACATCATAAATCTTAAAAAATTCTCATGGATCCCTTATAAGTTAGTAATAGGAATCCTAATTCACTTTAGAGTAATTTAGAAATCCTATTGAATTCTTTAATTTGTAGCTATTAGTATATTTAGAACTCATAGTTCTAAAATCCCATCGTTTATTTACTTAAAATATTTCATTTTATCATAGCCTAACTAGATTAGTATTTGATTGATTGATCCTCAAGCTATGACTTAGCTTATCAGTATTTGATTTAGATAGAATAATCAAGTTACAACATAGCTAGTGAATTTTAGTGAATTAAATCTTAGCTTATAATTTCTTATATTGATAATTTCATAACCTTCAACCCTTTCCTGCTAGTCACCTAAGCCATGATTAGTTAAACTATTTGAATTCTTACGCTTAGGACTGGATTTAAAACTACCTTCTATTTGTATTGATTATACTTATAAATTATTTTGTCATATCATAATAAATGAAATGAAACTATTATTTTCAAAACTCCAATTATTACTATTAATTACAATTAACTTGAAATCAATATCTCAAAGTTAATTAGGAGCTCAATTAGCTCCAATCATTAAGTAGATCATTAGATAACCTTGGATATCACTTAGTTGCAATTATTGAATTTTCCTTGAATGCTTGCTTAGCTTTGAACCTTCTTCATTTGAATTATCCATATAAGAACTTTATGCATAAATAAAACTTTCACATTTGAAATAATAGGGGTTGCTAATTGAAGTAGCCAAGTGCAGGCTTAAATTAGAGAAATAAGGATCCTCATATTCTCATAGGATGAATATTGAAGTGTAAGTTATATTTGAAACCCCCATTTTCCCAGTACCGGTAGATAGCCGTGCTTAACTCCTCTTTTTATTCTGTAAGTCCCTACAGAATGAGACTCTTTCTACAAAATAACTTCAATTAAATAAGATGTGAGATCCTCTATAATCTTATTGATTGTGAATGACTCATCTTCCTTACATAGTCCTAGGCTATTTTTGTCTTAGACCCACGAGTCTAAGATACTTTCTTTACTTTTATAAGCTTTTTACACTCTCTATCTTCAGTATTATGTTTGGCTTATTTATAATCATTTAGAATTACACTATATATTGCTTAATTTCTGTTAATGTTTCAGTATTTTTTTACTACTTATCATACGTTCATTACATATATACATGCTTTACTTCATTTAATTTCATATGCATTTTAGTTCTTTCTAGCTTATTTAGGATGCTTTTACCCCTTTTTTTTATTTGTAGGCTAGGATGTATATTTATGTGAGTATTCTTACTCACTTTGCCCTTTTATTTACTTCCATCTTTTCCACATTCTTATGCTTACCTTTTGGCATCCTTGCTTATACAAATTTTGTAACTATAGTAGTGATATCCAATTTGAATTAATCTAATGTTTAGCCTAATCTTAAATTGTACTTAGGACTATTTAGTCTAACTAGATTTTCTCTTTCTTGGCTTTGCCCTATGACATTTAAATTCTAAAATATGATAGATCAGGTGCATTTGGAGGCTAGTGTGAGCTGGACCAAGTGCATTAACTTATATTGCTTCTGCTTTTAATATAATAAAAATATAGCTTATTAACTTTTTATATGTGATCTATTACTTTCCTTTTAATTACCAATAGTTTGTAATAATTAAAGTCATTTACTTCATATTAGCTATGCTTATATTGGAGTTTAATTATATTACTTAAAATGCTTGGATGAGATGAATGGATTGAATGTATATTAAATGAATATTAACTAAATCATTAGTTGTTATACTTACTTTGAATGTTAAATTGGAATTAGTTGTATACTAAATCTATATATATAATTAGAAATAGTTATCTAAGTTGAGAATCTCTCCTTATCCATATTATATGTATTAAGTGATAATTGAATTATAATACTCTAGGATAGATAATTTTACATATGTGTTTTCTCACTTAAAATTATTTGAATTGTAAATAAGCAATCCCATGTAATGGATTGACTTTACTTTAGATTTGGAAATAAGCAATCCCATATAATGGATTGACTTTATATTAGAATTGTAAATGAGCAAATCCTATGTAATGGATTAGCTCTATATTAGAACTGGAAACTAAACTATCCTATGTAATGGATTGATTTCATGTTAATTTTAGGTTGTTTTTTCTTTTTATTATATCTTCCATTGGAATGGAAGACTTGTTATGTCTAAATTGCAGGTATTTCTTTAGCCAAATACAATAGAAACTCTGCCAAAATTTATAAGAATTTAATGACTTAGAATAAATTGGAAATTGTAGACTCATATTTCACATGTTAAATGTTTAGAGTTTTTCATATCTAGAATTGCAAGTACTTACATCAATTATTTTTTAAATTACATTCTCTCATTGTTCTTGCATGTATTGCATCTTCATATGTATTCACATAACACATTTTATAAATTACCTCCATCTTAACTTATGACCCTCTTCTAAATCCTTGGCCAAATATAGTATCTAATGATTTGGATTAGTTTTCTTCTAATCTTGCATTTAAATATTATGGTAATGTATCAATGTTTGAGTTAGTGATTCTCAATATTGGGGTCATCGCACTACCAAATTAGATATGATAGCGACTTTTACTGTGTAACGACCCCAAGTTGTACTAGATAATAGGACTAAATCCGACTCAAAAATTAAGATCCAGAGTCACTTCAAAATTAGGGAAAACTAAAATATTATTGGATAGAGTATATTTTTGTAATTGTTAATGCCCAAGTTTGGGAGCCATCTAGATAACACTATACTTTTTGAATTAATTTTTTCAATAATTTAAATTTTAGTAAATGGAAAAAATTAATTATAGTCCAAATTCAATGATTTTAGTAGTGTGGATTAATAATATTATAAAAGGCTACACAAAAAAGTTTCATCAAATTTTTGAGATTCGGATTTACCATAATTAATTTTCAAGTTTTTTTATCTTTAAAAATTAATATAAAGTAAAATAGTATTCCAAATCGAAAAATTTTGAGTTTGAATGTGTTCATCTCATCAAAATACAAATTCTATCAAATTTTGTATTTTTTTGGAAACACTGGAGAAGAGAGAAAGACGAGTGACAAGGAGGAAGAGAGAAGCCAATTTATACACTCCAAAGCATTATAAGGAAGAAAAAAAATCAAATTGTGTTCATATCTAAATAATGGAGGAGAGAGAAAAATAAATAAATAATTTTTTTTTTTTAAATATAAATACCCCTCCCATCCCCCCTCTCTCCCTATTCCCCCCTAACCCTTCCATCATTCCTTCCCCCTCTCCTCTCCCCCTTCAACTCGTCTCTCTTCTCTCTCCTCGGCCACCACCGGTTCCCCCTCGCCGATCTCAGTAAGCCTGATCAATACTAATATAGAGTACGAAATAAGAAAGAGAAGAAAAAAGGGAGAGGCGGGGAGGCGGCAGCGGCGGAGAGAGGAGGAGAGAGGAGGAGGACAAGGACGGAGGAGGATGAGGAGGAGGGGGACAAGGACGAGGAGGATAGGAGGGAGGAGGAGGAGGAGGAGGGGAGGGCCGAAGGGCGATAGGGGGATGCAAGCAGAGAGAGAGAGATAGAGAGAGCAGAATGGCGGGAACGGGCAGGGAAGGAGAGAGATAGAGAGAGAGAGAGGAAGGGAGGCAACGGGCAGGGAAAGGAGGGGGGGGCGCGCGTCGCGCGATAGAGAGAGATAGAGAGAGAGAGAGAGAGGAGAAGGGAGGAAGGGGAACGGCAGGGCAGGCAGGAGAGAGAGAGAGAGAGAGGGGAAGGGCGAGAACGGGGAGGGCAGGCAGGGGGGGGGCGAGAGAGAGAGAGAGAGAGGGAGAGAGAGAGGGGAGAAGGGGGAGAACGGCAGGGGAGGCAGAGGGGAAAGGGCAGGGAAGAGATATTATTATTACTATAATAACAAAAAATTTTGTTTTTAATATGTAGTATATAAATAATTAATATAATATTAATATTGATATTTTTCCTAAAATAAAATAAAAGATATCTTTTTTTTATTTAATTATTTTATTTACTACTTTTTGTATTGCTATTAAGCTTTAACCATATCGATTATTTATATGAGATTTATCTTAGAATTTTAAAATATGATCAGAAAATCAGGTATCATGAGTTTTTTATTAGGTTAATCTCAAGTATGTACAGACAATACATTAGACCAGTATAGGCTGATATTTGAAGAAATAAGTAGACTGCACATAGCCTTTGAGGGAGAATGCGTAGTTAGTCAGAAATTCATATCTCAGTTAGTTATATAGACATATCTAACTTTTTAATTATTTTGTAATTTTGTCCAATATAATAAAT